>JAKSZT010053802.1:755671-857472 GCA_026826555.1 Tolypeutes matacus | reverse complement strand
CTGTCAAGTGGCCACTGGCTCCACCTCATTGTTATAATTTCTTGCATCTGCTGTTTCTAATGGTGCCTTCTCTCTTTCTTCACGTAACAGCTTCTCTGTGTGTTTACTTCCGGGGCCTTCAGCATCCAAAACTCTAACTGTATCCTCTGCCTTGTCATTTTCTTTGTGAGTCCCTGCCCACCATGGGGGCAGTGGCTCGATGCCCTACTGATATGGCCCTATCAAAGCCCTAGTCATAATTTAATCAAGATAAATAAAACCTCTGAATTCAATACAATTTAAGGGTATCACTAGCCCAGAGGAACAGACCAGTTTACAATAAAACCAGTATTTCTTTTTGGAATTCATCAATAATATTAAACTACCACACCTGGTAAGAAGGTAAAGGTGAGACATGATGACATATCTCAACAGACAAGGCCTTTTGAACATCTTGAACATTATATAACTACATACTTGTATGGGATATAAATGTATCCTTGTTGTCATAGGTATGTTTTCTGGATAGATAGAGGCTCTCAAGTGCTAACAAAACATTGAACTTCCTTCCTGGGGAAATACTGCCACTTTCTCAAATAAGATGGCCAAAATGCTCTGGAACATACAAAAAAAGTAAACAGGCTAATAAAGGCAAACCTTACCTCCATCTTAATGCTTGAATTTATGAACCTTTCTCCTGTAATTATGAAACTAAGGGAGATTATAATTAATGCCTAAGAGTTTCCTACTGAAAATTTCCTTGTTACTCAAATATGACCTTTAAGCCAAAATCTGCAAGTTGACTCATTATCTTCCCCCCCATGTGGAGCATGACTCCCAGGGATGAGCCTCCCTGGAACAAAAGGATTACTACCAAACATTAATCAATGATGGATTTGAAGAAAGACCCGGATCAAAAGAGGGAAATATTAAATAAAATATTGTTTTTATGCCTAAAAGACTTCAAAGTGAGTTGGGAGGTTATTCCAGAGGTTATGGTTATCCATGTATCAGCTAGACTTCACAAACTGCCACAGTAAACAAAGTCTCAAACAAAAGTGCTCCTGAGGAACCTAAGGACATCCGGACACTATAGACAAGCTCCACAGCCACATTAAATCAATACCTGCTTGATGGATTCTATCTGGGAATATAGGAAAAGATATTTATCCAATATAACATACTCATAATCTGATTTTACTTTTTGTAAACTGTATTTCTACTTCAAACAAACAAAACAACAGACAAAAGGAAGCTCAACAAATTATGGAAACATTACTTCAAAAAGTCCTGCACAGGAACACCTATCTTATTTAATCCTAAAAACACTCAATTGTTTCTCTAGTGTTCCAAAAGATGAATAAATGAGCACAGATTAGTGAAATGACTTCACCAAGGTCCACTTAAGGAAGAAAATGAAAAGAAAAAAAAAAACTTGACATTTTATTATTTTTTTACCTTTAGCATTGATAAGTGCCTTCTTTGCATTTGCTACAAAGATAATACAATATTATTTTTAACTATAGTTTATAAATGGCATGTTGTATTTCCCCATGTATCACCTTATTCTTAACACCTTTTAATTGAGAAACATTCTTGTATTTGCAATATTAACCATAAACCTCACTCACTACCAAAGTCATATTATACACGTTATCTTTCATCTGTCTTTCCATTAACATTAACCTCCCTAGACTACCCCTTTCAGCCACAATCACATTTATAAATCAACAGTGTTAGTTATCCTCATTATAATGTGTTATCATCAATGCTATCCACTTCCATATATTTACAATAAAAATTATTAAACATTCTACATACATTCAGTATTAGGTCCCCCTTCTCAACCTACATTGTCCCCTCTAACCTCTACTCTACCGTTTAATTCCATAAGTTTACTTATCATATTTAGTCCATATCAGTGAGATCATACAATATTCATCCTTTTATGTGTGGCTTATTTCAACCAACTTCATTACTTTTTAAGATTTCAAACTATAATTTTCAATTTACCTGTTCAGTATGATTCTCAGACATTTTAGTCTTCAGATTGTTCCTATGCTGACTGAGCCATGAAACCCAGCCAGATAGGCTATCAGTTCCTACTCTCCAGTTCTTTGGGCCTACCCTGAACAATTAACAAAACAATGATGGTGGATCAGCCCCGGCCCTAGACATGCCCCAGCCCAAAAGCAAGGAATCTTCTTCTGCAAGCAAAATTATTCCATTCCTCTGCCCCATAATATCTACATCTCTTCTCAGCCTGAACCAACCACAGTGGACATTGTCCCAAATCCCCCCAAATTGAGGAATGAACAAAATTAATGGGCAGAGTGTAATAACTGACTAAAGCATACTCATTTTTATTGTAGTTATTATTTTGTGTTAACTGAGTGAATAGTAACATTTATATAAATAAATTAAATAATAACATAAATTCTAATGATTTATGTCAAAATGTATAGGGTATACTTAATTATCAAAAGAAAATTAACAGCAATAAAAACTTATGAGATAAAATGAAGTACTGAAAAAATATGAATTAAAGATACAGATTTACAATATTGAAAAATAAAATGTAAACCAAATAAAATACTTCTGTAATAAAGATAAAAGCAGTGTTATTTTATTGTTTGAATAGAAAAATTGTAGAAACATTGAAAAATTTACAAAATAATTAAAATAACCTAGTTAACATGAACAAGGAAAAATTGAATCAGCATAAATATACATTAATAAGTAAACAGTAAGCAACTAAAAAACAATTTATCAGATAAAACTGTGGAAATAAGTTTGTAAACTGTGCAGCCACTTTGAAAGTTTGGCAGTTTCTCAAAAAGTTAAAAGAGTTACAACATGATCCAGCAATTTCACTCCTAAGTATATTTACGAAAGAGAAGAAAATGTCATCACACAGAAATTTGTACACAAATGTACTTTGTGGCATTATGCACAGTAGCCAAAAAATGGAAATAACCCAAAGGTCCTTAATCTTATGAATGGCTAAATAATGTGGTACATCTACATAAAAAATAATATTCATCCATTAAAAGAACTGAAGTACTGATACATGATACTGACCCTAGAAAACATTATGCTAGGTGAAACAACACAGACCTGAAAGGCCACATTTTGTATGATTCCATTTATATGATATGCCCAGAGTAGGTAGTAGAAATTTTCAGGAGCTGGGGGACTGGGAATGGGGACAGACTGCTAACAGGTTCTGTATTTCTTATTGGGGTATGAGAATCCTCTGTAATTATATAGTGATGATGGCTGCATAAACTTGTGAATACACTGAAAAAAAATGAATTTTATGATATGTGAGTATATCTTAATAAAAATGGTATCTATAGCATGTTACCTTTCCTGTGTGAAAAAGGAAATTAAATATCTGTATATAAAATGAATATATATATATTTAAGAATCACAAAAAAGTTAAACCAGAAATAAGGACTTTGGTTAATGAACAGGATAGATGAAAATAAGGTTAAAAAAAATGGAATTGAGAATGGTTATACTTCTGTGTATTCCTTTCAGTATAGCTCTGACATCGGGAATCATTTTTAAGTTTTATGGATTCAGTAAATACATGAATAATTAAAATCAATGAGGATGTTGGAAAAAACAAAAATTAAATAACAACAGTGTCAAATAAACCTTTCAAATGTGTAGTGAAACCACACAGAAAGTAATGGAGATAAAAAGAAGCTAAGTAACTTACAAAAACATTATATTGACATATATACTCAGGTTAAGGGCACAAAGAAGTATATGCAAAGATTGTACTCTAGATATTAAATTTATTTTTCACAGAATATGAATTAGCAGTTCTGATACTACTCTATAAGAATGAAGAATATAAGCATTAGAATTGTAAATATATTAAGCAAGTAAATAGATAAATTGTAAACACTTTGACAATAATGCCAAGCCAAATTTTTTACAAACAAGAAATGAAGGGATGATTACAGTAAACACAATGGTCTTGATATGGAATAAAAGGTATCAACATAAATTCAATATTTTAATATATATCCACATAAATGGATATAGAAATAGATATAAATATATGTATTTCCTTGCTCTGTTTGCTGAGATCTTAGAAGAATTTACATGTAGTAGCAATAATATACCTATTTTTAAGATAATCACTTCTAATTAGCATTTTCCAATAAAAAGAACCAGGGATGCTTGAAAAAATGGCTGCATTAAAGACAAGGATATGACTGGAATACCTACTGGTGACAGAGAATAAAGAAGTACACAGCAATTAGAAGACATGCCAAAAGGACATATCTGAGCAAGACTGAAGGAGTCCCAAATGGCCAAATATGAAAGATCTGGAGAACTAAAATAATGATGGTAATGGACAATAACTCATAATTTATCATAATTTATGCATCCATTATCCATGAATTGATGCTGAATGTATAATGTATTATCCATGAGCTGATGTTGAAAGTATGTATAATGTTTAAAAAGGTTATTTGTACATGTGTGAAATGGATAGAGTTGATGGTGACAACTATAGTGAGTATAACTAATACTGATGACTTATAAATGTGACTGTGGTGGAGAGGCATAGACTGGGGAGGTTAGTGTAAATTGAAAGAAAACGAGAGAATACTTTAGGGACTGTATCACTGTGATTTCGGTGGTGGATGAGGATTGTGGTTAATAGTACATATACAACTATGTACCTCTATTACAAGTTATTAAGACTATGATGATACATGGGAAAAATAAAACTAATATATCTTATAGACTACTGTAATCAGTAATAATGTAATATTTTTGCAGCAATGGCAAATAATATAAATAATAATAAAAATAATAAATGGTAGCATTTATGGAGCAAAAATTATCCATGAATCCATACCTATATCTAAAAAAGGAGTGAATGGAGACATGTTAGCTAGACAGATGTCTAGAAATAGAGATAGAGAGGCAGAGACAGACAGAAAGACAGAGATGGCCAGGCAAGCAGACAAACAAATGACAGGGAGAAAGGAAAGACTTCATTACAGTAGAATTTCAATAAATGTATGTAGATTGAATGGTGAAAATAAAACATCAAAATTTGAAAAAACCTAGGTAATCATTATTTTAGGCATGAGTCATCAGTGGATGCTAAAATTAGTGGGCAAAATTGAAGAAAAACAAATATTTGTCTAGGCTCAAAATATATCAAAAGATCATTTTAATTACAAAGGAAAAAATAACTTTACAGTAAAGAAAACTGACCTTAATCAAGTGAGCAATTTAACATTTTAGATAATATGTGTTATGAACTAAGAAGGGCACATTTCCTCTTTGATATTCTTTCCAAAAGTGCATAAACTGAAATTATAAGGAAACTTCATATAAACCCAACCTGAGGGACATTTTACAAAGAGATTTCATTCTCTTTTAAAGAATGAAAGCCACGCAAGACAGAGAAGACTGAAAAACAGTTCCATATTGGAGAAGACTAAAGAAAATATAACAAACAAATCTCATATATGATCATAGACTTTCATATGCCACAAAGAAAGAAAAATATAATTTGAAGAATTGGTAATATATGAATATGGTATGAATATTAAGCAATACTAATATTCTGGTTTTGATAACGGTACTGTGGTTTAAAGAGGAGGCTGGGGGAAGAGCACAGAGGGGTTCTGTACATTATTTATATTTATTTATTTATTTTTTAGGGGAGAGTGCAAATGCAGTCCCCCACTACCACAAATTATCTATGAAATAAATAAAGCAGCAAAATAGATGCAAAGTATACTAAAAGAATAATAAACTTGAATTCAGAACCCAATAGTTTACAGTATGATTTTCATTCAGAAGGTGTGTAATACTAAATTTTTAACTTCTCTGGGTTTCACTTTCCTATCCAAGTAATAAACATATTGACCAGATGGATTTTTCAGGTGTAAATTGACCAAAAATGTTTGACAATAAGTATAATGCGTAGTATTATATCTGCAAATAGTGCTTTTAAAATATTTTTTGTGGAAACTTTGATCTCAGTGAATCATTATATCATTTTTGTAAATATACCTCTGCTCATTGTAGAATGGAAAGACAAGACTGATGACAGATTATTTGAGTCATGCTTCCAAAGGCACATTACAATTGGCAGACCAGGGTTCATCCCCATCCAATTATAAAATGTCACCCTATTGTTCCTTTTTCAGTCATTGTGGAATCATTCATGCTTTTCAGTAGAAATAAAAAAGAAACTTCAAACTGACAATGAGAAAAAGACATAATAAATTCCTTCCTCAATGTTATCCTCATACAGGAATAAACATAAGAAATAAATGTTCCAATGGTGAAGAAATAAGATGATCTACTTTAACAAAAGTGGAAATATATTAGTGAAAGAAATTTCCTTCACCATGAAGAGAGAAATAGGGTAAGAAAGCTGTGAAAAGAGATCATGGGAATCCCTGTAATTTTTGTGTAACATTTATGTAATCTAAGCATCTTTTAAAATATATATGAAAAAAAAATAACATTTACGTAAGCAAATGCACATATATGCATATATATCTATATATCATTTTACAAATATTGGTTTGTATTGTGAAAATTTGATTTTTACCTGCAATATAAATAAATAAATAAAGCAGCCAAGGGCATCCAAATACAAAAAAAATTGTAACACATTACAGTGAGTATAATACTGGTGATTTGTAAATGTGATTGTGGCTGAAAGGGGTTATCTAGGGAGATTAATGTTAATTGAAAGAGGGTAATCTAGGGACTGTATAATACAATGACTTTGGTGGTAGATGAGGACTGTGGTTAATAACAAATATAAGAATGTTCCTCTATTTGGTGTTAAGAATATAGTGATACATGGGATAAACACAACTCATATAACTTATTGACTATCTGTAATATGGTAATATTTTTGTAGCAAAGGCAAAGGCAGCACTATATCAATGCTAAAGCTCAAACAAAGAATATGGGATTCAGTTTTATGAGATTGGATATGATCAAGCATTTTTTTTTTCATTTTCTTCATTAACCAAGAGACCTTGCTCCTCTCTATTAGCTAATCTGTGCTCATTTATTCATCTTTTGAAAAACTGGAGAAGCAATTGAGTTTGATTTTAGGATTAAATAAGATAAATTTTCCTGGACTGGATTTTTTGAAGTGATGCTTCCATACTTTGTTAACCTTCTTTTTTTCTGTTGTTTTGTGTTTTTTATGAAGTTGAAAAAAAAGTTTAAAAAAGCATATTTAATTTAACACACTGAAACTCTTGACCCTGAAACTATCATCACAGGAGATTTTATTTATACTCAAAACATTCTCCTACTTAGGGATTTTCTCAGGGCAAGTTTAACATCTTTATCCCTCAAGCTGTAGACTAATGGGTTCATCATGGGAACCACATTGGTATAAAAGACAGGAGTTTTTTTCCTCATTCATAGACCCTGTGGATGAAGTTTGCAGATATATAAATGAACCTGAGCCAAAAAATAGAGAAATAGCTATTATGTGGGAACTGCAGGTACTGACGGTTAAATCTGCCCTCAGTGGGAGTGATATGCAAGATGTCACAGAGAATGAAACCAGAAGGGATAAAGATGGTGTATTATTCAGCCAAAGAATTGCTGATGCAAAGTACCAGAAATCTGTTGGCTTTTTAAAAGGGTATTTATTTGAGGGTAGAAGCTTACTGTCACAAGGTCCTGAAGAGCCCATCTAAAGTTACCGTAATAGGAATTTTCTCACCAAAGTCTGTTGCCACGTGTTGAAACAAGATTATTGCCTATCTCTGTGAGGGTTCAGCTTTCCTCCTATTAAAGATCTGTGTGCCCAGCTTCTTCCAAGCTCAGCTGTAGTCTGGAGGGCTCATTTCTTTCTAGGCTCAGCTGCTCTGTTCTCTTCACATGGTCAGTAGTAGAATATCAGGTGAATGTCTCCTCTTCCCAGGGCTCCAGCATCAAAACTAAGTTCTCTCCTCTGCCATGTCTTTTTTCTGTGTTCTCCTGTGTGTCTACTTCTGTTTCCTTGATTAAGCATACATTTATGTGGCCCACCAAGGGGGTGGAGACTCAATCTGAGTAGTACGAATGATGTTTTCAAATGAAAGTCCTAATCTTGATTTAATAAAGTAAAAGTGAAACCTCTGAATTTAAAACAATCAAAGGGTATCACACACAGAGAAACAGACCAGTTTACAAACAATCAATATCTCTTTTTGGAATTCATAAATATCAAGCTGCCACAGATGGTGACAGGAAGCACAACAATATCGATGCTCCCAACAATGAACACCACCAGCTCATTGACATATGTGCTTATGCAGGAGAGCTGGAGCACAGGGAGGATGTACAGAAATAATGGTTGATGATTTTGGCATTACGGCATTACAGAAGGTCAGTATCAACAGGCATCCTGTGGGGGCCATAGCACCAGAAAATGCCATCAAACATAAACCAAAAATAAGGGGGGAGCACACTTTAGGGGACATGGCAAGTTTATACAAGAGTGGATCACAGATGGCCACACATGATCATGGGCCATTGCTGTCAGCACATAGCGCTCAGAGATGGCAAAAAAAAAAAGCAGAAGTAGAACCGTGTCATGCAAAGCTGGTAGGAGACAATATTCTTCTTTGATATGATGTTGATCAGCATTTTGGATGTAAAAATGGAATAACAGAAGTCTATTAAGGGCAAGTTAAGAAGGAAAACTACATGAGGGTGTGAAGGTGGGAATTCAGCCCAATTGGAGTTATCAAGGCCATTTTTCCCAGCACAGTGAATATATACATTGCTAGAAAAGGAATTATCAGGGGAAGTTGGAGATATAGGTGGTCTGTTAACCCCAACAATATGAACTCAGTCACAATAGAGACATTTCCAGGAATCATTTTGCTCTGGGTGGTCTCTGGGATTTTAAAAAATGTTTACATGAGAGAGCAAGCCAGAAATTCCCACATGATCCCCTCCCACAGGAGTGGGCTAAACATCGGGAATGTCTTAAACTATCCCAACATTGACCAATAGATTTTGCCTTTACCTGAGATACAAACTCACAGAAAATTTCCATTGTTAGTGTCCTTGAAGCTAAATATAGTAAGGAGCAGTTATATCTTACCTACAGTGTGAAATCCAGTGCTGCCAAAGGAAGTCATGATGGGTGGGAAAAATCAAATGAAAAAGAGAGAAGAAAAGTGGACCAGGATAGTTTCATTCTCTCACATGTCCTCATCATTTTATTCACCCTAATCAGTAAAATTGGAGGCAGAGTTGCTAGCAACCTCGAGCTGGCCTCTCATGCAGATTAGACCTCATAGAGTGGAAACCATGAAAAATGTAGCAGCATCCAACCAGGCTCTAGGAGAGGTTCAGTAGCTGCCCCAAGTCACAGAGTAAAAGCCGTAAGTCTACATGAGAGAGCATTGCCTCCATGAAGAGGGAACTTACACACTGAGATATGGAAACTCTGAGGTCCCTAGTATCTCTCAACATTATGTTACTCCTCAAAACAAATTCTTACACTATTTTCATTTAAGGGTTAGGACTATATAAAATGTGGGAGATGTGGCATGTCTTAATCCCTGGACTTCTAGCTCAAAATAAGGAGGACACAGTATGAATAAAATTCAGAAACTCATACTACTTAGACTATAAAACCCCTGAACTTCCTTATCTCTGTTCTCATATGTGTTCCTGGAAGAGCAATTTGAAGTTCTTAGACTGGTTCCTTTGATTCTAATTGAACGCACACCAGATGATTTATGTTATGACCTGGAAACTTCTGAGCTAAAGAACATAATTTCTGACTTTAATGCAGGTTAAACCAAAAATAAACAGAAAAATGAAATAATAATAATGAGAGCAGAAAGCAATAACATAGGAAATATAACAATTACATAAAAATCAGTTACTTTAAATCTGTGCTTTTAAGATCATTAGAAATAATAATGCTTTATACAGCCTGATTAAGCAAAAAAGAAAAATACACAATTAATATCAGAACTATGGGAGGTCATTGCTACAGATTCAAAGGCAGTAAAACAAAATTAAGGGACTATTATGACCAATTATGTTAATTATCCAGTCAAAAAATGAAATGGATAAATTCTTGGAAAGAGACAAGCTTCCAAATTTTACTTAAGAAGAAAGAGGCAACCAGAATATCTGTTATCTATTAACATCTGTATTGGTGGAGAAAAGCCACAGATGGAGCCTGAAGCAGAACTAGCAATGAGGCCTAGAAGAGAGGGGAGAGATGGGCCTATGTCACCATTATGCCCTGCCATATGCCTGATTGCTCACAGCTGAGCTCAGGGAGAAAGCAAGCATGGAGAAGACATCAAGCCACCATTGTGCCTTGCCATATGGCAGAGTCGAGAATCACCAGCAGCCAACCTTCAGGAAGAAAGCTTCACTTTAAGCCTTGATTTGGACATCTTTTCCAGCCTCAGAACTGTAAGCTTTTTTCCTAATGAATTCTCATTATAAAAGCCAAGCCATTTCTGGTATATTGTTTCCATGAGCTTTTAGTAAAATAAAACAATACCTATGGTTCATTTTTTATTATTAGAGAAGTGGTAGCTTTACAGAGAAGTCATAGTGTAACCTATACACCATAAGGCACAATGGTGTTTTTTCTCTCTCCCAGGTTCATCTATTTCAGCTTCTGGAGACTGCTCTCTGTCACTGTGGCTTTTTTCCTGTGTCTGTGACTCTTTATTCCTTAATTTATAAAGGACTCCATTCAGAGGATTAAAACCCTTCCTGGGTCATGCCCTATTGGTGCAAACTATTTTAATGACCCTTAATCTAATCATATGTTCATGATAGGTTCTGTTTAAGAACAATATTTTCTGGGGTCTACAAAAGACTAAAACCAACACAGATATTAATGTATAAGTTAAATATGTAGAGGACAAGAGGTAAAAATCTTTGTGACACTGGGCTTTGCAAAGATGATGAAGGTGAGATACCAAAAGACCAATCCATAAAACAAGCAAAGAAAAGTGCTAAATTGGAAGTTTTCAGAAAATTAACACCTATTACTCTGAGAAAGATAATAAAAGAATGGAAACACAAGCCATAGACCGAGAAAATATTTGAAATCTTACAAATGGGAAACTTGCATCTAGAATATATAAAGAACTCTTAGAACTTAAGAAAACAAACCACCCTTTAAATAAATGAGCAATATATGTGAACTACTTAACAAAAAAGACATTGTAATATTTTTGTAGCAAAGGCAAAGAAAGTACTATATCAATGCTAAAGGTACAAAAAAGAATACCGTATTTAGTTTTATGAGATATGAATATGAACAAGTTTTTTTTTTTTCATTTTCTTCATTAACAAGGAGACCTTAGTGATATCATTTAACCAATTGGTGCCCATTTATTCATTGTATGGAACACCAAAGAAATAATTGAGTTTGTTTTTAGGATTAAAATAGATAAATGTGCTTGGCCAGAAATTTTTAAAATAATGCTTCCATAATTTGTTAAGCTATCTTTTGTCTTTATTTTATTTTATGAAGCTGAAATGAAGTTTACTAAAAAAAAAGATATAGGATCTCAAATAAACACATGAAAAATGCTCAATGTCATTCTTCATTAGAAATTAAAATTTTTAAATTCATTATGGTAAGAGAAAAATCAAAATCATAAAAATACATACTTTTTGAATCAATATATATGACATTCAAGAAAAGGAAACTCTAAGAACAGAAATCACATTAATAGCTTCTAATCTCTCAGGGTGGGAGATGGGCTTAACTATAAAATAACATGGGGCATTTTTTGATTTTGGTGATGATTTCTCTAACACATATGTTGACAACATTTACAGAACTCTAAACTAAGAATTATGAATTTTACTCTAAAAGAAATTTGAAACACACACATAAAATGAATTTCCACTTCACATTTTACATCTATGAAAATTAGCTAAAATTTGAAAAACTGATGGTGAAGATGTGAAACAATTTCAACTTACCTATACTAATGTTGGGAATGTAGAATAGTAAATCACCTGAGAAACTGTTTGGAGCTTTCGTATATGAAATTAAACAAAGAGTTACCATATGATATAACAATTCAACAACTGGATATTTCCCAAGGAAAATGAATGTATATAATTCAAAATGACTTGCACATACATGGTAATAACAGCACATTAATTTTGTTCAAAATCTGACCTCAATCCAAATAGCCATCAAGTATAGAATGGATAAGGAATTTGTAGTATAGTCATACAAAATGATGTTGCTCAGCAATAATAAAAATGAACTACTGAGACATATAATGAAATGGAATCTAAAAATATGATGAATGAAAGAATTCAAACACAGAGCAAATATTCTATGATTTTATTTTATGAAGATCTAGAATGTGCAAAAATGAATCTATCAGGATAGAAATTATAACAATGTTGTCTGAAAGTAGATTGTGAGAAGTGACTCCAAAAAGGGAAAAGAAAATCTTATGATATGAGTCTATATCATATTCTTGTTTGAAATTGGATAAGTATATACTTATAGACCCATCAAGCTGTATGCCTAAGATATGTAAATTTTACTATATGTAAATTATATCTAAAAAATTTAAATTAGAAAATTTATAAGCTCAATATTTTTTTCTATTGTTCCAAAGATCCATTGAGAATAATATTATGGAAAACTATTGTGGTTCCTTTTTGTAACCCATCTCAAAACCCTAAAATTGACATCAGAGAAGAAATCCAAATGCTTCTATGCCTACATTAAAGGTATAATACTTGGCTAGTTGTAGCAGCAGTTTAAGCAGCACAGGACACTGATGTTTCCATAGAAGAAATCCTGACTTTTATTCAATTCAATTCTATAACTTGTAGGAAGCCAGTGAATTCTAAGGAAAATATAGTGTGAGTGCAGAAGTGAAACAGATGAACTGCTGATAATATTTCTTCTAATATTAGCATATTACCCTTAAGAGCAACCAGTCATTACCTAGAGCTTGTGTTCCTTTGATCAACAATAGTGGCCAAGCATTGATCTGTATGCATTATGTTAAGGGCACATTATGATTATTAAATTATTAAATGCTAAAAGGCCCAATTAAGTGTCCTACAGAGCTGACAAAATGTGTCACCTAAGAGTTTGCTGTAACTTTAGCCAGATTTTATTAGATAGGTCTACATTAATTTTAAAAATTTTACAAAGACTTATTTTTATAAGAATAGTTTATAATTTTTAAAATAAAAGAAACACCTGTTAACTGACCCAGACAAAATATAGGTATGAGAGAGGGGAGAGACTCCTTAAATTTTGAGAGACTTCTCTGGACACAGACCCTTTCCAACAGTGAATTACATTATCTGCTGATGGTAAAGAGCCCACTGACAAAATAAATGTTCATGCTGTTATTTTTGTCAGGGAGCTGTTCAAATGAATTTGTTAAAGTTTTAGACTATGTCGAAGACTGATCTTTGATGTAGATTGAGCCAAGGGAGAAATGTGGTCCTTGGGGACTTGTCACCCAAAGCCTGGAACATGACAATTGGCCACAAGATGGGATCCATGTAATCAAGTGAGGAACTGTGCCCATGCCTAGGGGTCAAGCTGGGGGCAAAGGATGGGAATCTGAAGCTCCTCGACTCACATTGATGAAAAACTTTATGAACCCCTTGGTTGTTTTGGAGTTCTGTTTTAAATTCTGGTATAATTTTGCCTTCTACGTGCATTATGTATGTGCCTGTGCTGTTAAAATTGCTACCGGGGGGGACGGATGTGGCCCAAATGGTTGGGCATCTATCTCCCATATGGAGGGACCCAGGTTAGCTCCCTGGGACTTCCCGGTAAAAAAAAAAAACAAAACTGCTACCAGGCAGGGCCAGTCAAAATTGCTGTTTAGAGCTCTCTGGAACCCCAGTAAGAATGGACAGACTCTCTGGGAGGAGGCAAGTGCAGACGCTGGGGTCACCCCTGACTTGGGGAGTCGACCCAAAAAGCTAAGGTGAAAAATATCATTAAAAAGCCTATCTACTGCTGTTTGTCAAGGAGGAAGGTAAAAGAACCCCCCTATCCCAATAGACTCCTGGACTAACGACCAGCAAAGTCGACAGAACAGTAAAAAGCAAATTGCCACAGAGCCCTACCCTACGTGCACCTGGATCAAACTATAGAGCTCCTGAAGGGGTGACCTGCACCCCATGGTAATACCGGGTGCTTCCAGCTGGGCCAGAACAGCATGCCCAAGGCTCACGGGCTCACCTTCAGGTCCTGATGCCAAGTCCTGGGAGTGGTGGAAGGATGACCTGAGGGCTCAGGGTCATCTTGGGCTACACCACAGGCACTGCTGGTAACCACCCGGTGTGAGGGAAAGAAACAGCCAGCTCAGATGAGGAAGAGCGTGTTCCAGATACCACAGAAATACAAAATAAATTCTGCCCCCGACAGGGATAATAACTCTTTGTCTGCTCAAAGACCTGCTGCAGGGACCAAATAAAAAGGGCCTGGCGGGCTGTACCACGTGATCCTGAGGAAGCACCTCTGCTACTCGCAGGTGAAAAGATGCAGAAGCTGGCAACTATCTGGAGAGAGGGTGAAATCATGTCAATACTTAAAGACCATTTTCAAGATTTTTCCAAAAATAAAGTAGCGTGGGACCCTACAGGCAGGGAGAGTGGATTGTTATAATGGGCTGGGCATGATCTATCCCTACAGGAGCTCACTTACCTCAGAGCTGCTTGTGGCTATTGCAGGACTGAGGAAGGGCAGGAGTGTTTTCCACACTGAGTTGTACTCCAGTGGGTCTACCCAGAAGCCATCCCCACAGGGCTGTACACAGGATGAGTCCCAAACAAGCCACCCTAGGCCCAATGCCTTAGTTATTTTTGAGGGGAGCCCTCACCACAACACAAACCCTGTTGGCAACAGTCCCTAATATAAATCATGCCATAAAGGCACTCACCACCCAAAAAATATAAAAACACAAACATCCACTAGGTGTTCAAGGCAGCAGCCTGCCCTCCCTACCCAGAACAATGTGTTTCACAATGAAATCCATTCCCTGTGGTCTGGCAGCTGAGCTGCCCACAGCTGAATCAACGCACTTGTACTGGCATCTGTGCCAAGGAGGGCTTCTTAATTGAATCATCTCTGATAAATCACTTGAGTTCTTGAGGATTTCCTTGATGCTGACATAACATATCTGTCTCTCTTCTGTGTCTCTTTGTGTTGCCTCATCTTGCTGCACCATCACTTCCACGTGGGCCAGTACTCCATGCAGGCCAGCACTCCACAGGGGCCAGCTTGCTTTTCACCAGGAGGCCCCAGTAATCGAACCCTGGATCTCCTATATAGTAGACCAGAGCCCAAACGCTTGAACAAAATCCACTTCCCCCTGGGAACTTGACACCCAAATCTGCAAACACAACAAAAGCAAATTTCAATATGAGTAATTTCAGTTTAACTGTATGGCTAATATAATGTGCCAAAGAACATGTCTTTCAACAATTAAGAAGAAATAAATATTTTTAGAAATAAAAAATGTGAAAATTATAGTAACTACCTAATTTAGCATATGAAAAATATGCCCACCGATTCACAAGATTGCTATTCTTTGCATCCAGTGTAAAGATGTTTAAAAAATCTGATGTGGAAAAATCTAATTCTGTGAAGTTTTATGGTTATGTTAAAACTGTAAATTTGAGAGAACTATAAAGAATTGAGTAGACTAGAGCCCTCAAAAAGCATTGCAACTAGAGTACAAAAACAAGTGTAGCTTTTACATTATAAATCATGTTTTATTGGTAATATTTTATGTTTGTCTGCTTGAATATTTTACTGGTTATAAATAAGAATTTTTGCTTTTCTATTTCCAGACAAATTTATTCTGGAAATGTAAGCCATTGTTTTTGCTGAATAATGCTATATAATATAAGCAAATATATTCCCATAGCTGCATATTAAATAACCACAGTTAGAGCAACAGTCAAATAATTGTGAATAAAAATGGCATTCGGAGAAAAAGAGCTTACATCAATAATGAAATTATTTCTTCATTAAAGAGAAATTTCATATGTTTTCCAGGATCCACATCAAGCTTGACCAAGCATTTCCAATGATGTTACCAAGGCCTCATTTCTCTCAATCATTTTCTTGGCTTTACTTCATCAATGCAGATTCTAATCTAAATAGGTTTCCACTATCATCACAAGATGGCCACTGATACATAAAATGGTTGCAAATTTCTCTCAGGTATCATCACCAAATGTGTCAGTTTGGACTTATTACTAAAGCCAGAAAGTTCCAGTCTGTCACTAATATTCAAGAGCACCAATGTGACTGTGACTGTTTTTCAAAATCAGTGGTTAAGTATGTGTTATGAACTTTTCAGTACATATGTTATAAAGATGGTAAATAAGAGTTTTCATTTTATACCATATTACTGTGAATTTCAAGTACAATCCATTTTGTACATGAAACAGAATTGTAATTTTACTTTTTCTTAGATAATATTTCCAAATAAAGCATAATCATGATTCTTAATGAAAATTTGTGCTTGATTCTAAAACAAGTTTTTAGGTTTATTGAATTAAACATTAACTGGACAGGAATTCTTAATATTATAACCACAACATTTAAAAACTCACCAACAATAAGAAATATTGAGAGCAGATATAAGTAATATAGTCACATATCATTTTGAAAATAATTAAAAAATTTATAACAATTGCCATCATGATCCCCATCCTGGCTCACATCACTAGACTGCAGCACCTAAGGCTGCACACTGTGCTGAAAATCACACCCTTTGGTAGCCCCATGGGTCCTTGTCCACGATGGCTGCTGTCCCACTCTGCATGTGGCAGCTGCAGCTGGCATTAAGGTGTTGGGGCACCTTTTTGGCTTGGCTTTTGAAGGGGACAATGAGTGCCTTGTTGTCTCATTGTTCTTGCTGCCTTCCAAAGTACTGTATATGTTGTTACATGAGACCCCCTCCAATCTTGAACTCCCAGAAGACCTTTTGTTGGGCTGTCTTCCAGAGCAATCAGACTAGAATACATATGTACCTAGCCAAATTGATTGGCCCAGATTCAGTAACTCAACATCATCCTCAATTCCATTTGCTGACCAGCTCATACTCAAGGGTTGGAAAACTGTGTCCCTCTCTTTATTCATGCAAGAAGAAGCATGAGAATTTTGGATAAAAGAACTTAAAAATGCTTACGGTAAGAAAACCTTGGTGTTATGTCAAATCAAATGTCCAATAATATTTCAATTCCTTGGTTTTGGAATTAATGTGGTTAATAAACTGGTACTATTCCATAATCAACAATGTAATAGATTTCTGAGATTTCTAACTCCATGTTTTCTCTGAAAGTTAGACCTAGAAATATTTCCCTTTTAAATTAATGTTACTTAAACTCCTTAAAACAAAATTGTAATAACTGTAATTATGGTTGTATGTAAAACAGTTTATATGCTTTAAAATATTTTAATATGAGGTTTTATGTAAATAAAAGGAGTGTATGTAGCTCAAGTTATTGAGCACCTGCTTCCCATGTATGAGGACCCGAGTTAAATCCCTGGTACCTCCTAAAAACAAAACAAACAAATGAAAAAACCAACTCTTTCACTGGGGAGTGGATGTAGCCCAAGTGGTTGAGCACCTGCTTCCCATGTAGGTCTTTACTGAGTATATATAATATAATGGGAAGATAATATTTATATGACAATATCCATGTCTTTAAAGAATACCCCAATTAACAGATAGAATTTGTCCAAACATTTAATTGTTATAATTAAGCTTATCTATTCTAAATTATTTTACATCTACTTTTATTATTATAACTTAACTTTAAAAAACCCTAATTTTGAATTCAATTTGATTTATTAATATTATAAAATATGATTTTAATTTTAAAAATTAGTGATTAGATTTACAAGATCAATAAAGAATATAAACTCAACCTGTAAAATGACCCTGATGACTTCATAGACTTGAGCCAGGCTATTTGCTGATTCACACTCCACCAGGGAGTGCTAGTGATTATGATATAGTACTCAGATGACAAAATGTGTGCTATGTCTGCCATTCAAATGGCATTGATAGTTACATACCAAGAATTAAAGATTTTGATAATATAAGCCTTAGTTTAGTCTTTATGAAAACATGAAAATTTAAAGTGTTTTAGTGCAAAATTCAAATCAAACAATTTTAAACTGTCATCCAGGCATTTTAATGGTAATAGCTGAAAAAGGAGAGAAGTGGATACTATGTATTCCATTTCTGTTGGAGAGAGTTTATTTTAAAAAACTATAAAGGTGGGTAAATATAGTACATGTGAAAGTCTGATGCTTTGCTCTTATAGCAATAATTGTAATCATATTTAAGTTATGTTTGTAATTGGATTCATTACATTCTAACCCTATTTTCATCCACCAATGTTCTCAAATATTTCAAATCTCATGATATTTCAGTTAAACATAAAAATTACATGCATACTTACATGTAAGTCCACTGACACTCATATCTTGTGTGGGGCAACTTTCCCTAAATCTCATTGAAAGTAGTGATGAACAGTTTATTTTCTGTAAATAACACAAAACAAGAAGATGGAGAAAACAAATGTACATTTTGAAAAAATTATACCCCAATAGGATAAGGTTATTTGTTTGGTGTTGAAAGGAGTAAGCAAACATTCTTCTTTATAATTTTTTTTTAAGAAGGTTTAGATTACATAAATGTTACATTAAAAATATAAGAGATTCCCATGTGTCCCACTCCCTCTCCCTTCCACACATTCCCACATTAACAACATGCTTCGTTAGTGTGGAACATTTGTTAAAATTGATGAACCCATATTGAAGCATTCCTACTAACCATGGACTACAGTTTACATTAAAGTTTACACTTTGTCCCACACAATTTTGTAATTTATGACAGAATATACAATTGCCTGTATCCATCACTGCAATGTCATGCAGGACAAATCGAATGTACCAATTCTTACCTCTTCCATCCCATAGAACCTCTCATGGCCTCTACCTTTACATCAATGAAAAGAGTTCTTCTATTGCTAGAATAATAATAAGTCTATATTAGAATAATAATAAATCTACTTTAGTTCATTGTTCATTCCCCAATTTTGAGGATTTGTGGGAAGAGGAACCGTTGTTACATGACTGCAATAACAGAGAACCTTGATATTTCACATGCCAGTTTAGACTATAGCCAAGAATTACACTGTGTGATATTTCATCACAAGCCTTATGAATTCCAGAATATTGTTGGAGAAAATGGAAAATAATTGCATTATTAATAACACTTTTTCAAGAGATACACGGAGAAATTGATGAAATTTCAATTCTATATATGACAAAGCATCAGTTGAACAATGCAATAAAACATGGGCATTCACAAGAACTATCTAAATATTCATCATTGGTGGGGTTTAAGTAAAGTGGGCATAGCAGTGACCTTCACTTGTCCTCATATAGCCTCTAAAATTAAGAAACCACTCCAAGAAGGGAGGCAATTCTTTACAGATTTGAAGCTGAAAATATAGTTCAAGAACCATTATTAAAAGACCCCTCACAAAATCTAGAAATCATTACAAGTGTACCATGTGCACAATTTTTGTCAACTCCCTCTGTGTTTTACTGAATTCTAAGTAATACACACTTGAAAGAAGAAAGAGCCTTTTGTAAGCTTTTCAGAGAAAGCAAAGAAGAAATGAACTGATCAGACAGCATCCCAGTCTACAGCTTGCCTTGGTTTTGAAAGAGAGATGTACTAAAAAAAAAAAAAAGGGAAGTTCAGTATGGGACCTCCTTGGAACTGAAGATGACCTGGTTACACTGAAAAGTGAGACCAGACATTAGAGTGAAAATACCTTCAGGAATATTTTAGAAAGAAAGATTTAAAGATGCAAAAGAAGACAAGGATGAAGACAACGAGGAGCCGCAGGAAGAGCTGCAAAGACACAGCCATGGAGCAGGCACTGAGGCAGCACCACTGGTTCTTTTACTGACTGAATCCAAGTTTCCATTGCTTAGAAGGACACCAGTCAGGTAGATTAAAGCAAACCTTGATTCAGTTCAGCCTCATCTTCAGAGATCCTACTCATAGATGAGTCCACACCAAATAATAAAATCTTCAAAAACCCTATTTACAATTGGTTCACACCCACAGCAATGTTGGTTAAGACTGGAATATGTATTTATAGATCAAGAATCAATCCCCAACAGACCAGATTAAGGATAATTAGAGTAGTCATCTTATGCCTGTATTCTCCAAAGGAAAAATAAATCCAACATTATATTCTACAGTAGACGTCACAGTTTTGTTTGAAAAATGTTTCTTTCACATTATAATTCCCATCCCAGCTACATTTATGTTTTATCACTTAAAATCCATATGGGAATAATAAATGGAAGCTAACAAAACCAAGCCTTATTTAGTTGTTCTCTGAGCCTCCAGCTCTATGGGTTAAAAAATTTCCTTAACATCCAATAATCAAAACCATCAACCTACCCACTGAAATCCTCTGATTGCCATAATCTTTCTAGGGGGTACTATAAGGAAGGGGGCAGAGTGATAGGGGGTTTCAATTTCCATCATTTTACATTCTAAATTCTAAGTGGAGTTTTGTTTACTACTTATGATTTTATTTCCTGTAATTGCTATCCTTTCTACCTGATTTCCAAACATATGATCAGAGCTTTTCTTCCTTCATTCTGTAAACCAAAATGTTTGCTGTATATTCATCGTGTACTACAAGTTTTATCAAAGCTTTATGAACAGTGGAGGATAATGACAGCACATTACAGCAGAGGGTGAAAGTTCAGGTTAAAATGTAGTTTCTAACCCCTCATTGACCAGTCCCACTCAAGGACCTCTCATTACTGACCATCTGTTTCTTTGGGTACTGGCCTAATTTCATGTCACTGGTTGAAGTTTTCTCCCATTCTTATATTCTCTGAAGTACAAGCAACAGGAAACATTCTAAATTCTTTTAATATTACTTTGAAGAAAAAGTTTCCATTTGAGCAGATAATCTCTAAACTATAATAATCCTGCAAATCTCCTCACTCCCATAAAAGGAAACATTACACTACTTTTATGAACAAAATTGGCCAAACTCCTTAATAAATTCACGTATCTTACTGAACAAATCATAGTCAACTTTCAAAATAGAAAATTTGTTTCATATTTTATAATTACTTAAATAAAAATAATATAATAATATATGAGAAAGAGCAATAAGTGAATTTAGGACCCTAGAGTTTGCAAAAGTATTTTCATTGAGAAGCTGTGTAACATTAAAAAATCATTAACCCCTCCTCTGTTTCACTTTCCTATCCAAGAAATAAACAAATATTAAGCATCTATTATGAACTTACATAGGGGTAAATAAAAATTTTTTCAAAAGAAGCTTAGTTTATAGTGTTCCATCTGCAAATGGGGTATTGTTTATAGTCTATATGGAATCTACTATTTCTGTGAAAACCTGGCATTTGAAGGAGACTTACTCCTGCTTAATAAGGATGAAAATAGAGGTGTGAAGGCATATTGCTTGATTCATGCTTCCCATGGCAAATTACAACTTTCAGACAAGGGATGTCACCCTCCAAAGACAAAATGTCTCCCTAGTGTTACTTTATTCAATCATTGGGGAATAAGTCATCATGTTTCAGGGGAAATAAAAGGTTCCAACTTGCAGTGAAAAACATATGTAATAATTTTCTTCTTTAAAGATAGTTTCAAACAGGAAAAGAGGTAGAAGGAGAAAAACTTGGGCAAACGGTGTTTCTGCAACCATACTAGAAATACTAGAAATAATTTATTGAGAGAATGCTCAAATTTAACTCTTGATGGTAATGAAGAATTAGTATAAGAAAGCTGACACCAAGTATATTGTAAATAAAAACACTGAACCTCCTCAACCTGAAATGACCTTCAGAGGAGATCCTTTTTATGATTGGAAATTTCTCCTACACAGGATTTTTCTCAGGGCAAGTTTAACATCTTTATTCCTCCAGCTGGAGATTAAGGGGTTCATTATGGGAACCACAATGTTGTAAAAGACAGAAGAGATTTTTCCCTCATTCATAGACTTGGCAGAAGATGGTTGGAGATATATAAATGAACCTGATCCAAAGAATATAGAAACAGCTATTATATAGGAACTGAAGGTGCTGAAAGCTTTGAACCTTCACTCAGCAGAGTTGATATGGAGGATGCTGCAGAGAATGAAACCATGAGATGTAAAGATGATGATACTGGGCACAAAGATATTGATACTTCCTAAAATGAACAATACCAGCTCATTGACATAGGTGTTTGTGCAGGTGAGCTTGAGCACAGGGAGGATGTCACAGAAATAATGGTTGATGGTGCTGGCATCACAGAAGTTCAGTCTCAGCATAAAACTGGTGTGGGCCATAGCACCAGAAAATGCCATCAAGTATGAACCAAAAATAAGGATGGAGCACACTTTAGTGGACTTGGCAATGTTATACAAGAGTGGATTACAGATGGCCACACAGCAATCATAGGCCATTGATGTCAGCACATAGCTCTCTGAGATGATAAAAAGGCAGAAAAAGTAGAGCTGGATCATGCACACTTGAGAGGAGATACTATTCTTCTTTGATATGAAATTGATCAGCATTTTGGGTGTATGAACAGAAGAATAACAGAGGTAAATGAAAGATAAGTTAAAGAGGAAAAATTACATGGGGCTGTGCAGGTGGGAACTCAGTCCAATTAGAATTATCAAGCGCAAGTTTCCCAGCATTGTGAACATATCCAGTGATAGAAATAAGAAGAAAAGGGGGCGTTGGAAATGTGGGTATCCTGTTAATACCACCAGTATGAATTCAGTCACAAAAGAGCCAGTTTAGAAGATATACTTTCCTGGGGGATCTGTGAGATAAGAAAAAAGTTTTACATCAGAATGCAACCCAGATCCTCCCACAATATGTCTTCCCACATGTAATATGGTGTATAAATTGGACTGTATGAGACTAACTCCACCTGGACAATAGAATCTGCCTTTACCATTGTCATGATACTGAGTGGCAATTCCTTCTTCCAATTATAGTCTTAAGCCAAATATAGCCAAGAGCACCCCAAAATTAGCCTACAGATTAAGGCCACTTCTGCCGGGCAAAAACATGAGTGATGGAAAAAACAAAGAAGAAGGGAAAAGAAGCACCAGAAAGAATCCTTCTCTCTCATCTCATCATCTCTTGATTCACCTGAGTCCTACTTTCACCTGTGTACCAGAGGCACAGGACATAGAAACCTAGATCTGTCTTCTGATGCAGGGTAGACCCTGACCTGGTGTGAACCATGAATAATGTCTCAGGATTCAAACTAAGAGTCCAAAGTCTAGGAGAGGTCTGGAGCTTCCCCAAGTCATAGAGTAAAAGCCATAAACCTACAAGAGTAAGTGTTGTTTCCATGATGAGAGATCATACACAGTGAGATAGAAGACCCCAGAGTATCCTTATGTCTTTTAACCTAAGGTTGCCTCAAGCAGATTCTTCTCCATTTTTCACTTGAGTTGCAAGATTGTATAAAATGGGGGAGAAAGTAGCATGTCTTAATCCCTGGACATCCTTCTCAAAATAAGGATGGGGTGCTATAAAGAAATCAGGAACTCACCATTTTTAGGTCAGAATTCTGAGCTTCCTCTTCCCTTTTATTTACCCCTATTTTCATAGAAAGGCAAAGAATTTTGGTTGCTTTGACTCTAAGAGAGGATGAATACCAGACTTAATTTCAAACATGCTCTGGAAATTTTTCTGAGATACATATAATTTCTGATTTTAATTTTGAGTCCCCCACAGCAGCAGAGAAAAAAAAAGAATATTCTTTAATAAATAGGCAGGCAAATTTAATGTTGGTTTAATAAGACCTTGCAATTAGTTATGAACTGATTGGAAACTTGTTCAGGAACCAGGGAGCAGATTCTGAATGTAAGGGTAATTATACAATTGTAATTATACCCAAGGCCATGATATGTCTTTAGTTCCTTAGGGATTCAATATTTTACTCAAGTTTTCACTTTACTCTAGGAATTGTACATACCTCAATGCAGACCTAAAATGGAATTCTCATATCCCTACCATCTTCATCTCCCAAGGGAAATCTGTCTATTGCATTATTCTCTTCCTCCTTCCCATTTCCTAAGGAGAGTTTCCACATGGTTTTGGGCAACAGGTTGTGTATTAATTTATCATAAATTTCTCAGGGACTGCAGTAACTGATTTCAGGTATAGCTCCAAATAATTTATAAGCCTTGCCATCCTTCTAATGTCTTTATTTTTAAACACCTACTGGGAATATCCTTATGAGTTCTTAAATGAAATATTTCAGTTTCTGAGGTCATCAAATTCTTTTCAGCTTACCAGTTAAAAACTTGGCTTCTGAAGTAAGAAGGCATATGTTTGATCCCTACCTCCATTATTGCTGACACTAACACTTTGGGCAAGTTACTAAAACTCTCCCTACCTCACAGCCCTTGTCAGATAGGGATTGGAATAAGAGCATCTTTTTCATTGGCTTTTTGTGACTGTTAATTGAGCAAATATAAGTCAAGAACTTAGAACAGTAGTGCCAGACAAATGGTAAATTGTCCATAAATGCCAACTATCATGCTATGTTCTCAGACCTTTCAAAAGATGCTCCATAATAATGCCCCTCAGACATTATTCATTACCTTTTAATTTCTGTGCTCTCCTAAAATACAAGCTCGTAAAACAGAGACCACTTCTGTCTTGTTTGCTACACTGCTCCTGGTGCTAAGGTCAGTACAGAGTACATAATAGATCCTCAGTAACTATTTGTAGAAATTAAGTTATTCTCTGGATGAAAACCCTCAGAGTATTTTTTTTTTTTAAGATTTTATTTATTTATTCATTTATCCCCCCCTTGCTGCTTGCGCTCGCTGGGTCAGCTAACCACGCCGTGTGGGCGAGCCTGCCCTCACCAGGAGGCCCCGGGAACCGAACCCGGGGCCTCCCATATGGTAAACGGGAGCCCTACTGATTGAGCCACAGCCGCTTCCCGCTCAGAGTATTTTTGACATTCATCACTTGCTAAGCAGTGGAGTCTACCAGCACAATGACCTCCTTCCATTCTCACATCCACCACTTGACTCAGGAACTTTTTAGGTTTTACTTGACCTGTATTACTGATCTATAGTGGCTTCTAACCTGTATTCTAGAATTTCTCACATACACATTCTAATTCAGCCATCTACACTGCTATTAGAATAATCTCTCAAAACACAGCTCTGCATTTTCCTAGCTCAAGACCTGTCACTGTTTCTCCCTTAACTACTGGCACAAGAAGCTATAATAAAAGTATAATTCCACCAAAATCTATCATCCTGCCTCAGTTAAACTTAAAGGAGAGATTAAGTCAGAGTTGTGTTTGATGTGCAACCATAAAAGAAATATTTTGGTTTATTTAAATATTGTGAGCACATTAAATATTATGCAAAGTCTGAACTTTCTCAGCAAATATAAGAAGACAATGTTGGAGAATTTTTCACTTTCAGAGAAAATATGGGTTTAATGAAAAACAAACACCAGCCAGGTGAAATAGATTATATTTAAAATTTAAATTTAAATTTCTACAAATCATCCTTCTGATCAACATAAATTACAATTCTTCTCATCAATGTTCATCAAAAAGAGTAAAAATTTTTCCCATGATATTTATTTGTTAAATTAATGTATTTTTTATTTAGTGTCTCAGGAATGCATCCTGACCAATGCTATTACTTTGAAGGTTTCTGGCTTCAAGTTATTTATTACTGAATTCAAAGCCCAATTAAATAGGAGCTTATTTTTATTACCTTTACAATAAACCTGGAGGTAGAGTGTCAGAGTTTTAGCTAAACAATTCAGCACACTCATCAAAGAACCATTCTCTTCCACTCCACTGTCCTCAGACTGTTGGCCTTAGTCCTCAGGATTGTCACCTCATGGTCATAAATGAAAGCCATTGCTCTAATCATCACATCTTCACACAACTATATACCAAGAAGCAAGAGAAGAAGAAAGAATAATTCCCCTCAAATATCTTTCCCTGTGTATGATAAAGTAAATTTTCTCTAGAAGCCAATAGATGGCTTTCTTTAATGTTTATTCAATCAGAATTATGTCAGTTGGCCAATATTAGCTACAAGAAAAGGAGGAAAGATGAGCACTTCTCATTTTTAACCTTTAACTAAAGAAAGTAGAGAAAAATATATGTAATAGGAACTTGTGTTGACTAACTTTAGTTGTATATTTGATATTTATTATAAAGTAAATTTGCTATATTAAGCATTAAATCAACCTTGAGAGCAACTTATCATATAAATAAATTTGCACATGAGAAATGACATACACACAAACTACTTATATACAGTGTGGAGGGGGCATCAGTTTATACTTATAGGGACAGTTTCCTTGTCAAAAAGCATCAGACTCTCTTAATCTTTTCAAACTTCTCATAGGAAGGAAAGTCTCCAAACACAAAATAATGACTTGTGCTACCATAATGGTGATTTTTGTTGTTGTTAGTGGCAAACCATAATAGAAAGAGATAGAAAAGACAATTTAGGCACATAATTTCTGATGCATAAGAAAAAAGATTACACATTCTGAAATTTCAATTTTAGGGTTTATTTGGAAGCTTCTCCTTTGCTATCTCTCTCTTGTTTAAGATTTTTTCACTATATCATATATGACTATCTACAACTGCAAACAAACCAGTACATTCCATGTGCCCCCTCTCAATCTGAAGTAGAGCATCATCATCCTCCTGCAAATCCCCAAGACTGAGGAGTGAACAAACATAAGGGGAAACACAAACATGGGCAAAAGTAGACATTGTTATTGCAATAACAGAAGAACTTGTAACATTGATATAAATATAGTGGTTACTAGAGTTCTTGAGGGGATAGTGGAGGAAATAATAGGTGGAACATCAGGCATTTTTAGAATATTTCTGCATGATATTACAATGGTGGATACAGACCATTTTACATTTTGTTAAAACCTATAAAACTGTACAGTGCAAAGTGTAAACTATAATGCAAACTAGAGATCTTGGGTGGTAGTCATGCTAAAATATTGTTCATCATTGTAACAAATGTACCACACTAATAAGATGTAATTAATAGGGAAAAATGTGGGAAGGGGAGGGGATGGATTATATGGGAATTTGCTTTACTTTTGAGGTAATTTTTCTGTAATCTAAACTTCTCTAAAAATAAAGTTTATTATAAATATATGTCATATATGATGTTGACACTGCCAGACTAACTAAATTAGGTAAAAATATTGAAATTCATGTTGCAGCTTATTGGATAAGGATCTAAAGATAAGGGAAATTTATTCTAGGAATTAATTTCCTAAATCCCCCAGTTAACCCCACAAATGTTTATGGTGGTTTTTTTTTGTTTGTTTGTTTGTTTTTCAAAGAAACTAGGCTCCTTTCCCAGGCATCCTTGCATCAATTCTGGCTCTCCAACTCAATGAGAAGGTGACTATAGACAACAAAGCTTCAAATCAAATTGATGATGTATTAAGAGCTGTCACACCTGACTGCATTTCTCCCTTAGGGGTAAAGGTCAAGAAAAAAAAAAAGAATCTGTGAATCATGATGTATGTGACCAGTATATTTCATTTCCATCCTCTGTCCAATAACATTCACAATTGTCAAAGACGGAAGCAACCCAAGTGTCCATCAGTTGATGAAATGAAGAACTAAATGTGATATATACACACAATGGAATAATTATTCAGCTGTAAAAAGAAATGAAGTTTTGATATATGTGGCAACATGGATGAAACTTGAAGACATCATTTTGAGTGAATTAAGACAGACACAAAAGGACAAATATAATATGCTCTCTCTGATATGAAATAATTAGAATAAGCAAATTAATAGAGTCAAAGAGCTAAAAGTATGAAAGCCCTAGAAAAAATATTGAGGTAATTTTTCATAAACTTAATTTAGGCAATGATTTCTTATATATAACAACAAAAACACAAGCAACAAAAGATAAAATAGATAAATTTGACTATATCAAATTTAATATCAGTTCTGCTTCAAAGGTACCATCAGGAGAGTGAAAAAAAAAAACACAAATTGTGAAAAATATTGACAAATAATGTATCTGAAAAGTGTCTAGGTTCCAGAACACAGAAAGGACACTTACTCAACTTGATTACTCAGTAATCAAAAGACAAATAACACAATTTAGAAATGGGCTAAAGATTTGGATAGATATTTCCCCAGGGAACATAGATAAATGGTCAATAAGCAAAGGAAAAAAATGTTCAATATCATTAGTAATCAGGGAAATGCAAATTAAAATCATAAAGAGGTGTAACATAACTTCAAACTCACTAGGAAGGCTGTAATAAAAAGATAGTAACATGTTTTATTCAGTGTTTTAGTCAGGATGTAGAAATTTGGAACCCTCATAAACTGCTAGACAGAATGTCAAATGGTGCAGCCTCTATGAAAAACAGTGTGGTAATTCATCAAGATTTTAAACATATATTTCCATGAGTCCTAGCAATTCCATTCCTTGTTATATACCTAAGAGATATGAAAACAAATGTTCATGGAAAAAGTGCACAAGAATACTCACAGCAAGTTCATGCATAAAACTAAAATGCAGAAGAACCCAATAGGCTTGTTTGTGAGGAAAAATTTCAAAAGGACAAGAGGAAACTTTCTGGTATGATGGAAGTAGGCTGTATCATGTAATTTGTGGAAATTGGAAACAGGTCTTTTCTTAGAGATACATCAACCTGTATAATTAAAATTTATACATTTTACTAAATGTAAAATGCACCAAATTACAGCTCAATATTTTTAATAGTCTCTCATTCAAAAGATCCATTAAGAAATATTATGGAACCTAATGTGCTTTTTTGGGAACACATCTCTAATCTCTAATATTAATATCAGGGAAATCCACACACTTCCATGTCACTATGAGAAGTAAAATTCTGGCCAAAATGAATCAGTATTTTTATGTAAGATAGGACCCTAGTGTTTGAAAAGAAAAACAAACCAAAAAACATCTGGCTCCTATTAAATCCACTTCTACCCTGGAGAAAATCAGTGACACTGAGATAAAGACATAGCTGTAATTCAGAAAAGAAACACCCAAACCATAGACATTCATCTCTTCCTATTTAAGCTTTTTTTTGCCAGGAGTGCCACAAAATATTAAAGTAAATTTATATTTTTATCTCCAATAGTAATGTCAAAGCACTATTCTATATGCTTTATTTAACAGCAAATTTTAAAATGAGTAATTTCAGTTCAAATTTGGACAAAAGTCATGTTTCAAATAAGAAAATACTCAAAGTTAGCTTGAAACAAGACATGCAATGAAGCAGGAAAATTTAATTCATAATGACACAGAAAATCATTCTGTAGAAAGTTACCCAGAAATTACACATATGCTACAGTTATTAGAAAAGGACAATAAAGCACCTATTAGCTAGCATGCTGGCTAGAGAAATGAAAGAGGTGAAGGAAAAATAGCTTCAAGAGAAGAAATATATCATGTCTGAAAAACAGTATTGAATGGAATTAAAAGCAGTTTGGTGGAGCAAGTGTAGCTCAGTGGTTGAGCACCTGCTGTGCACATATGAAGACCCAGGTTCAAACCCCAGTACCTCCTTAAAAAAAAAATAGTGAATTATAAGCATAGCAACAGAAACAAAAGAGAAAAAATACTAAAAAAAAAAAAAAAGCAAAAAAAAAAAAAACAAAAAATCAAATGACCAGAGCATTACTGAGGTGTGAGAAAACGTCAAGTGGTGTAATACATCTGTTATTGGAATCCCAAAGCAAGGATTTAAGAAAAAATACTTGAATAAGTAATGATAAGAATTTTCAAGAGTTTTTGATGAAAATTATAAACCTCCAGACTCAAGAATATCAAAGAACACTATGCAGAAGAAACATAAGAAAAACTTCTCCAAAAAACAAGACAATAAGTTATTTAAAATCAGCAATAAATATAAAATATATAAAGCTACCAGAGGAAAAGAAGACACTTCACATACAGAAGAAAGAAGACAAAAATGGCAAGTGACATTTTATCAAAAACATAATTCAGTGGACAATGACATAATTAAAGGGAGTAATGAAATTACTAAAAGAAAGAAAAAAACTTTCAACTGTATACCTATATTTTATAAATGATGAATTTAACCTGAACAATTACAAATAAACATTTTTAGACATACAAAAACTGAAAATTATAATAATTAGCCCCTATAGCATAATCAAAATATAATGATTAGGAGAGAATTTGAAAGCTTTTCATTGCACTATTGTCAAATTTTCAAAAATCCTGAGTTGGTAAAATTTGAATGAGTAAATTTCATGGTACTTAGATATATTTAAACTGTAATTGTGAAAAGTATAAAGAGTAAAAGAAATCAGTGGCCTCAAATAGCCATACAAAAGGATGTGTAGCTTCATCTTTTTCCAGGCAAAACATAATTTGTAAGTATAGGCCATTTATTATGCTGAGTAATGCAATATAATATAAGCAAATACATATACATAGCTGCATGTTTCATGGCCACAGTTAGAAAACTATTAAATTATTGTGAATAAAGTTGCCATTTTTGAAAATATATATAGCTTAAATAATTCTTAAAAAATATATTTCTTGATTTAAATAGAAATTACAAATGTCTCCCTGGATTCAGGTGAAAAAGCCTGACACAGCATTTCAGATAATGTGACAAAAGCCTAATCTCTTGTGGTCCATTCTAACCACGTTTTCCACTTGTGGTCATAGGATGCCACCAACAGGAACACTGGCTGCCAGCTTCTCTCAGGCAAGGGCAAACCAGTGAAAAGCATCATCACTACTGGCTGCAGATATGGTCGCTTGATTACTAAGGTCAGAAAGGGACACTCACTTCACTCACTAAGATGAAGAAGCACCAGTGTGACCGTCGTACAAAATCAGTGATTAAATGCAGAGTTTGGTCATATTTTCAGGGCATGAAAAATGAGAAGTCAGGTTGGGTGGGTTCTATTTAGAAATAGGAAAAGTTTTGTTTAGATGAGAAGGATAAATGGATTTTGTTATGAAATAGACAAACTGTGAAGATTAATTAATTTTAAGCAATTTTGATGGACCCAATTGGCACTGTAAGAGATAGAAAAACTATAGGACACACTGTAGAAATCAGAAAAGAGAAGAATCTTTCTAGTGTTGGCAGATTATTTCCCCAGTTTCTATTTGAAAAGTCAGGCATGAAAAAGTTGTTGTTTTGTGAAAAATAATAGTAAAATAGCATTAAGTATTGGACAGACAAAAATGGTTAACAGTGTATTCTGGGTGTCCAAGTATAATCAGGAATAAGTATAAAAGAGAGATAAATACAAAAGACATGAGAAAATTCAGAGGGAAAGAAGAGAGATTCTATACTGCTATGACATTGAATATAGGTATTTTCTCCTCAAAATATTTTTGTACACTATTGAAATGATTCTAAGTAAAGTAAAAATAAGACTATATAAATTTAAATGTAGAAAACCTTTGAAAGCTCAGAAACATTCAGTATGTGATTTTTAACATTAAATATGTCTATTTATACAAAATTTCTCAACAATAAATAGTTTCAACAAAGTTGAATGATATAGTGAATACACCCAGACCACCTATCATAATTTGGGGCAAATTGGATGAATAAGATATTTAACAAGTTATTTATCTGGTACTGTTGGGCTAATTATTGGGACCTAAACATCCACTGGAAAAAAAAGAACAGATAAAAATCCAGAATAAAATATTCTATCAATATTTTACTTCATGACCTGGTTGGAGGTTACTTTGCTTTTTGTATTATTCTTTAAAATGTAAATATATGTTTTGTGAATTTTTCAATGTGTTTATTATATGTGAAGTAAAATATGAAAAACAAAAAAATATTTTGTTATTTGTTTTGTTATATGTTTTTGTTATATGCCATAATAATGAAAATTATATGAAACTCAGAAATATGCTTCTTGTACTTAATTTAACTTTATTTTAAGTGACTTATATGATTATTTAATTTTTATTACATGAGATCTCCAAATAAAACATTTTCATATTTTTTTTTCAAGCTTTGGCAATCCAGATTTTTTATTTTTATTTTTATTTATTTATTTATTTTTAAAGTGTTTTTTTTTTTTTATCGGTAAAAATCAAAATTCTTCTGGAACATGGCATCATGTGTGGCTGGACAAGGTCAACACTAGTAGGGGCTTGTACCACTACTACTTCTATTGTCTCTGCTTGATTCTACTGGACTTTATTCTCAGATAGTCTCACCCACATTAAGTGAAAAAAGGACCATGTGAATCCCTATATTTAATCATACCAGCTCAATAACTCTAAGGAGAAAAGGGTTTGTTTGGGTTTTTTAAGAAATTTGGTATTATTGATCAAGAGCAGAGAAAATATGTGATACTGTGAACATATATAGACTATTAGTTGCAAAAAATAGCTACATCCCTAGTCCTACCCAATGAGGTATATTTTAGGTTCCTTGGTTGCTCAAGTAAATACCATGCAATTGGTAAGCTTAAACAATGGGATTTTATTCACTCATGGTTATGAGGTTAAGACAAAGCTCAAAACAAGGCATCATGAAGGTGAAACATTTTTCCCAAAGAATGTAGCATTCTTGGGTTAGCTTCTTGCAATCCATGGTCCCTAGCTAGTCCCATGGTAAGATACATGGCAGTGCCTCCTGGTATCTCCCTTCTCTTTCAGGTTGCATTGAGTTCAGCTTCTGGTTGTTCCCTCTAGCTTTCTATGTCTGAATTTCATTCCAATTATAAAGGACTGTAGTAATAGGATTAAGACTCATCCTGATTGGGCTGAACCACACTTTAACTAAAGTAACTTCATAAATAATTCCTACTTAAATTGGATTCAGACACACAGGAATGGAATAATATTCAGAGCATGTTTTAAGGGGTACATACAGCCCTAAACCACCACAGGCAGCTATCCAGATTTTTAAATCTCAGAGGAGAAGCTCTATAGGTCTGGTGCTTGGATAAATGGGAGATTGGGTGAGTTACAGCTTGCTGGATGGTTCTGGATGTTACTATATTTAATATAAACATTTGATCCATGTCAAGTGCTCACTCCTATATTTCTTTTACTTTGAAATTGTTTCCTGGTCACAAGCTTATTTTGGGGGGAATTCTTGCCTATGGATCAAGCATTCCAAAAACATCCAAATAATGGTGTTGGCTGAGCTCTGCAGACAAGAAGGCAAACACATACATAACATCTGTCTCTGAGAAGAGAAATGACTGGCCTTTCCAGAACATAAGACCCAATACAATCAAACTACAACAAAGCATTTGGCAGGCCATTTGGAATAATACTGCTATATCAGGACCTCAGTATTGGTATCAGTTGCTGATGTTTTGGAAAATCAGAGGCAGCAATATCTATATCAACCTAAAATAGTGAGAGTACAATGCTGCTGGACTCATGGGTAGCCTCCAACTCTGACACCATGAAAATATCATTCAAATGCACATGTTATCAGTTCAGCATGCCTGGTGACGAAGCCATTTTATTGGTGTTTAGTGCCTCATCTACAGTGATTAGTGATACAGAAATCTTTAGGCTTCATTCACACTAAAATATGTCCATCTACATGTATTAGCCTCTGGTATTCTGCTTCCAGGACCCTGAGCAGCTGGCCTTTCTGTTGGCCAGTGGCAAAATTTGTCTACAAACTCTGTTAAATATGGATAATCAGGTACCATACACACTGAACCATCCATTAAGGTGATTTTCCCTCTCTATGCCTTTTTTTTCCCTTATTTTTATTTATTTTTTATTTTTTGAAATTTTTCCCTTTCTTCTCTCTCTATGCTTTTTGTGGATACCCTTGAATGTTTTTTCACCTGTACCCAGATACAGCAAGCCCATACATAAACCAAAGAGGGGATTTGTTCTTCTTTATCAAGCCACATTAGAACACAGAATTGGCATAAGTACTGTGACAGTTTAAAGCTAGGTGGACCCCAGAATATCATGTCCTTACAGCTAATCCATTCTTGTGAACCTATTTTGTTGGACCTTCTGATTAAATTACTTCAGTTAAAGTTCTTTGATAAAATTATGTCAGTAATGCATAACCCATGGTGAGTCTTAATCCTTTTATTGAAGTCCTTTATAAATGAATGAGGACAGAGAGAAAATACCCAGAAGCTCAGAGAGGAACACATAGAAGCTGAGAGACAAAGCTATGAGAGCAAGAAACGAAATCAATGGAACCTGAGAAAGAGAAAGCCACAGAGGGAGATGCCAGAAGTTGAAAGGGAATTCTGCACATTATACATGATTGTTTTCTAAGCTCTCAACTTCTCCAATAAATATATATATATATAAATTTAAAAATCACTATAAAAAAGACAAAAGACTCAAAATACCATTATCAGAAATATGAGGTTATTTCTATAGATGCTATGACATTAAAAGGAAAGTAAGGAAATATTATGAACAAATTTATGCCAATAATCCTATCAAAGAATGATACATAGAAATATTTGGAAGATGCAAACAACATAAGCATACTTAAGAAGAAAGAGGCATTCAGAATGGCCATATAGGTATTAAAGAAACTGAATTTTCCATTAAAAGTCTTCTCATTAAGAAAATATAAGTGCAAGAGAATATTACTGTTAATTCTACCAAACAATTATAGAAAAAATAACAGCATTTCTACACAAAGTCCTTCAAAAAATTAAAGAGGAGGGAACTTATCATGATTATGCCTAAGAGGCAAGCATTGGCCTGATACCAAAAGCAGGCAATGCATTTACAAGGAAGGAAATTTGAGACAAAACCTTCATGAATGCAATTTCAAAAATATTAACAAAGTTTTAGCAAATTGAATCTGCAAAGAACATTAAAAAACAATACAGTACAACAAATAAAGATTATCTCAGGATGAAAAACTAGTTCAATTTCTGAGTATAAATCAGTATCATTCACCTAATAAAGAGCATTTATAAAACATATGCAAATAATTTGATACACATTTGAAATACCAAATAATTTACCCCTCATTCAAAACAAAGTAAGGATTTCTACTCCAACTATTCATATTTAGCATTTTTCTGGAGGTCATAGACACTGCAATAAGGCAAGAAAAATTAATAAATGACATATAGATTAGAAATGAAAAAATAAGGTTTTATCTATTAGCAAATGAAATGATTACCTGTGAAGAAAATATTAACAAAACTAAACAAAAATCATACTTAATAAATGAATATACCAAAGTTACAGAATATAATGTTATTGATATTTTTATATGTTAATAAAGAAAAATAGGAAATTTAATTATTTAAAATGCAGTACCATTACAATAGCACCAAAATATGAAAACTTAGAAAGAAATATTATAAAATAAATATACTTCAGACTGTAAAGCTCTAGTGAATGAAATAAAAAAGATATATAAATGGGAAGATAAAACTATTATGTCTATGGCTTGGCATATTTATTATTGTTAAGATGTCCATCCTTTCTAAATTTTTGCATACTTACCACGCAATTATATTAAATTCTCAGAGAATATTTTGTAGAAAGCTGATTCTCAAATTTGCATGAAAACCAAATGAACAATTCTGTAAAAGAACAAAAGACTCACATCACCTGATTTCAATACTTACAATAATGCTACAATAAATCAATAGAGTGTATAATGGTGCCTTGAAATTGCATGTACCCCAGAAAATCATGTTCTTAAAGCTAATCCATTCTTATGGGTTTAAAACTATTATAAGTAGGACGTTTTGATGTGGTTGCTTCAGTTAAGGAACAGCCAAGTGTGGATCTCAATACTCTTACTGGAGTCCTTTATGAAAGGATGACTACAAAAGAGAGGCAGAAAGCCACAGGAGTAAGAAGCAGAAAGTCACAAAACTAGGAAGAAAAGTGCGAGATCAACAGACATCTCCAAGTGCCTTGCCATGTGGGAGAAGAGTCAAGGATCACCGGCAGCCAGTCTTCAGGAACAAGGCATCATCTTAATGTTACCTTGATTTGGACATTTTTATCAGGCTCAAAACTGTAAGCTAATAAATTCCCATTGTTAAGCCAACCCATTTCATGATATCTGTTTAAGGAGCCAAGGACACTATAAAAGTGTATTATTGGCTAAAGATAGATGGATAGGATAGAATATAGAGTCCACAAATGAACCCACAAATATAGTCAATTAGTTTTGACAACAGTATAAAGGCAATTCAAAGGAGAAATTACATGCATTTAAAACAGTGAGTGTGGAACAAGTATAAATCTATAAAACCAAGAAGAAGGAAGAAGAAGAGGTAGAGGAAGAAAAGGGGGAAGTTAAAGAAGGACAAGAATGGAAAAAAGAACAACAAAAGCATCCACCAACACCTTACTTCAAACCATTAACAAAAAAGACACATACAACTATGGAATCTTATTGAGATTTGGGTAATAAACCCTCACATATTTGATGAATTGATTTATTTTTTAATGTCCTTCCATTTATTCATTTATTTATTTATTTAAATTTATTTTTTATTTTTAAAAGATACTTAGATTACACAAATGTTATGCAAAATTATAGGGATTCCCATATGCCCCACTCCCCACACTTCCCATACCTTCCCACATAAACAACATCCTTCATTAGTGTGGCATATTCATTGCAATTGATAAACACATCCTGGGGCACTGCCATTGAGCATGGACCATAGTTCACATGGTAGTTTACACTCTCTCCAACACAATTTCGCAGTCTATTGGAAGATGTATAATGGCATATATTTGTCATTGCAATGCCATTCAGGAAGATTCCCAAGTCCCAAACAAGCCCCCATATACCTGTCTTTCCTTCCCCCTGACCCCAGAGCCTCCAGTGCCACTGCCTCCACATCAATGCTGTAATTTATTCCATTGCTAGAATCACAAGAATTCTATTGTAAAATACCAATAAGTCCGCTCTAGTCCATTGTTCATTCCCCAATCCTGAGGATTCTGGGATGGTCCTGTCCACTCCTCCTTTAATTGAGAGGGAGCTTCAATCCCATACATCTGATGGATGCAACTCTTGAGCTAGCAGTTTTAGGCTCTCTCATTTCCTTGGTGTGGTGGCTGTCAGCCCTCATCTCCTTGTTAGTTGTCCTGGGTCAGCCCAATGAGCTGGAGAGTAGGTGTTGCAACTCTGCTGAGTCCCAGGTCCCAGCTGGCACATGGACAGCCCAAAGATTCAAGTCTCTTGGACATACACTTACCAAATCCAGCACCACATATAGGTTCAAATAGAAGAGACAGATGAGCCATATGTAAGGAAGACATAACTGAGTCCAACTCTGTCACTCTTAGAAGCACAAACTCCAAAGTAAGGTCCACTGGCAAGGCAACAAACTCTGGAGCTATCTGCCCTGACCATAGGACCTGGATGTCTCCAGAGTCATCAAGTGCCCAACTCTTTGAGGCAGTATACACTTTGGCAGTCCATGAGATCCTGCTGAGATATGTATAAGTTTTACCTCTGGGATGACATCCCAACTCACTTTGAAGTCTCTTAGCCATATAAACTCATTTGTCTTTACCATTTACTTCTTTTATAAGTGGTCTTTTCCCAGTTGCATTGTTAGTTGGTATTTGGTAGTAATCCTTCAGTGCCAGGGAGGCTCATCCCTGGGAGTCATGTCCCATGCTGAGGGGAATGTAATGCATTTATATGCTGTGTTTGGCTTAGAAAGTGGCCACATTTGAGCAACAATGAGGCTCTCAGGAGGCAACTCTTATGCACCCTACAACACTATGTAAGTTTCAATTTCAAGAGCAAAGGCTCACAAACATAGTCATCAATATCAAGGGCCCATCAATGGACCATCCTCCTTCACCAGTCATTGCCCCTGCACTTGGGGGACAGTTGCTGCTGCATTAGAGAAAGTGACAGAGCTCTCCAAGATGAGAATTCAATATTTTCTTGGTTATTGTGTGAATCTCCACCCACTGTCACAATGCCCATTTGAACATTTTAACATATTTATATACCTTATATATGTATGTCCAGGTAAACTTCCTCCCTTGTATCCCCCATCATTGACACACCACACCAATGATCCTCCCCTGCCCCAGATGTAGCCCTTCTGTGATCTAAAGCTTCTTGAAGCCAATAATATAGCCAAATACAATTAATAGTAAAATGAAATAATAATGGTAGATTTAAATATATGAAATTAAAATGCATAAACATTTAAAATAATAAAAAAATAAAATTTAAAAAATAATGAAAACTGTTTAAATTCTTTTTTGACATTTTGCCTTTCATCACTGTAATATCTGTTGTCCTGTATGTACAGTTTCGTCCATTTAATTTACATTTTCATCCATTTAATCCCCAGTGTCTTACTTTCTTTAATTTGGTTTTTTAAGATGTTTTAGGACATAGTAAATTAACTTACAGAATACAAGGGACACCCATATACCTAAAATCCCCCCCCTTTCCCCTTCCCATATTAATACCTTTTTATATGTGTGTGGTATATTTGTTACAACTGATATACAAATAGTGAAACATAGCTACTAACTATGGTCAATGTTTACATTATGGTTTACATAATAGATCATACACTTTTATAAATTTTGATGATGTTTAACATGGCCTATGTCCATCTTTGCAAGATCATGGAGAACACTATTTTATTCCTCCCTTCCCCTCCCCTTGGGGCCCCAACCAGCTTCAATCCTTAGATAACAAGATTCACAGTTACTTAGAACAAAACTCAGGTGTTGACACACTGGTTTATCCTCCCCTATTAGAAACCACCCATGCTCTCGAGAGACTCCTGCCCCTCTGTTTGAGAACATATTGTTTCTCCCAAGGAGGAGATTTCAGCTCCTTCCCACTCATTATGTGGGTGTCCACCCACTGATACAACACATTATGACAAAATGATCACTTGCATACTCTCTAGAAGCCTGCCCCCAGTATGCCGTGTCCCAAAAGCCCCCACATCCAACATCCTAAACCAGTAATCCTTCCTTGTCATATTGCCATAAGAGCATTCCCAATTTTGTACTTTCAACCACATACCTGCCAATCCCAAGTGTTCAATTTGTCCCTCCCCCAACCCTTCCCCCAGTTCCATGGACCATCCAATCCACCCTCCCTGTTCTACCCATTTGTCAAACTTGCATCACCCAACCCAATAATAGTACTATCCTCCTGTCATATCCCTTCAATGCCCAACTACCCACTGCCACCTTAACATAGATTATGCCCATATGGGGATTGGCTCACCACCTTCTTCTCCCTTTCTATTTCCTGTAAGCCTATCTTCTAGACAGAAGGTCTCTGACTCTGCTCAATTTGCTTAATTCATATCAGTGAGGTCATGTAATATATGTCCTTGGATGCCTGGCTTGCTTCACTCAATATAAGGTCCTCAAGATTCACCCATGTTATCCTTGTGTTAGTACTGTATTACTTCTTACAGCTAAGTAATATTCCATTATATGTATGTACCTCGTTTTGTTTATTAATTCATCTAACAATGAGCATTTGGGTTGATTCCAACTTTTGGCAATAGTGAATAATGCTGCTGTGAATATTGGAGTGCACTTATCTGTTCGTGTACTTGCTTTCAATTCTTCTGGGTATATACCCAGCAGTGGAATTTTTGGATCATGTGGAAGTTCTATATTAGTTTTCTGAGGAACTGCCAAACTGTCCTCAACAATGGTTGGACCATTCTACAGTCCCACCAACAGTGGATGAGGGTTCCCCTTCCTCCACATCCTCTCCAACATTTGAAGTTCTCTGTTTTTTAATAGCTATCAGTCTAATGGGTATACGATAGTATTTCATTGTAGTTTGATTGTATTTCCCTAATAGATAGCGATTTGAACATCTTTTCATGTTTTTTTTTGCACTGAAAGCTATTTTTAACATAATTCTTTTATTTTTTAAAAGATATTTAGAGTACATAAATGTTACACAAAAAATATAGGGATTCCCATATATTTACACCTTACACCTCCCACACCCTCCCACATAAACATTCTTCATTAGCATGGCACATTCATTGCAATTGATAAATGCATCCTGGGGATCTGCCATTAAGCATGGTCCATATTTCACTTTGTAGTATTCACTCTCTCAAACACACTTTTGCATGTTATGTCATGATATAAAATGGCCTATATCTGTTGTTGCAGTGTCATTCAGGATGATTCTCAAGTCCTGAAAAAGCCTCTGCATGACAACTGTTTTTCCCTACCATGCCCCAGAGCATCCAGTGGCCCTGGATCCACATCAACACTGAAATTTCTTCCATAGCTAGAATCACAATATGTCTAGAGGAAAATACCAGTAAGTCCAAAATAGTTCATAGTTCTATCTGCAAATCCGAAGATTCTGGAATGGTGATGTCCACTACACCTCTACTTGAGAGGGGGCTTATATCCCATGGGGAAGATGGATGGGACTACCTTGCTTGCAGTTGTAGACACTCTCTGTTCCTTGGGTGGTTGTTTTCCATCATGATCTCCTTGTTAGTTGTCTTGGGTGAGTCCAGTGAGTTGTAGAGTAGGTGTGGCAACTCACTCAGGTTACGGGACCAGCTGGCACACGGAAACCCAAAGACTTGAGTCTCTTGGTCATACACCTACAAACTCCAGCACCAAGTATAGTTTTAAGTATAAGGAACAGATGAGTCATGTGTAGAGAAGATGTAATTGAGTCCAATTCTGTCACTCTCAAGAGAACAAACTCCAAAGTAGGGCTGACTGTCAAGGCACCAAACTCCAGAGCTATCTGCCCTGACCATAGGACCTGGATGTCTCCAGAGCCTTCAGGAGCCCCACTATTTTGGGTAGTATCCATTTTGGGAGTTTACGAGATCCTGCTGACTTGTGCATAAGCGTTACCTCTGGGATGATTTCCTGATTCCCTCTGAAGTCTCTTAGCCATATAAAATCATTTGTCTTTACCTTTTCTCCCTTTTATTCGAGGTCTTTTTCCAATTGCATTGCCAATTAGTGCTTGGTAGTAAACCCTCAGTGCCAGGGAGGCTCATCCCCAGGAGTCATGACCCATGCTGGGGGGAAGGTAATGCATTAATATGCTGAGTTTGGCTTAAAGAGAGGCCATATTTTAAAAACAATGAGACTATCAGTAGGCATATGGCAGTTCTATAGTTAGTTTTTTGAGGAACCACCAAACTCTCCTGCACAATGGCTGGACAATTCTACATTCCCACCAGTTGAAGATGAGTTTCCCATTCCTCCACATCTCTCCTACACTAGTAGTCTTGTTTTTTTTTTTTTTATAGCCACCAGTCTAATGGGTATAAGATGGTATCTCATTGTAGTTTTGATTTGCATTTCCCTAATATCTCCTGTTATTGAGCATCTTTTCATGCACTTTTTAGCCATTTGCATTTCTTCCTTGGAGAAGTGTCTTTTCAAGTTGCTTGTCCATTTTTAAAATGGGTTGTCTGTCTTTTTATTTTCAAGTTGTAGGATTTCTTTATATGCTCTGGATATTAGGCTCCTATCAGATATATAATTGCCAAAAAGTTTCTCCCATTGTGTAGGCTGCCTTTTTACTTTATTGATAACCTGCTTTGAGGTGCAAAGGTTTTCAATTTTCAGGATATCTCATTTATTTGTTTTTCATTCACTGCTCATGTTTTGAGTGTGAAGTTCATGAGACCATTTCCTATTACAAAGTCCTGTAGATGTTTCCCTACATTATCTTCCAAAGTCCTTATGTCTTCACCCTTATATTTAAATATTTGACCCATCTTGAATTGATTTTTGTATAAGGTGTGAGATGGTGTTCTTATCTCAATATTTTAGATATGGATATCCAGCTCTCCAAGAACCATTTGTTAAAGAGGCCATTGCAAATACATAAATTAAGAAACAAGGAAAGTGATATCACCACTCACCCCACAGTATAAAGAGCATCATAAGAAGATACTTTGAAAAAATATTAGCCAACAAGAAGCATAATTTATAGGAAATGGACAAAGTCCTAGAATCACAGAAGCAGCCTACATTGTCAAAAGAAGAAACTGATGAACTCAACAGACAAATCACAAGTAATGAGATAGAATTAGTCATCAAAAGCCTCTCAACTAAGAAGAGCCCAGGACGAGACGGCTTCTCAGGTGAATTCTACCAAAAATTCTGGAAAGAACTAATGCAAATCCTGTTTAAACTCTTCAAAAAATAGAAGTAGAAGAAACATTGCTTAACTCATTCTATGATGCCAACATCACCCTAATACCAAGCCAAACAAAGACACCACAAGAAAGAAAATCTATAGACCAGTATCCCTAATGAACCTAGATGCTAAAATACTCAAGGAAATACTTGCTAATCATACTCAACAACACATCAAAGGATTTAAACACATTGAACAAATGGGTTTCATCCCTGGTATGCAAAGATAGTTCAACATAAGAATATCAGTCAATGTAATATACCACATAAACAGATTGAAAGAAAAAATGCTCATTTCTATAGATAGAAAGAAGCATTTTATATATATATATATATATATATTAAAAAACAGCCTACTTTCCTGATAAAAAAACTACAGAAGATAGGAATAGAAGGAAACTTCCTCTACATTATAAATATGAAAAACCCACAGCTAACATGATATTCACTGGTGAAATACTAAAAGATTTCCCTCTAAGATCAAGGACAATACATGGATGCCCAATTTCACTGTTTTTATTTAACATTGTGTTAGAAGTACTTGCTTGAGCATTTAGGCAAGAAAAAGTTATAAAAGGCATCCAAATTGGAAAGGAAGAATTAAAAATGTCATTATTTGCAGATGACATGATCCTATACATAGAAAGCATTGAAAATCTACAGAAAAGCTTCTAGAGCTTAAAAATGAATTCAGTAAAGTCACAGGTTATAAGATTAATGTGCAAAAATCAGCAGCACATTATCTGAGGAGGAAATCAAGTAGAAATACCATTTACAATAGTAACTAAAAGAATCAAATACCTAGGAATGAATTTAACTAAAGATGTAAATTACTTATTCACAGAAAACTACATGACACTGTTAAAAGAAATCAAAGATGGCTTAAACAAATGGAAGAATATTCCCTGTTCATGGATAGGAAGATTACACATCTTTAAGATGTGTATCCTATTGAAAATGAACAACAGATTTAATGCAATCCCAATAAAAATCACCACAGCATTTTCTACTGAATTGGAAAAACTAAGTACAAAGTTTATTTGAAAAGGCAAGAGGCCCTGAATAACCAAAGACATATTGAAAAGAAAAATGAAACCAGAGGAATCACAATACCTGCCTTTAAAACATACTACAAAGCTACAGTGGTCAAAATGGCATGGTATTGGCACAAGGATAGACATACTGATGAATGGCACTGGATTGAGAGTCTGATATAGATCCTTGCATATACTATCAACTGATATTTGACAAGACCACCAAGTCCATTTAACTAGGATAGAACAGCCACTTCAACAAATGGTGCATGTAGAACTGGATATCCATATCCAAAAGAATGATAGAGGAGCAACATCTCACACCTTATACAAAATTAACTCAATATGGATCCAAGACCATTAAGACCTTGGAAGATAATGTAGGGAAGCTTCTACAGGATCTTGTATTAGGAAATGTTTTCATGAACTTTTACCCAAAGCACAAGCAATGAAAGAAAAAATTGATAAATAAGACCTCCACAAAATTAAAAACTTTTGCATCTCAAAAGTAGTTTGTCAAGAAAGTGAAAAGGCAGCCTACTCAATAAGGGAAAATATTCGGTAACCATATATCTGATATGGGTCTATTATCATGCACATATAAAGAAATTCTACAACTGGAAAATAAAAAGAAAACTCATTTTAAAACATGGGTAAGTGATTTGAATAAAAACTCCAAAAAGAAATACAAATGACTAAAAAGTACATGAAAATGTGCTCAGCATCACTAGCTAATAGGGAATGCACATAAAAACTACAATGAGAATATCTTACACCCATTAGACTGGCAGCTATTAAAAAAAACAGAGGACCACAAGTGTTAGAGAGGATGTGGAGGAATGGGAACCCTCAACTGCTGGTGGGATTGTAGACTGGTGCAGCCACTGAGGATGACAGTATGGCAGTTCCTCAGAAAACTAACTATAGAACTGCCATATGATCCAGCAATTTCACTGGTGGGTATATACCCAGAAGAATTGAAAGAAATGACATCAACAGACATGCACAACAATGTTCATAGTGGCATTATTCACTATTGCCAAAACTTGGAATCAAACCAAATGCCCTTCAACAGATGAATGGATAAACAAATTGTGGTATAGACATACAATGGAACTTTACTCAGCTGTAAGAAGGAATAGAGTATTAACACACGTGATAACACGGATAATCTTAAGGACCTTCTGTTGAGTGAAACATGCCAGTCACTGAAGGACAAATTGTACATGACCTCACTGATATGAATTAAGCAAATTGAGCAAACTCACAGAGCTAGAGACTGGAAGATAGGTTTACCGGAAATAGAAAGTGAGAAGAAGGTTGTCAGCCAATGTCCACACGGGCAAAATCTATGATAGTGGGTTAGTGTGTAGTTGCTGGTTTGTCAGGGGGTGGGGTGGGGAGGTTAGATTAGACTGTCCTTGTAGCTGTGGGAGAGTTGGGGGAGGGAGCAGGTAAACACTGGGTAGGTAAATGGTTGAAACTACAGTGTTTGGAATGCTCTTTTGGCAATATGGCAAATGAAGGTTGCTGGTTTTGGGTTTTGGATGTGGGAGGCATTCGGGATAGGTTGCCCTTGGGGCAGGCTTCTAGGGAGTGTGTGAGTGTTCATCTTGCCATAGTGTGTTATATCATCCATGGAGACCCACATAAAGAGCAGCAAGGTGGTGGATTCCAACCTGGGGAGGCCCGCTATGTTCTCCAATATAGGGGCAGGTGTCTCTCAAGAGCATAGGTGGTACCCAATAAGGGAACAGAGACTAGTGTGTCAAGCCCTCAATGTTGTTGCAAATAACTATGAATTTTTCTCCTCAAGTAGTGATGTATGGTGGCTGCCATGGGTTCTGAGTGGAGGGGGATGGAGAAATAGAATAGATGGGACAGGGGACATTTGAGGGGAGTGTTCTACATGATCTTGCAATGATGGATACAGGCCATGTTGAATTGCATCAAAGTTTATAAAAGTATATGGTCCAAAATGTAAACCATAATGTAAACCATTTACCATGGTGGGCAGCTTTGTTTCAATATTTGTACATCAGTTGTAACAAAAGTACTATCCACGTATACAATGTTATTAATAGTAGAAAGGGGAAAAGTTGGAGGATGTTGAGTATTTGGGAGGTGCCTGTATTCAGTACATGACTTTTCCGTAACCTAATACTTCTTTGAGAACAAAATGGAAAAAAAAAAAAAAAAGTAAGACACTGAGGGAATAAATGGAAGAATGTCACTGTATGTATAGGACAACAGGTTTTATAGTCACAAATGGGAAAATATCAAAAAAATTAAATAATTTTTCATTATTTTTATTATCCCAAATTCTTAGTTATTAATTTTATTTTTTTAAATTTTTTGTATTTTATTTCTCATTTTTAAAACTATTATCATTATTTATTTTCTTATTAATTGCATTTGGCTATTTTATTGGCTTCATTTTTGAAGAAGTTTTGCATCACAGAAGGGCTACAACTGTGGCAGGGGAGGATCAATTGTGCAGTGTGTTAGTGACAGAGGATACATGGGATGAAGCTTACCTGTGCATACATGTAAGGCATAAATATATGTTCAAATATTCATGGGGCATTATCATGGTGGTTGGACATTCACACCATAATCGAAGGAATACCAAATTTCAATCCTAGGGAGCTCTGCCACATTCTCTAATAGATCAGCAAGAATCCCTGAAGTACAGGGTCAATGACTAGGGAAGGAAAATGGTCCACTGATGACCACTGATGAATGTGTTTATGAACCTTTACTCTTTAAATTGAAATTTAGCCTAGTATTATAGGGTGGCTAAGAGTTGCCTCCTGGGTCCTTGTTGCTCAAATGTGGCCTCTCTTTAAGCTGAACTCAGCATATAAATACATTACCTTCCCCACAGCATGGGACATGAATACCGGGAATGAGCCTCCCTGTTACTGAGGGATTACTACCAAGCAACAACTAATAATGCAACTGGAAAAAGACCTTAACCTAAAGGTGGAAAAAGTAAAGACAAATGAGTTTATATGTCTAAGAGTCTTCAAAGTGAGTCGGGAGGTCATTCCAGAGGTTATGCTTATACACATTTCAGCAAGATCTCATTGACTGACAAAGTAGATACTATCCCAAATAGTGGGGCTCCTGAGGGCTCTGGAGACATCCAGACACTATAGGTCAGGGCACATAGCTCAGAAATTTTGTGCCTTGCCAGTAGGCCTTACTTTGGAATTTATGCTCCCCAGAATAACAGAGTTGAACTCAGTTGCGGTTTCCCTCTACATGGCTCTTCTTTTCTACTATTTGAACCTATAATTACTACTAGATTTGGAAGGTGTACATCTGAGAGACAAATCTTTGGACTGTCCATGTGCTAGTCAGGCCCTGAGTTTCACAGGAGTTGCAACACCTACTATCCATTTCATTGGTCTCACCTAGGACAACTAACAAGGAGGTGATGATGGCCAACTACCATACCAAAGAACTGAGAGAACCTACAACTGTAAGTAAGAGAGTCCCATCCATTGGCCCTATGGAATCACAGCCCTTCTCAATTAGAGTTGGAGTAGATACCACCATCCCAGAATCCTCAGGATTGGGGCATGAACTATGAACTAAAGTAGACTTACTGATATTCTACTACAGACTTATTGTGATTCTAGCAAAGGAAGAAATTATATCATTGATATAGAAGCAGTGTTCACTGGAGATTCTCAGGGGAGGGGGTAAGGAAACACAGGTGTAACACAGGGGCATTTTTGAGACTTGTTAAGTGTCCTGAATGACATTGCAATGACTGATACAGACCATTATAAATCTTGCCATATTCTACAGAACTGGGTGGGAGAGTGTAAACTACAGTGTAAACTTTAATCCATACTTAGTGGTTATGAACCAAAATGTGTTCATCAATTGCAATGAATGTACCACAATAATGAAGGATGTTGTTAATGTGGGAAAATGTGGGAGGTGTGGGGAGCATGTCATATGGGAATCCCCTATATTTTTTTATGAGACATTTGTATAATCTAAGTATCTTTAAATTTTTTTTTAATTTGTAAAAACAGCAAGTAAATAAATAAATAAATATAAAATCAACCATCAAGTTTAAATGTAAAGATGTGTAAATTTTGCTATATGTAAATTACACATGAAAAATTACAATTTAACTTAAAAATATAAAATCTCATATTTTTTACTATCCACTGAGGACTATCATGGAAAACTATTGTGATTTTTTTTTTGTAATCCCTTGTAATGGTTAGGCTAATGTGTCAACTTGGCCAAGTAACTGTGTCCAGGTATTTGGTCCAGCAAGCATTGGGCTAACTGTAATACAAAAGCATTTATGGACTTTCATCACCAGTGAGTTTACTGTGTGGATGGCTTAATACATCTGCATCAATCAGGGAGATTGCATCAGCAATGCATGAAGCTTTTATTCAATCAGTTGAATACCTTAAAAGGAGAAGTGATTTCAACATTCAGAGAAAGTTTCCCAGTTCATCTTTGGACAGCCAATTTCTCCTAGAAACACATCAAGGACCTTTCATTGAACTTTCACTGGAGCCCCTGGTTTGCAGTCTGCCTGCAGAACCTGGACTTCTGCATCCCCACGGTTGTGATTGAGACTCTTATAAAATCTCATATTATTGACAGGTATCTCCTGTTGATTCTGTTTCCTGAGAGAACTGTAACTAATACTGCTTGTTACCAGAAGTGGGGTGGTTCTTGAGGAACAGAGTCCTAAACATGGGATGTCTGAGGTGGTTCTCTTTTGAGTTTCTAGGAATTTGTCCATTTCCTCTAAATTATTATGCTTTTGGCATGTAATTTTTCAAAGTATCCTCTTATGATAGTCTTTATTTCTGTGGGGTCAGTGGTGATAGTCCCTTCCTCATTTCTTATTTTGTGTATTTGCATCTGCTCTCTCTTTTTCTTTGTTAGTCTGGGTAAGGGTTTGTCAATTTTATTGATCTTCTCGTAGAACCAGCTTTTGGTTTTGTTTATTTTTTCTAGTGTTTTATTATTTTGTATTTCATTTAGTTCTGGTGTAATCTTTTATCTCATCTTTCTACTTCTTTGGGGGCGGTTTGTTGGTGTTTTTCCAATTCCTCAAGGTGTGCAGTTAGGTCTTCAATCTAAGCCCTTTCTTCTTTTTTGATATATGTATTTATGGCTTTGAATTTCCCTCTCAGTACATCTTTGGCTGCATCCCATAGGTTTTGATATGTTGTACTGTTATTTCAATTCATTTCAAGGTAGTTACTGATTTCTTTTGAGATTTCCTCCTTGACCCACTGTTTGTCTAAGTGTGTGTGGTTTAACTTCCATTTCTTTTGCCTAATCTAGTTCTCTGGCCCTTAGTGATTTCCAACTTCATTCCATAGTGGTCAGGGAAATTACTTTGTATAGTCTCAATCTTTCTGAATTCATTTCGTGTTGTTCCGTGGCCTAGCATGTTGTCTATCTTGGAGGAGGATCCATGTGTACCCAAGAAGAATGTTTATCCAGCTGTATTTTGATGTAGCATTGTATGTATATCTCTTAGGTCCAAATCCTCTAATGTATTATTCAGCATCTTTGATTTTTCATTGATTCTCTGTCAAGAAGTTCTGTTTAATGGTGATAATGGTGTATTAAAGTCCCCCACTATGATTGTAGAGGCATTTATGCCTCCACTTAGTTTTTCCAATGTTTGCCTCATGTGTTTTGAGGTTCCCTGATTAGGTGCATAAATGTTTATGATTGTGTTTTCTTCTAGACGGACTTTAATATATAGTGTCCATCTTTGTCTCTTACAATAGTTTTGCATTTAAAGTCTATTTTGTCTGATATTGGTATAGCTACTTTGCCCGTTTTTGGTTGTTGTTTGTTTGTAAAATTGTTTTCCAGCCATTCACTTCCAGCCTCCTTGAATCCCTGGGTCTAATGTGGGTTTCTTGTAGGCAACATATAGATGGGTCATATTTCCTTATCCATTCTGCCAATCTGCATCTCTTGACTGGTAACTTTAATCCATTAACATTCAGTGTTATTACTCATGAGGAATTTCTTACATCAGCCATATTTTCTTTGGGTTTCTGTATGTCATATGTTGCTTTTATTTCCCTTTTTGTCTTTTTATTTGTTCTTACACTCTCCCTTAACTCTTTTTGTCTTGTTTTTTCCTCTCAAACAGTAGAACTTCCTTTAGTATTTCTTGAAGTGCGGTTTCTTATTGGCTTACTCTCTTAATTTCTGTTTATCTGTGAATATTGTGAACTCTCCACAATTTTTGAATGCCAGCTTTGCTGGATAGAGAATTCATGGCTGGAAGATTTTTCTTTGAGTACCTTGACTATGTCAAGGTAAGGAAGGGCTGGGACAAGCTGGATTCATGGGTCCAGACATTGTGACAAGTATCTTTGGTTGACTCAGGCATGAAGTTAAGACAACAAAAAATACCACACATTAAAAGTAAGAACAATGCCCAGTAATAAATATATGCTCTAAGACTGTGGACAGAATAAAATAATTCCTTAACAAAGAGCAATATAAAGCCTGAGAGATTAAAAGGTATTGCCAGTAATTTATTTCCTGCCAGCACAAAATGCAATACTCCTTATTGAAAGACAACATAATCCAGACTCCCTACAATGTATCATTCACAAATCACAGTAGATCACAAAAAATCATCAAAGAAGACAAATAAGAAAATGTGAATAATAATAGTGAAAAAAGAAAAGGTACTAGAAACAGATTTCATGACTAACCCAAAGTTTTAATTAGCAGCCAACAACATTAAAACAGCTTAAAATACAAGGTTAATGGCTTAAGGAAAAGATGATCTTAATGAGAAAATACATAAGATATCACATCAGAAAAGAATGCAGACTAAAATTATAATGAACTAAATAGAAATTTTAGAAAGGAAAAGTAAGATACATGATATTGAAAAATTAGCCATAAGACTCAACAGCAGAATGGAAGCTGTAGAATAGAGCAATAGTAAACTTGAAACCAGATCAATAAAGGTTTTTCTACCTGAGGATCTAAGAGAACAACAACAACAAAAACAATTGTTTAACTAACAAGAACACAGTCTAAGAAAATTTTTTTAAAAATGAATGAATGAAAAGTCAGTGAATTTCATAAACTTTGGAGGAAACTATGATCTGAGAAATCAAAGAAATTCTGAACATCTAAAACAAGATTTGAAATTATTTTATGAATCCCCAAAAGAGAAAGACTATGTTTATGGACTAAATCCATTCCTGAGGATGTTATACCCATTCAGTCGGACAATGTCATTAAGGCATGACTCAGATTGAGTCTCTGCCCTCTTGCTGGGTCTGATACAAATGGGGACACACAGGAAAAGTGAACTCTGCCATATTTGATTCAGCCATATAAGAGAAAATAGAGGCTCAAAGAGATGCGGCCCAAAGAGAGATGAGCCATATGCCTGATAGCTTGCAGCTGAATTTGGAGAAAAGTGGAGAGCTGAGCCTGAGTGAGGAGGCTCAGTAAGAGACAAGCCCTAACCCTGGTTGCCCATAGTTGAGCTCCAGGAGAAGGTACAGTCCAGAAGGGAAGACAGAGATTTCGGTCATATTGCTTCAACACATGGCCACTGACTTTAAAGAGAAAGCACTTCTTATGGTCTTGTGTTGGACTTTTCATGACCTAGGAACTGTAAAGATTTACCCCACATAAATCCCCTTTATAAAATCCAAACCATTTCTGGGACTTTGCATTGGCAACCCTTTGGGAAACTAAAAGATAAGGTAAATCTAATATGCAAACACACCCAATCACAGACACAGAAGCACATCATAATCAAGCTACATAAAATGAAAGATAGAAAGAAACATTTCAAAGCAGCCATGGAAGGTCAGGGAGAAGACATGCTATGGCAGGATGGGGGATGGAGGGAAGAGTGTTTGCTGGAGAGGGGATTAGAGACCCTATCAGCTGGCTGGCTTCCCATAAGTAAAAATAACAATATAAGAAATTCAGTTCTAAAAAGTGTAGAAAGGCAAAAATAAAAATAATTCTCTATCTAGTAAAAATATTCATGAAATTCAAATGTGATGTATTTAAGATAAAAAAAAAGCTCAAAAGCTTTGGTGTCAAAAGCCCCATGGTACAAGAAGTGCTAACTATATTTCTACAATCTGAAGGAAATGATATCAGAAGAAAATATGAATGTACAAAATGAAATGAAGAATGCAAACCACATGAAAAATGTGAAATATCTGTAAAAGGCTATTGATTACAACAAAAATAATAGCATTGCATTTTCATGTTGTATATATATAATATATGTAAAATAATATGCAAACTAAGGATGTCATAACTAGGAGCAAATTAGAAAAATTTAGTGTTCTTACATTTTACATGAAGAGGTATAATAATATTGTCCTTTTGATTAAAGAAGTTGTAGATATATAGGAAAATCAAGACAAAAATACAGAGATCCCATATACCTACTCACAAACACAGTTTCCCTATTATTATCATTTTGCATCAGTTTGTTGCTTTTGTAACAACTGTTGAAACAATATTATTATGAATAAACTGTTAAATGTCAGCCATAATTTATATTACATTACACTGTTTTGTTGTGCAGTTCTAATTTAATTTTTTTTCCTGTAATACATATTCACCTTCAATTTTCAATTGTTCCACTTGGAAATATATAATTCGGTGATATTAATAATATTCACAATGCTATGCTACTATCACCTCTTTCCATTTCCAAAACTTTTCCATCACCCAAAACAGTAATTTTATACAAATTTGGCATCCAACACCCCTCACTATACCCATCTGTTCCCTGATAATATAGTTTCTTACTCTTTAGATTTACATATTTGAATTATTTCACATCAGTAAGATCATACCTTATTTGTCCTTTTTGGTCATGCTTATTTCACTCAGCATGATGTCAAGTTCATGCTTGCTGTAGCACGTGTCAGAAATTCATTCCTTTTTGTGGCTGAATAATATTACATTGCATGCATATACCACATTTTGTTTATCCATTGGCCTGTTTATGGACATTTGGGTTGCTTCCATTTTTTTGCAATTCTGAAAAATAATGCTATGAATATTGGTGTGCAAATATTTGAAGTTCTGATTTTAGTTCTTTAGGGTATATGCATATTAGTGGGAATATTAGGTCATATGGTAATTCTATACTTAACTTTTTGAGGAATCTCCAAGCAGTTTTCTTCAGTGGCTGCATTTTACATTCCCACCATCAAAGAACACATTCCCATTACTCCACATCCTCTCCAACACTTGCTATTTTTGATTTTTTTATAGTAGGCAGTCTAGTTGGTGTGAAAAGGTATCTCATTTTATTTTTTATTTGTGTTTTCCCAAAGATAATGATGCCATGCATCTTTTTATGTGAGCATTGGCCAATTACAGATATTCCTTCTATTGACATTTATTCACATTTTGCCCATTATGTAATTGGGTTGTATGTCTTTTTGTTGTTGAGTTATAGAATTTCTTTACATTTCTGTGTAATAAATCTTTATAAAGTGTATGACTTCCAAATATTTTCTCTCAATCTGTAATTTGTTTATATACTTTCATGATAAAGTAATTTGATACACGAGTTTAGTTATTTTGATGAAATGCCATTTATCTATTTTTTCCTTTCATTTCTGTGCTTTTGGTATAAATGCTAAAGAACCATTATATAACATAAGATCCTGAAGAGATTTCCCCTTGTTTCCTTTTAGGGAGTATGTGTTAGTTTCCGGGCTGCCAAAGTAAATACTATAATTTGGTTAGCTTAAACAATAGAAATTTATTGGCTCATGGTTTTGAGCCTGGCAGATCAAAATTTAGGCATCAACAAGGTGATTCTTTCTTCTAGGGTTGGCTGCCAATGATCTTTGATACTTGCCTTTCTGTCATATGGCAATGCTAATGAACATGTCATTCTCCTTTCTACACTGGGGTCCTATTAATTTCTAGCTTCTTCTGCATATACTGCTCTACTTCTAATTTCATTCTGCTTGTAAAAGAGCCCAAACTGATTCAGTTGTTCATACCTTAACTAAAAATAACATCTTCAATAGATCCTCTTAAAAATGGCCTCACCCCACATATATGGATTAAGACTAAGAACATGTCCTCTACAGTAAACAATTCAATCCCCAATGGATTTTATAATTGTTGTTCTTATATTTAGGCATTTTACCCACTTTGAGCTAATTTTTGTATAATGTGAGAGGTAGGGATCCATATTCATTCTTCTGCATTTAGATAGTCAGTTTTCGCAATACCATATGTTGAAGATTTTATTCTTTCCCCCTTGAGTGAACTTGGCACACTTTTTGTGGGCCATAGATATGTGGGTTTGTTTCTGAACTTCCAGTTCCTTTTTGTTGGTTTCTATGCCTGCCCTCATGAAAGTATTATGATGTTTTCATTACCATAGCATGGTAATAAGTTTTAATATTGAAAGTGTTATTGACCCGACACCCTTCTTCTTTTTCAAGATGTTTTTGGTGATTTCGGCCATTATCTTTCCATAAAAATTTCTTCATTGAATTTTCCATTCTCCAAAGAGTGTTATTAGAAATTTTATTGGGATTGCATTGGATTTATAAATCACTGATATTGTAAAAATATTTATTCTTCCTATCCATGGGCAAGGAATGACCTTCCATTTCTCTAGGTTTTCTTTGAATACAGTCAGCAATGCTTTATAGTTTTCTACGTGTAAGTCCTTTATTCATTACTAATGTAAAGAATTCTCCCTGTTTTGTTTGTGTGTTGATCTTGTACCCTGACAATTTGCTGAATTAGAAGTGAAAGTCATGCAAATTGGAAAGGAAAAAGTAATACTTTATCTATTTGCAGATTATATTTCTATATTATATATAGAAAATTCTGAACCATTTACAAAAAAGTATTGGGTTGGCCTTTACCGTGGTACTTTATTAACTTAAAAGCTTACAGTTCTGAGGCCATGAAAAATGTCCAAATCAAGGCTTCATCAGGCAATGCTTTTCTTCCTGAATATCAGCTGCCAGAAGTCCCAGTCTCCTCTCTCACATGTCAAGGAACATGGCAGCATCTGTTTGTCTATCCCCTTTCCTCTGGGCCTCATTACTTTCAGCTTCTCACTTTAGTGGCCTCTTCTCAGCTTCTGTGTTCCATTGATTTCAGCTTCTGAATTCCAGAGTTTTCTCTCTCAGCTACTGGGAGTTTCTCTTTGTTTCTGTGGCTATTTTCTCTCCATAGAAAAAATTTATAAAGGACTCCAGTAAGATGATTAAGACTTACCCTGGGTGGTGTCTTGCTGAAGTAGCTTAGTCAAATGTTCTTATATGAAAGAAACTAATCAGAGAGTCCCACCTAAAATAGATTCATATCCACAGAAATAGATAAGCTCTAAAGCCATTATCTTTTCTGGGGGGGTGCACAAAAAAAACTCAAATTACCATATCCTCCATCCTCCCATGTTTTGTTGTAGTTGTTACAATTTATAACTTTATATATTTTATGACCTAAACTGTAGAATTGACAATATCTTTAAGCATTTGCTCTTTAGAAGCTGTAAAAATAAAAGGAGGAGTTATAGACCAAAAAAAAAAAAATACAATAAAATAATTCTTGGTTTTATAATTACCCATATGCTTACCTTTACCAGAAATCTTTATTCATTTACAATGCTTTGATCCACTGTCCAGGGTCCTTTCCATTCAGTCTGAAGAACTCCCTGTAGCATTGATCATAGGGCAGTTCTTGTGGTTATGATCTCCTTCAGCTTTTTTATTTGGGAATGTATTAATTTCTTCTTTATCTTTAATACAGCTTTGCAAGATATAAAATTCAAAATTGAAATTGTTTTCTTTACTACTTAAATATATCATCTCATTGCCTTCAGGCCTCCATGGATTTTTGAGAAATTGGCATTTAAATTTAAAGGTACTTTTGTTTTCCCCTTGCAGCTTTTAGAACTCTCTCCTTGTCTTTGCATTATTTAGTTTGACTATGTTTTGTCTTGGAGTGGTTCTCTTTAATTTTATCCTGTTTGGTGTTTGTTGGGCTTCATGGATGTGTATTCATGTCTTTCATTAAATCTGAAGAGATTTCTCCCCTATTTCTTTGAAAACTCCTCTTGCTCCTGTTATGCTTTTTTATTCTGGGATTCCTGTTATGACTATATTGGTATTCTTGACCATGCTCCAAGGTCTTTTAGGCTATGTTCAGTTTTCTCATCTTTTCCTTTTCTACTCTTCAGCCATAATCATTTCATTTGTTTTTCTTTGACTTCACCCATCTTTCCTCTGTATATTCAATTTTTGTTATTCTTCACTGATGATTTCTGAAGTTTTATTTTGCTCCTCAATGGATAATTTCATGTGTCTTTATCTTATAAAATATTCTTGCACAATGTACACTTTAATATTTTATTTTTTAACTATGAGATTTACTGCTGGAGCTGTCTGTTTCCTAAGTTTGTACCCAGCTAGATATCTATCCCAGATAAATCATTGAGTGGCAGGAGCTAACAAAAACAAACAAACAAATAACAACACAAAAAACCTGATTTCATTGTCTTTGAAAATTGGCTTTCTGCTGGCTAGTGTTCTCCTGCAGAGATTTATGCCCCTATCAAGATCAAACTGAGGCAAAAGTGTGAGTTCCTCTCTGTTTTAGTCTGCCAAAAGGGGTGCAGATGCAAAATAGCAGAAATTGGTCAGTTTTTATAAAGGGTATTATTTGGGGTAGAAGTCCACAGATACCAGGCCATAAAGCATAATTTACTTCCCTCACCAAAGTTTATTGCCATGTTTTGGAGCAAGATGGCTGCAAATGTTTGCCAGGTTTCAGGCTTCCTGGGTTCCTCTCTTCCCAGGGCTTGCTTCTCGCTGGGATCAGCTCCACTGATCTCTCCACAAGGTCAGCTGCAGACTATGAAGGCCTCTAGGCTTTGCCTCTCTCCACAAGCCCAGCTGTAGACTATCAGGCAAACAGCTTGTTTCTCTTCCCAGGGCCTTCTCTCTTTCCTCACAACCAATATCCTCTATGTGTTCACTTCCTGGGGCACCAGCATTAAATCTCAGCATCAGAATTCCAACATCAAAACTACTCCAACGCTGTCCTTTGTCATGACAATTATCTTTGATTCCCCACCCACCATGGGGTGGGGCTCAATGCCCTACTGATGTGACCCAATTAAAGCCCCAATTATAAGTTAATCATGCCCAGATGAACAGACCAGTTTACAAGCATAATCCAATATCTATTTTTGGAATTCATAACTTCATCAAACTGCCAAACTGCTACACTCCACCCTCTGAATTCCAAAAATAATTACAATATTCAGAAAACCTTAAATCAGTAACAATGCAAGTACAAAATCAGATCATAATCAGTTTAAAGAAAAACAGTTTGTCTTGAGGCAAAGTCCCACTTGCTGTAGATCTCTGAAAATTACAAAACTATTTAACTGCTTCCAATACACAAATGGAAAGACAAAGGATAAACCTTTTCATTATCATAAGGAGAAATTGGGAAGGAAATGTGTTATGGGTCCCCTACAGTTCAGTAAACCTGCAGGGCATCCTCCATTCAATTTCAAAGTCTAAGAATCACTCTTAAGACCATGGTTTCTTTTCCTTGGGACCACATGATGACCCACCCTTTTAACAGGCTTACCCAATGGCCATTTTTTTGGTTCCACCCTCATCAAGCATCTGGGTGTCAAACAAGCTCTGGACCTCACCCTGAAAGAGTGTTGGGCTGATTGCCACACCTTACCCAATCTTTGGGCTAGAGTCTTAGCCCCCCTAGTACAGTGAGGTGAAGACAACATTCCCCCTAACCTTTGGCATACAGGCTCAACACTCTCAGAGCAATGAGTTGACCACCTGGCCTTCCCTCAACTTTGGCAGAGAGGCTTAACTCTCTCTGAGCAATGAGTTGACCACCTGGCCTTCACTAATCCATGGGGGACAGGCACACCCCTCTCAAACCTATGATGTGCTGACCTTAATCACCCTAATCTTTGAGGAATGTGCTCCACTCTCTCTGCTCCCTGGGACAGCAAAACTCTTGTAGAACATTGGGTGGAACATCCACCCTCTTCAACTGCTGGGGCAAACTTACCCTCTCTGTACACATGGTTTGGACTCCTCTCTTGGCCCAAGGTGATGTCTTAATTCCAGTTCTCTGCCTCAATGGTTTTCCTCTTAAAGTTGTTTCCCCTTCCATCTCTCCTGTCAATTTCCTTTTTTGTCCAGGCTGACAGTAGTTTTGTTCATAAAGCTCTTTCAAAAATTTGTTGGTTTAGCAATTAGGAAGCAGGGGTCCAAGCCATCAGACAGTAAGTGTTTCCACAAGTCTTCCCAAGATATCTGCATCTTCAATCCTGATTTACAAGATCCAAGTTTAGTTAAGTTTTCAAATGGGGCACTATCAGCTAGGAGCTTTGTTTCCAGAGGCTTGGAATTTCCAGAATCAGTTTCTTTTTTCTTTGTGCCCAATAATTCAGTCCTGAGCTTATCCTGCTCATCTAGCATTTTGCTATAAGCTGCAAGGAGAAGCCCAGCTGCATTCTCATAGTTTCCCTTGGAAAATTCTTCAGCTAAATTCTCAGGTTTGCCATTTTCAAATTCTGTTTTCCATATAACACCAGGAGTTAATCTTGCTAAGTTCTCTGCAACTTTAAAACATGGATCACCTTTCCTCTAGTTTCCAATAATAGTTTCATCATTTACTTCTAAGGCCTCATAAAAAGTCTTTTCAGCCTCCACATTACTAACAGCATTCTCTTCAAAGCACAGTAGGTATTTTCCATCAAGCATTTCACAATTCTTCCAAAAAAAACTACTTACCCATTTATAAAGCTCTTCCAACATTTTGGAAATTGCAAAAGCACTTACCCACTATTTGGTACCAAATTCTGTGTTAGCCAGCCAAAAGAGGTTGTGAGGATGGGTAATTCAGGTAATGGCTTCAGCCCCAGCCAGCTGCAGGTTGCTGGTTGCTGGTGCCAGTGAGGCAGCCACAGTTCCCATGTTATTCTTAGGCCTGTGTCCAAAATTAGATGATAACACTAGCTAGTAGCAACTATTCCCTAAACAATTTTGGGGTTGAGGACAGTTCCAGGGACAGTTGAAAAACAATAACATAATATGTTATATAAGCTAATTGGCATGTTATATAACCTGAGTGACACGTTATGCTTATTCTTCTACCAATATGTTATCGTATGCCAAAAATAAAACAATAAAAACCAACAGGGCAGCCCGAAGGAGGATAATTGTCTGCTGCATGGCAGCTGCCTGGTATGGACCATTATACTTCTTCTCGTGGGTTTGTTTTGCTTGCCTCCTGCACAGGTCCCTTACTTGGATGCAGTTAACAATTGGCATAGTCAGCAGGATAAGGGTTCGCCCTGCACACCCACTGCATCTGCTGAGGACGAGGTAGGGAGTATGGTCTCTTGGTGGCTGCCCACCTTTAAGTGGGCTGGAGCAGCAAAGTGGCTATCCCACTGGGGTGCTTGTCCTGTGGAGATTCCAGAGAACACTCCAGCTGCTTTACTGAGGGTTCTGCAGCAAGCTGAGCCCCTACTGAGTAATATGAAACCACATGTGGCAGCTGCCTAGGTAGGATGGGTGTTCCTATCCTTGCTTCCAGATATTACAGAGGAAATGCTGAAGCAAGCAAGCCAGTTATGGAAGGTAGAGCAGCATAAAAGTGCATGAACAGGGTGAGCAGCATGGAATTCCAGCAGCATAGAGCAGTGTAAACTGGGTGAGCAGCATGGAGTGCCAGCATCATAGAGCAGTGTGAGCAGTGTGGAACGTGGCCGTGCAGTGGCTCAGAGTACTGAAACTAACTTCAAAGGTCCAGTGAAAATATTCACCCCTTTCCCCATCGAAGCCTGGGGTGGCTCGCTTATCGGCTGTTGCTGAGTAGGTTGCATATTTGGAACAGCAAGGTGCTTTTGCTTTCAGTCCTCTAAGTAGAGAACTGTGGCAGGTTTTGGGACCCCTGACATATGCAGAAGTGTTAATCCCTGGGGCAAGGGTGACCCCCATCTAGAATATACAGTCCCCCTTTAGTCCTGGAGTCTGCGTAGTGTACCGATAAGGCCAGTTAAGGCCAGTGTGCTTGGTGGAAGGCAGTGGCCATCCAGTCTAGGGCTAACACCATATAGTGTGAAATAGGCTTTAATCAAAGTAGCAAGCAACCTAAATTGCAGGCTTTGTGGCTCATTGTAAGAAGAAAAAGCAAAGCCCTTTAACTCTTTGTACTGATAGTTGAGTAATTTCTGCACAAGTAGCCCAAGAGGCTGTAAAATTTGGCTCAAGAATTAAATAAGAGCCCCTGACAGGGTGAAGTAAGGCCTGCCCATAGAAGCTCTATTGCATAGAGTAGCAGCTCTAATTTAGTTACAAATTACAACAAACAACCCCTTGCTAAAGCCTCAGATCAGGCTGTAAAAACATATTTTGTTACCTGCCCTAACAGTGCTCCATAGTGGAATAACAAAAACCATAATGTGGCCTTAGACCTTAAAGGTACCTCGTGTGAAGTGGCTTACTCTTATTGTTCCATAAAAAACAAAATTGTGTAGAAAATTAACCAATATTTAACTTGTGCAGATAAAAGTAACAATGCTGTCAGCACCAGCAACAATTCTGAAAGAATTCTTATATTAACTCTCTAGCCAATAATAAATATCCCCACAGCTGCTAAAGCCATCACCCTCAGGGGTGGAGTGTAAGGGTTGAAACTCAGGCAACAGCCGGTGAGGGTTAAACTGTGAGGGTTAAACTGTGAAGGTTAAGGCCCAGGCAATGGTCCAACTGTTGAATCAGCTATTAGTGTACAAAGTCCTTGACTCAGAGTACACATACTCCCTAGGCACAGCAAAAATGATTCTAGGAAGTTGTATGCTGTGTTTTTTCTGTGTAACATTTCAGTAATAATAATGGCATATAAATAACCCTGCAAATAAAGAATGGCTATGCTTGCTTGCCTGTTTGTCTGAAGCAGATGGCACAGGTTGAGGATGTGACACCACAGTCCTCATAATTGTACAATGTGTCTCATTGTTAGGTGTATACAGAATTCCTGGCCAGTACAGCAAAAGGCTCACATGGAACATCACCCTTGCCACTAGGGACAATTAGACCTTGCTAAAAATGGCTAACCAAACAATCCTGGAGAGGGAAGCCATCTATCATCACATAAAACTCTTGTACCAAAATATGGATCCAGCCAGGCTGTAGTCTAGCTATGCTTTATATAACAGATGGGACTGGCTTCCCACTAAACATGCAAAGGTATTAAACAAAAGAGGGACCCCCCACACACCAGCTAGCTGAGGAAATCCCCATACATATGTGTAATTTTACCAAAATGTTACTGATGAAACTCTAAAAACCTGGAATTAAAGATTAAGGGGCACCCTCATTGGGTTAGAATGCTTACTTCTTGTTTGTTGCTATATAGAGAGAGAGAGAGAGAGAAAAGAGAGACAGAGAGAGAGAGAGCACGCTGTTGTGGTATATAGCTAAAGTGTACCCCTTCTGTTTCCAAGGCCATCACCCTCAGAGGCGGAGTATGAGGATGGTTAATTCAGGTGATGGCTTCAGCCCCAGCCACCTGCAGATAGCTGCCTGCTGGTACCAGTGAGGCAGCCACAGTTCCCATGATATTCTTGGGACTGTGTCCAAAAGTAGTCGATAAAACTAGCTAGTAGCAACTGTTCCCTAAACAAACTTGGGTTCGAGGACAGTTCTAGGGACAGTTGAGGAACAATAACATAGTATGTTATATAAGCTAATTGGCATGTTATATAACCTGAGTGACATATTATGCTTATTCTGTACCAGTATGTTATTGTATGCCAAAAAATAAAACAATAAAAACCAACAGGGCAGCCCAAGAGAAGGTGATTGCCTGCTGCATGGCTGCTGTCTGGTGTGGACTGTTATATTTCTCCTCCTCATGTGTTTTTTCACTTGCCTCCTGCGCAGGTCCCTTTCTTGGATGTGGTATTTTGCATAAGCAAAATACCAGAAATCCATTGGTTTTTATAAAGCATATTTATTTGGGGTAGAAGCATACAGTTACCAAGCCATAAAGCATAAGTTACCTCCCTCACCAAAGTTTATTGCCACATGTTGGAGCAAGATGGCTGCAAATGTTTGCCAGGGTTCAGGCTTCCTGGTTTCCTCTCTTCCCAGGGCTTGCTTCTCCCTGGGCTCAGCTCCTCTTCTCTCTCCACAAACCCAGCTGTAGACTATCAGGCAAACAGCTTGTTTCTCTTCCCGGGGCCTTCTCTCTTTCCTCATGACCAAGCTCCTCTGTGTGTTCACTTCCAGGGGCTCCAGCATTAAATCTCAGCATCAGAATTCCAACATCAAAACTACTCCAACTCTCTCCTTTGCCATGCCTATTATCTTTGATTCCCCACCCACCATGGGTTGGGGCTCAATGCTCTAGTGATGTGGCCCAATCAAAAACCCAGTTATAATTTAATCATGCTCAGATAAACAGACTAGTTTACAAGCATAATCCAATATCTATTTTTGGAATTCATAACTTCATCAAACTGTCAAACTGCTACACTCTCTTTCTATTCTGAGCCTGTGTCTTGTCCTAGGCTTGTGGCTTGGACTTAGGAATCCCCCTGTTTATGGTCATTGGGATACATTCTGTATTCCTATGATATAGACTTTCCCTATTTTCATGGTTTTTATTACATGCCTTAAGGCCAGGAATCCTTTGTCCCAGCTACTTAATCAAATGTTTCTTACACTACTTTAACTCTCTGCAAACTGTTTCTGACTGCAAGATAAATTATGGAAAGAGCAAGATAGAGATGAGGTTACTGGGTCAGGCTTTCAGTCTGCCACTGTTTAGACTGGAACAAATATACATACACCTAAATATGCACATAGATGCTATTCTGCTCCCTCCAAGACAGAGCCAGGGACCCACAATGAGAGTATAGGTTGGCTACATGCCATGTCAGGAAGGGGTTCTGGGAGAGGACAGTGTGTGCTACCAGTTTTAAGTTGTATTTTTTTTTAATCAACAACACTCACCCAGTTACAGCAATCCTTTATCTGTCTTCTGTAGTTTTGAGGAAGATGACTCTGCTAGTTATTGCTAGTTTTTCAAAAATTCTGTGTGTATATAAACTCTGGGTTGTTTTATGTGGCCATCTTGGTCACTAGAAGTAGTCATCATAATATTTAGTGCACTAAATTAAGGTAAGAATGCAAAATTTTCCCCTAGAGAAATCACTAGCAATATATTTGAATGAGGAATGGTTTAAAAAATCCAAAAGAGAATAACACTGAATTTAAAATATTGTAATAACAAAAAAGAAGTCAGTAGAGAAGAATTAGAACTTCTAAAATATGTGACACAAATTGAGCATAACACATAAATAATTTATTTTAAATGTATGTGGACTATACATTCCATTTAAAAGTACAATTATTGACTCTATTAAAAAGTAAGACCCAGTTATATGATTTGTGTATGATAAAAGAAAAAGTATGCACAAATATATATGCCTGTAAATATAAGCATAAAATTAATACTGTGCAAAGTAGTATTATAAGAAAGTATATTATGTATTTAAGAGATATGACAGCATCAAAGAACCACAAAGACAATTTTTCAGAAAAATCTTAAAAATTCTTAAAAGACTGTCAAAACAAATAAAACAAAATTTGACAGAAGTAAATGGAGGAATAGAGTTTTAAAATGTAATAACATTGAATAATTAATAGGATTAAATTCTAACTTGCTAAAAGTCTAAGACAAGGAAATGCTGTTTCCTTTTTATTTCTTATTCCTTTTCTTATGAAATAATTTTACTAATAGAGATGATATATTGAAATTCCATGAATAGATATAGAGCTAAAAATATTTATCATTAAATTCTTCAACCTTTAATTATATTATTTGAAAGTACACTTAATGATGATAAAAAATTGATTTCAATTCTGGGAATAAAAAACACGCATGATGATTGTGATGGTTAGGCTAATGTGTTAACTAGGTCAGGTAACGGTGCCCAGTTGTTTGGCCAAGCAAGCACTAGGCTAATTGTGACACAAGGGCATTTCATGGACTTAAATCATCAATGAATTGGTTGCATAGATGGCTAGTTATATCAACAATCACCTGAGAAGATTGCTGTCAGCAATGAGTGATGCCTCATCCAATAAGTTGAAAGTCTTAAAAGGGGAAGTAATTTCAAAATTCAGGGAAAGAATTCCCATCTCTAATTCAGAGAGCCAGCATCTCCTGGTGGAACTCATCAATGACCTTCATCAGAGCCCCTGGTTTACAGCTTGCCCTATGGAACTTGGAGTTGTGCATCCCCACATTCATGTGAGACAAGTTTATAAAATCTCATACTATTTACAAATATCTCCCATTGTTTCTCTTTCCCTAGAGAACACTGACTAATACAAAGATTTTGTGAGTAGTATGGAGGTGGCATTAACATGGAAAATATTCATTACTTTCTTATTTAAATTAATCACCTTTACCATCTATTATGAAATAAATTAATGCTGTCTTTTTAATTTTCAAATAAGCTTTTCTCAATATCACTGATTTTTTCATGAAGAAAAGTCTATTTCCCCAAATTCATCAAATATGTAACATTATTTTGTAATTCTGTAATACATACCAAAATGTTAATCTTAGATGGAAAAAAATCCATCTAAGATTAACAACATATCTAAATGAGATTCACTTACTTTTTTGAATTTTGTTGTACCCTAATTTTTGTGTAATTAACAATGTTTAAGCCCTATGATAGTCCCATCAGTTAATTATAAATTTGTTTCATTGTGAAAAATGTGCTTTTCCATCCCTGGTGGCTACCCTTCTCGCCTTTCTACCACAGATTAATTATTTCTCTAGAAATATGTTCTGTTTTAAGCCATCATTTAAAAAGTGAATCACAAAATAATATCAAACAAACTATTCTCAACTTCATGTGACTTATAAAGGGGAAGCACCTTTATATTCCAAACCTAACATGGAGATATTAGTGCTTGAAATTTTATTTTTGGTATCATGCCAAACAATCTTTCTTGGAATTGGTCTGAGAAATGACCAAATGTTGTATTATCAGCAATCCTCAATATAAGAGGTGCCAAGGCATTATCAGGATAAAAGACAAGGAATAATCTGCTCTACTTTTGTTCACAGTAGCTCCCTGGTATACACACGAGGAAAAAAATTCCAGGAAAATTTTGTATTTGACCAGGACCTGAACAAAAATTTTAAGTTGATTTATTTTACTAAGGAAGAGCTCAACAAAAATGCATGCACAAAAATTTAAACAGTTTATAGCAAAGGAAACAAATATTATATTACAGAATTGTCAGCCTTGTTAAGTGATTTATATATTTAATTTGTGAAAAAAATTTGAAGTTGAGAAATTTCTAAACATAGAATGCTGGAAGATGTTTCTCACCACTTTGTCTCAAGGTAAGTATTATTCTTAAAGTTTGAGCATTTTAGAATATATCAGCATATGGGGATATTAGAAGAATACGCTGAAACAATATATATCATGTAATTCCTACCTAAGTAACACCAGATTTGGGTATGGAAATACACAATTTGTAGAATCAGAGTCATAAAGCAATGTACATATTTTGAAAATATAATTATAGAAGAAATTTGATTTTAAGTAATCACATAAAAACATATCTTCTGAAGGTTAATAGTAATATGTGGTCTATAATATTAATATAACAGTAAATTAGCCTAAGGGTTTAATTTCTAATTTGTCATTTCTATCAAATAATATTAAATACAAAAGAACAGTTTCTGATGTATTAAAACTCTATCATTATTTTTTTTATAACTAACAATTGTTTTATGTTTTTCTGAAATTAAATATAAGTAGGAATACAGTGTGATGATTGTGATCTCTAACTCAACCAATCTTGGCAGAATCACAAAGAAAAGCCAACAGTTAACTGTTATGAGTCTGGACCATTTACTTAACTTTCTGTGCCCTTTTTGTCATCTAAAAAAATGTGTCCAGTTGTGAAATCTATGGTATAATATTTTCATTTGGATGAATGTATTAATAAAGGTAATTATTTATAAGAGTTTCAAGGTCATCTTACTGATGAAATATATATGAATTTCTATTATATTATATCCAAATAATGATATATACATAATTTATATTGGGCAGTCAAACTAAGATGTTTTTCAGCAATATTTTGTAAATTTATCTTTATTATGAATTTGCTGAATTACTAAATAATTTTTTAAAATTCCAGATTATTTGTGTAAGCAAAAATGGTTTTGAACTCATTCATGTCAAGTAAAACCTTTATTTTCTCAACAGAGTAGAAAGGTTGAACACTATGGGAAGTAGGAATAACACAAATATGCCTGACTTTATCTTTATGGGATTGACAGATTCTGAAAAGATCCAATGGCTCCTCTTTATACTCTTTCTCCTGACATACCTGATTACTTTGCTGGGAAATGTAGGGCAGATACTGATAATTCACCTGGATCTACAGCATCATACCCCCATGTACTTTTTCCTCAGTCACCTGTCATTCCTTGACCTCAGTTACTCAATGGCCATCACACCTAAATCCTTAGAGAACATACAGACTTCCAACAAGTATATTTCATTTATGGGCTGCTTCACTCAGATGTATATTTTTGTCTCCTTGGCTGTAACTAATGTTTCCTTCTCTCATAAATGGCCTATGACCACTATATAGCTATCTGCAATCCCCTTCACTACCCAGTTGTTATGTCCACAAGACTCTGCCAACCCTCATTATGTGGCCCTACATGATTGGATTTACTGAATCATTGGTAAATATTCTTTATATGAACAGTCTGCATTTCTGCAAATCCAAAGTAATCTCTCACTTTTGCTGTGACTTAATCCCACTTTTAACCCTGTCTTGCACTGACACTCGTGATACCGAAATCATGATATTCACTTTATCTACTTTAAGCATAATGGTGTCTCTTATCACAATCTGTGTGTCCTCTGTGTACATTTTGTCTACTATTCTGAAAATTAATTCCTCTTCAGGAAAGTGAAAAACATTCTCTACTTGGGTCTCCCACCTCCTGGGGGTCACCATCTTTTATAGCACCATGATTTTTACTTATTTAAAACCAGAGATCCTACTCCTTGGGAAAAGATCAAGTGGTTTCTGTGTTTTATACTAACCAAATAGGAAAGAAAGTAAAAGGCACTTAAATGTTCAGTATCACTGTCATTTCAACTGCCTGGAGCCTTCTCTCTTTTCCATGACTCTAATGAGAGCATTTTTCACCTCTTTGTTCCTAAGATTATAAATGAATGGATTCAGCATATGCAAAATCAAGTATCTTATCTTGCAATGCTTTAAGACCAGAAGTTTTTAAATTCATGGGCTCAACTATCTGCACACACTAATATCTCTTTTGTGTCTATCTGCTAACAGCATTTGAAAACCCTCTCATTTTGTGATGTGTCAACAAGCTTCAGTAGTATTTGTTTAATTTCAATATGATTTTTAAAAAATGTTTCCTTCCCCCTGATTTCCATAATTTCATTATAGTCTTTAAAATAAATAAATTATTCAGTTAAAATTCTTTGCTCATTGATGTTAAAATTTTTGATAGAAAAATATTTTATAATGTTAAGAATGGAAAATGAATCCAAATTTTTGACCTCCCATAAACTTTACTAAGATAGTTGGCAAAATTTCCTTTAAAAATTTCCTCTATATTCTGATATTTCAGTTTTAATTTTCTCTGCTACTCAATGTGCATTTAGAAAGTATGTTTTCTTAATTTCATAATTATTTTTTTTCATTTAAACTTTTATTATGTATATTAATTATATTTTTCACATTCAAGTAATTTGTATTCTTTTAATTTAAATTTAGGTTTTCTTTGGAAGATTATATTTGGTTATTTTCCTAAATAATTTTTTATCCTGCTACATATTATTTATTTAGCAAGTCAACAAGTGACAGTAAGATGTTCAGAAATCTTTCGTGATATGACAATATTACATGGCTAGAAAATGACACAGCTAGAATTTGAATTTTGCTTTGCCTGTCTGTCAAGCTTAAATTCCTTGAGAAATACACACAACTCCTCTGTTTTATTTAGAATATCCCTCTCACATCAAATATCAAAGTTCCTACCTTGTGACCATGACCTCCTCTTCTAGTTTGTCCACACAAATACTCCCCATGCTTAGATTCTCATTGTACAGGGTATTTCCCCCTCTTGCCAAACACCAGTTCTGCAAAGAATTCCTTAAGCAAAACTATTGGAACATTTGGAACTAAATCTATCCACCCTTTAAAAAATTATATTTGGTTCCTAAATGATTTTTGAATAATTAAAATAATGCTCAACTACATCTTTATGCTTTAAATTTTTAACAACTGTTCAGCAATTTGTCCCTGATCATTAATTTATTCAAATAAATAAAATGTGATTTATTTCTTCTATGTCCTCAATTTCTAGGGAAATTTTAACTTATATAATATCCAAATAATTAATGATATTATTACTTATTTTTCTCTGAACTTTATGTTTTCTAGAGTCCATATTTATTGCATTCATCTTCCTTTTGTTTGCAATTAGAGTTGTCTTTGATAAGCATTTATTTTTAATAATATATATTTTTTACTAATCTCTCATCTTCTTATATACATTAGTTATGATGCTGCCTGGATAGGGATAGAACATGTATTAGTAGCATATAGGATGTCCTGATATAAGAAAGGTGTTCAGATACAGAATATCTCAACAATGGGAAAGTATAGTCCTTGGATGTAGCAATGCAGACTTTCACTGACCACGCGTTGTGGGTGATTCTTTTCCATGGGGACCTGGGACCAAGGTTCTTCTGTGTTGTTGTACCATTTCCCAAGATGTGTCCTCTTTTGCATATATTAAGAGGTTTCACACAGCACTCTGACCACATCCTTTTCTTCCTCCTCCTCCTTCTCCCCTTTCCCTCCTCCTCCTTTTCTTCTTTTTTTCCTCCTCCTCTTCTTCTAATATTATTAATACTAATAACTCAACTTTTTCTTCTTCTTTTATTGTCTTCAATACTGATCACTCAGGCTCAAAAACTACAAATTTTACATGTGTCAACCAATTGAATGATCTGTAAAAACCCGTGGAAACTAGTTTTCTAACACTGTACTTCTTACATAGTTTCCTTTTTCTTTTTTTCTGTCATTGACAAACTGAAAACTTTCACTACTTCATATGGTGTTTTTGGAGGCCAGATAATACCCATTTGCAAAGCAGAGAGATCAGTCTGTTGTTTCATTCTCTGTACTAAAGTGTTTGAAAACAGAGACTGTATAGCAAGAAAGTTTAGGTGCCAATCTTGGCATCACTTAAGAGCTCTGTGGAATTAAGCATATTCCTTAGAGTTGATGTGCCCCTGTTTCTTCAAACATGATGATGGGTAATAATAGAGTTACCTATAAGAGTTGTTAGAGAATAAATGACTTAGTATATGTAGAACATTTATATAGTATAATTAAGATAAAGCTGTATATAAATGTTAACAACTTCTACTATTACCCATTCAGTGACACCATTCACTCAAAAAAAAAAATTTCCTGAAGAAACTATATATTCCAGGTTTCTTTTTTTTATGCACTGGGAATACAATTGTGTGGACAAACACACTCAATAATTGTCTTATATAAATTATAGGTTCAATGCAATGGTGGAGCTAGATATTAATCAATAATTCACAACAATAAATATTAAATGATGATTTTGCTTGATGATACAAAATTGAGGTTCCATAGGAACAGGGAATTCTATGACTACATGGTTGAGGGAAAAATAATAGAATCAAGATTTGAATAGTGAGCAGTTATCAACCTAAGAGTTGAATATACCATAATTCCATTTTGACCTTTAAGAGAGAAAAACATAGTAGACTACTAGTTCTCACATTTGTATTCTACTCTTAGGAAAAAATGAGGGGGGGGGGGCAGTGCAATAATGGAAATCCATTATAATTTGAATGTATATTGTCCAGATATTTTTAGTCATGAGTGAATACATCCTTGCTCCTTGTGTTCACCTCTTCTTTTCTAACAGAAATATTATTTTGATTCATTTGAAAGAAAAATGCAACCGATAAAAACATGCCAACTTGATTGAAACTTTACCTTAATAATTTGAAATCCTTATTTGAATGGTAGAAACCCTTAAAAAATGAACTGGAATGCTGCAAATATTATAATTATTATAACTGCTGTATATTTAGAAATACTTAAGAAGTAGTTTTCTTTCCTTTATTACAGAAGAATCATCTCAAAAGATTATAATAAGAAAAGGAAAATTTAATTTCAAGTAACTAATTTCTTTATAAGAAACATGTTGTCTACATTAGAGTCAGTGTCATGTCTCTGAATATGTATTTGTTGTTGTTTTTAGAAGCATTTTGAATATATATTTAAACCACACTCTGCTATCATCAAACACATGCTTTTACTAGTAAAGATACATGATTCTCGTTGCATAACTAATTAGATACTGAGGTTCTGAAAATTATTGGATCATGTATCAGCCTCACACATAAGAATTAACCCTTTTATTACCTTGATCAGATATGATTCAGCTGATGGCATCAGAGGACAAGCCTCCATGCTGAGAAAAATATTGAAATTTAACTGACAAAAAAGTAAATTTCCACTCTTAATGTCTCTTCAAATAAACAAATTTTGAACAAAATTGTTTAAAGCAGAATAAATAAAGCTGAAGCATGTGTGAGTTAGGTGATGTGAGATCACTTCTCTGGAATGTGTTCACTTAGATTAAATTTAAGAATAGTGATAGATGCAAGGCCATTTCACATAGATAGAGGATAAAAGTAGCAATAGGAACTGACAAAGGATATAATATCATAGGAACCCCTGAAAGCAGGCTAGCTTTTGAGATTTTGGCCATCTGTACATAGTAGCGAGTTTTAAATTATTTTTACATGCTAGACATGGGAAGGAAAAAAATGGAATAAACATATATGGTGTTGATTTAAACAGAGCAAAAGGCATGCACAGAGGATGAATCTGAAAGTGTCAGTACGAGTAAATAACTTTTTGGAAGTTCTTCATCACACATTCCAGAAGAGGAATTAACTTCAACATGGAAACTTAACCTAAAATATAAAATATGGGGTTATATAGAACCAAAATGACCTTTAATTCTAATAGTAAAAATCAAATTAAACAAAGACTAATAATATAAAGAAAATTTTAACACTGAATAATGAATATGGAGCAGTAATAGACATATTGCTGACACAAAATATCTACATTTATATAATGCTTCATTGGGGTGGTTGATCAATCTTTCTTAGGAAATATTCTGGAAAATATAAACAGTAGGAACTAAAAACAAGACATTTACTTCCCTAGTTTCTGAGTAAACTATCGACTGACTCCCAATATTCTTTTCTATTGTACTCAATTTTAAAAATACACTTTACTTATGAATCAATTTCCCTCAAACAAGTTTTTCATTACATTTTAGTCATTCTTATTCATCAAATGGTAGGTGATAGGATTCAGCATGGAATCACAATAGTGTTCAATATAGACACTATCATATCATAGTCTAAAATGTAGCTTGAATTTGGCCTGACATACATAAATAGGAATGTCACATGGTAAACTGACACTCCATTTTGGTTAGAACTACAAGTGGAAAAGATTTTCTGCCTCCTTTCAGCAAAATGCACCTTCAGAATGGCCAACAGAATGAAAACATAGTGTAAAATTAAGATAATAGTTATCTCAATAAAGTTCACAAAGGAGAAGAGTAGAAGCTGGTTGATATGAGTGTCAGAGCAAGAAATCATGAAAAGAGGAGGGATGTCATAAAATATACACCGAATTTCATTGGATGCACAGAAGGATAGAATAAAAATGGCTGAAGTTTGCAAAGTAGCATTGAAAATGCCACCAACACAAGAAGCAATGATGAGTGACACATATTCTAAGGGTGACATGTTAACTGAAAGCAGAAGTGGATTGTAAATTGTTGCTTAACAGTCATAGGCCATTACAGCCAAGAGAAAGTATTCTGCAGTCCCAAAAGTAACAAAGAGTCAAACCTGTCTCATATATCCAAGAAATGAAATGGTTTTATGCACTGCCAGAAAACTGACCAATTTTCAGGGGTGACAACAGAAGAAAAGCAGGCATCCAAGAATGGCAACACCCTCAGAAAACAGTATATGGGATTGTGGAGCCAGGAATCCACAATAACCAATACAGCTAGTCCCACATGTCCTATCAAAGTAAAAAGATTTTAGGAATAGAAAAATCAGCAAGACATTCAGTTCAATGTTATTTATGAAGCCCCTTAAAATAAGCATGCTGATTACAATAACATTATTCAACTAAATACTGCATGACTTCTAATCTAATGGCAAACTTGACATTTTAATTTATATTTATAGATCCTCAAGACAATATTTCATGAAAAGATAGCCCACCCAATTAAATCTTCACATTTGTTTCATGGAGTGGAAAATGATATCCTAGACAATGATGAGGTAAACAATGTCAAAGAATATGGGACAAAATGGATGTATTTCTCTGTATAATATAAGGAATTTATTTCATACATTTTTTGGCTAAATGTGTCATGTAAAAAAATCCTAGCATTTGAAGTGGCTGGTTTTCCAGTCAGTTTTATGCTAACAGTTCTACCATATATTTCCATATTATATCATACTAACACTGACAAAGGTGAATGACTATTGTAATTTTATATCCAAAATGGTTATAATGGAAAGTACACACTTGAGAACCATTTTTAGTTGCTTTAATGTACAGGAAATGCCTTTCTTTAATGGTCTTAGTCATAAAATGGGGGAAACTACATTCACATCACTAGATTTCACTAAATTTAAATGAGGAATAATGTGAAAGTAATATGTTCAAATGTTTCCAGATTTTAACTTAACGATAATATATAATGTTTCTAATTTATATGCACACTATTCCTGCAATATCCTTGGGTGGATTTTCAAGACATATTTCTGTCAAGAAGAAATAATAGCCATTTCATTAATATATTATAGTTGTTTATATAGACTATAAAATAGCTGTGAATTAAATATCAACTAATGATCACAAATAAGATTATTTTGAAAGATATTGCTGAATTAAATCATGATATTTTCCACAGGTAGTGTTTGTGAAAATTAGTGTGCTATTTTCCTCCATGCCATCAGATTGTTTCTTATTAAGTAGATTGTGAAGAAAGAATAGTGCATGAAAAAAAATGTAAAGAGGAATTTCAGCATGGCAACTGTTGTTTTTCCTTCAGTGTGTCAGCCCAAAATATTTAATCCTTTCTTAGTTAATTGACAACTGTATTTTCATGGGTTTAAGGGAGTATAGCATTGACTATGCATAGGCGGTGCTGCCTCCAGTGGCCTACAATGCTTCATCTACATAACATGAAACACACTAGGAATTTGTCATACTGAGATGATTACTTGTCAAGAATAGAATAAGCAAGGAGTTCCATGAAATTGGCAGTGGCATAGAGACCAGCAGGGCTACTTCTCCAGGATATGTCACATGTCAGGCCACAAAACAGGTCTCAATATATTTTAAAAGATTGACATTATACAAAGTCTTTTATCTAATAATAATGGAATGAAGCTGGAAATCAATAATAGGCTGAGAACTGGAAAATTCACAATTATATGGAAGTTAAAAAAGCATACTTTTAAATAATCAGAGTGTCAAAGAAGAAAGTGCAAGCGATATTAGTAAATAACTCAGGAGGAATGAAAACAAGAACACAACATATCAAAATCTGTGGGATATAGTGAAGGCAGTGCTGGGAGGGAAATTTATAGCCCTAAACAACCGCATTAAAAAGGAAGACAGAGCAAATATTAAAGACCTAACTGCATACCTGGAAGAACTAGAAAAAGAATAGCAAACTAACACAAAGCAAGCAAAGGGAAAGAAATAACAAAGACTAGGGCAAAAATAAATGAAATAGAGTCAACCAGCAAGATGACTGCAGAGTAAGGTGCTCCTAGAATCAGCTCCTGCTACAGGGCAGTTAATAAACACCCAGAGCTAACTAAAGGATTTGTTTTGGGGACCCCAGGAGACCAGAAATGCATCCTGCAGTATGCTTGAAAGAGTGGAAGGAGGAAACTGCCTATCTCCAGAGAAGATTCATAAGTAGAGCACTCCACTCCATGAATGTGGGTGCCAGTCCTCCACTGCAGGCAAAAGCTGCTTTGGGAGCTGTTCCGTGGCTGGAATTGGAAGCTCCACTTCCCAAAAATGGGAAGGAAGAGACAGTTGAGCACCAACTTCAACTACTGATTAGTAAATGCTGTGGGCTAAAGTATAATCCTAAACATAACTAAAGTTAGAACCTGTCTAAGTCATAAGGAGGCCAGTAGCTGTCATCTTAACTCTGTGCCTGACATGAGGGGAAGCAGAGCTGACTGAAAACCACAGTGCTGGCAGAGACTGGCTTCTTTATATCTAGATCAGATTGGCGCTCTAGCCTAAGCCCCAGGTCCACCTAGGGCAGGAGTAAGGTGGGGTGACTGCACCAGCCTCTCTGGGAAATTACAGGCCAAAACATGGAGGCAAGTGATTATCCTACTTTGGCAGCACAAGCCACCCCAGGAGCTATTCTGTGGCAGAAATTGGAAGCTTCATTTCCCCAAATCAGCGGAGGAAGATACAGTTGGCAACCAATGTCAGCTACTAAAATATAACCCTAAAAACAGTTGAATATTGAACCTGTCCAAGTCAGAAGGAGGTTGGTAGCTGCCATTTTGACTCCACCTCCAGCATGAGGGGAAGCCGAGCTGACTGAAAATCATGGTGCCAGTGGAGACCAATTTCTTTCACCAAGATTGGACTGGAGGCATAGCCTAAGCTTCAGCCCCACCTCAAGCAGTGAGGAAGTTGGTGGGCCCTGCAATAGCCTATCCAGGTAACTGCAGGTACATTTGGCTGACAGAGACAGAATAATCAGAAGTCTACCAGGGCAACTGTGGTCATCTTGGACCTGCACTGCATAGATTGCTGCCCACACTTGCAGCTCCATCCCTACCCCAGGCAAGGGAAAAACGGGCATGAAGCTTCATCAGTGTCTCTGGGTAACTACAGTCTAGCCTGCATGACTTGGATTATTCCACACAGCTGTGGGTCTGTCCCTACCCTTGGCAAAGGAGAAAGTTGGAAGAAGTTTCATTGGTCCTTGGGGCACTGAGAGCAGCTTGAGCCACCATAGCTTATAAAACCAACTACATCCTTGGCTCCTACTACACAACCAGCAAGAGAGAAAGGGCAGGAAGCCCTAAACTAAAGAGAGAAACTTCACCCAGAATAAATACTCTAGTAAGCCAGATGCCAAGACACCAACAAAAAAACTACAATCCACACCAAGAAACAGAAAGATATGTCCCGGTTAAAGGAACAAGATAAGCCTCCAGATTACATAAAGGAATTGAGACAACTAATCATAGATATTTAAACAAATCTCCCTAATGAATTCAATGAGATGGCTAAAGAAATTAAGGATATTAAGAAGATATTGGATGAGCACAAAGATGAATTTGAAAGTGTACATAGAAAAATAGCAGATCTTATGGGAATGAAAGGTACAATAAATGAAATAAAAAATACACTGGAATCATAAAATAGCAGATTTGAGGAGGCAGAAGAAAGGATTGGTGAGCTTGAAGAAATGGCCTCTGGAAGTGAACATACAAAGAACAGATGAAGAAAAGATTGGAAAACTTGAACAAGCTCTCAGGGAACTAAACGACAGGAAGAGACGTACAAACATGTGTGCCATGGGTGTCCCAGAAGGAAAAGAGAAGGGAAAAGGGACAGAAGGAATGTTTGAAGAAATAATGGTAGAAAATTTCCCAACCCTAGTGTAAGACATAGATATCCATGTCCAAGAAGCATGATGTACTACAATCCAAAAAAATCTGAATAGATCAACTCCAAGACACATACTAATCAGAATGTCAAATGCCAAAGACAAAGAGAGAATTCTGAAAGAAGCAAGAGAAAAACAATGCATAACATATAAGGGATACCCAATGAGATTAAATGCTGATTTCTCACCAGAAACCATGGAGGCAAGAAGACAGTGATATGATATATTTAAGACACAGCAAGAGAAAAACTTCCAGCCAAGGATCTTATATATGACAAGATTGTTTTTCAAAAATGAGGGCGAGTTTAGTATATTCACAGATATACAGAAACTGAGAGAGTTTGTAACAAAGAGAGCTGCTTTGCAGTAAATACTAAAGGATGTGCTATAGCCTGAAAAGAAAAGACAGGAGAGAGGGGCCTGGAAGAGAGTCTGGAAAAGAAGATTATATCAACAAAAGTAATTAAAAGTGTCAAAAGAGTGGTGAAAATAAAATATGACAGATAAAAACCAAATATTTAGGAGTAAACTTAACCAAAGATATAAAGCACTTGTATTCAGAAAACTACAACTCATTGTTAAAAGAAATTTTAAAAAGTCCTAAATAATTAGAAGAACATTCCATGCTCACAGATTGGAAGACAAAATATCATTAAGAAGTCAATTCTACTGAAATTGATATACAGATTCAATGCAATTCCACCAGCATTTCTCAAATAAATGGAAAACATGATGATTATCAAATCTAGTTGGAAGGTAAGGGGTCCTGGATAGCCAGAAACATCTTAAAAAGTAAAAGCAAAGTTGGAAGATTCTCATTTCTGGACTTTAAATCATATTACCAAGCTACAGTGGTAAAAACAGAATGGTACTGGCATAAAGACAGACACATAGACCAATACAACTGAACTGATGGTTCAGAAACAGACCCTCACATCTATGGTCTAGTGATTTTTGACTATCCTGTCAAACATACCCAGCTCAGCAGAACAGTTAATTCAACAAATGGTCGTGAGAAACCTGGATATACATAGCAAAAGAGGGAAAGAGGACCCCTATCTTATACCTTATACAAAAATTAATTCAAAATGAATAAAAAACCTAAATATAAAAGCAAAAACCATAAAGCTTCTAGAAGAAAATGTAGGAAAATATCTTCAAGACCTAGTGGTAGGTGGTGGATTCTTAAAGGAGATAAGAGGCGGACTGAGATGGGACTACTGATATTGAATGTAGAAGTTTTAATTACCTTTACTCTAAAACTGTGGAAATGTACAGAGTTGATGGTAACACATTATAATGTGTAACAGCTGATTTATAAATGGGGATGTGGCTGAAAATGGTAGTCTAGGATGTAAATGTCAGTTGACAGAAATTTAGAGAATAATCTAGGGACTGACTAGCACAGTAAACCTAGTGGTAGATGAGAATTGTGGTTGATGGGACAGATGCAAGAATGTCTTTTGTGTGAGAGAGCAGATGTATGTCACTGTTGCAGGGTGGTAGGAATGTGGAGTGGCATGGGAAAAATACAAATGGAGTGACTTATGGACTCTGGTTAACAGTATAATGTAATATTCTTGCAACTATGTCAAAGATGTATTCTGTTGATGATGGGGGAGTATGGAGAGTGTGTGCAAATGTACGCTATGGACCAAATAATGGTTGGATGATATTATTTTATAATCTGTGGCAAATGTTCCACCAAGGTGTGGTGTGTTGATGGAAGGGTGTTGTTTGGGAATTCTGCACATGTGCATGATTGTTTTGTAAGTTTACAACTTCTGTCATAAAGATTTATTTAAAAAATGATAATAGTGTGAGTTGGGGGAAAAATACACCAAATGTCAGATAAGGATGATAATCAGCAGTAAGAGTTTGAAAATATTATTTCATAACTTGTAATGGATGTCTAATGACAATGCAAGGTTTTGGAGGAGGGTTGATGTATGGGACCCTTGTATGATCTTATGAATGTTTGCTGTGTAAGTTCACAACTTTGGTTATACACTTATTGTTTATGTATGTTCATGTATAAATGATATAAAAAAATAATAATATTAATAGCGTGGGTTGGGAGAAAATGCTTTGGTTAGTAGTAATATTTTGAGGATGCTCTTTAATCATTAGGTAAAAATGTTTAACAACAATACAAGGTATTTGTGGTAGGGTGAGGTATGAGAGCACTCTATAATGTTATGTATGTTTGTTTTGTAAGTTCACAATTATTGATATACACTTATTGTTTATGTATGTGCATGTATGAGTGATATGCTTCAATAACTTTTTAAAAAATGAAATAGAGAACAACAACCACCACAACAAAAAAATAGAGAGAATCAACACAACCAAAAGTTGGTTTGTGGTAAAGATCAACTAATTTGACAAAACCACAGCTAAACTGACAAAGAAAAAAAGAGAGAAGGTGCAGATAAATAAAATGAGAAATGAGAAGGAGGACATTACTACTGACCTCACAGAAATAAAAAAAGATCATTAGAATTTAATGCAAACAACTATATGCCAAAAATTAGACAACTTAGATGAAATGTGAAGCTTCCCAGAAACACACAAACTACCGATACGGACTGTAGAAGAAATAGAAAACCTCAACAATTCAACTATGTGTAAAGAGATTGAATTAATCATCAAAAACCTCCCAAAAAACAAAAGTTAAGAACCAGATGGCTTCACAGTTATATATTACCAATCATTTCATCAAGAATTAAAACCAAGCCCACTCTAACTCTCCCAAAAAATTGAAGAGGAGGAAATACTATGTAACTCATTTTATGAAGCCAATGTCATGACAACACCAAAGTTTGATAAAGATACTACAAGAAAATTACAGACCAATTTCTTTAATGAATACAGATTTTAAAATATCCTGAACAAAATACTTGCAAGTAGAATTCCATAGCACATTAAAATAATTATAGACCATGATCAAGTGGCTTTATCCCAGTTATGAAATGGTGGTTCAACTCAAGAAAAATTAATTAATGTAATACACCATATTATCAAATTGAAGGGGAAAACCCACATGATCATCTCGATTGTTTCAGAAGGGGCACTTGATAACCCAGCATCCTTTCCTGATAAAATACTTCAAATGGTAAGAATAGAAGGAAACTTCCTCATCATGACACAGGGCAACTATTAAAAACCCACAGCCAATATTATAATCATTGGTGAAAGGCTGAAAACTTTCCAAGTTCAGGAACAAGACAAGAATGGAATGTCCACATAATTACAGTTATGCAACATTGTGCTTGAAGTTCTAGGTAGAGCAATTAGGCAAGAAAAAGAAATAAAAGGCATCCAAATTGGAAAAGAAGAAAAAAAACTACCTAGGACCATAAAACTAGAAGAAAATGTAGGGAAGCACCTTCATGACCTTGTGGTAGGCAGAATATTCTTAAATTATATACCCAAAGCAAGGACAATGAAAGAAAAAATAGATAAATCAGACATCCTCAAAATTAAAAATTTCTCTCAATAAAGGTGTTTTTCAAGTAAGTAGAAAGTCAGCCTACTTGATGGGAGAAAATCTTTGGAAACTGCATATCTGATAAGGGCTTAATATCCAGAGGATATTAAGAAATCCTAAAACTCAACTATAAAAAGACAAATGACCCTATTTAGAAATGGGCAAAATATTTAACAGACATTTTTTCCAAAAAGGAAATACAAATGGCAAAAAAGCACAGGAAAAGATGTTCAACATCACTAGTTCTTATTTAAATGCAAATTAAAACCACAATGGGATATCATTTCACACCTACTTGTTTGGCCACTGTTAAAATAATGAAAAACTACAAATGCTGGAGAAGTTGTGGAGAAATAGGAACAGTTAATCACTGCTGGTGGGAATGTAAAATGGTGCAGCCTCTGTGGAAAACTGTTTGGCAGTTGCTCAGGAAGCTAAATATAGAACTGCCATCTGATATAAGAATCCAGCTTCTAGGTATATACGTAGAAGACATGGTAGCACAAATTCAAAAAGACATAAGCACACCGAAATTCTTAGCTGTAAGAAAAATGAATCCTAATACATATAAAAACATGGAAGAATCCTGAGGACATAATGTTGAGAGAAATAAGCCAAGCAGAAAAGGAAAAAACAAATATTTTATGATCTCACTAATATGAACTAATTATAATGAACAAAATCAGGGAGTTAAAATCTGGAGTGTAGATTACCAGGAGAGAGAATGAGTATAGAGAGAATGGGGAGCTGATGCTTGATTTGTGCACAATATACGATAAAATTGATAGTAAATGTTTAAAAATGGATAGAAGTGATAGGAGCACATTACTGTGATTGCGATTAAGAGTGATGATTTATGGATGTGATTGTTTTGAAAGGGGAAGTTTAAGGTTGCATATGTCAATAGAAGGAAAACTGGAGGATAAACTTGGGATTTTGTAATATAATGAACCTAGGTGTGAATGATGCCTGTGGTTAATAGTACAAATAAAATAATGTTCTTCCATGAAGTATGAAAAATATGTCAGTATTAAAAAGTGTTAATCATAGAGTGGTTTATTATGAAGAGTGTGAAAAAAAGACAAAGTAAATTATCAACTACAGTCAACAAATATATTGTAATATTTTTCATTAATTGTACCAAATGTACTATATCAAAGCTACTGGTCAATAATAGGGGGGCAAGGGTTATGGGATTTTTGTTTTGGGGTTAATGAAAATGTTCTAAAAATTATGGTGGTGATGAATACACAACTCTCATTGTGCTGAGAGTCATTGATTATACATTTTGGATGGATTGTATAGTGCGTGAATAAAATTCTTAATACAAGATGTTATACTGAAATCCCCTGGATAAACATACAACAAAACTCCTACTCTCTTGTTCTTCAAGCTTGCACTGGGCAACCAACAAAATGATGATGATGGACAAATTCTATCCCCAAAACCAAGGAGTATATTCAACTGCAAACAAAGTAATTCCTTCAGTCTGCTCCATAATATCAAAGTTTCCTCGTAGCTTGAAGCTGTCAGACTAGACATCAACCCAAATCCCTCAAGACTGAGGAATTAGTAATCATAAGGAGGGAGTATAAACTATAGACCAAAGTAGATTTATTGTTATTGTAGTTATTATCTGTTGTTAATGGAAGAACATGTAACATTGATATAAATATAGTGGTTGCAAGAGGTTCAGAAGGGAGAGGGGGATGATTGGATGGAACACAGGACATATCTGGGGAGATGAGATTCTTGTGTATGATACTGCAATGACAGACACATGACATTATGCATTTGTCAAGACTTATGGAAATATAGAGCATAAAGTGTAAACCATAATGTAAACTTTAGACTTTGGTTGGTAGCAATGCTTCAATAGTGATTCATGAATTGTAACAAACGTACCACACTAATTTCAAATGTCAATAACAGGGGAAACTATGTGTGTGGATATGTTTATGGGGGTTATATGCGAGTTCTCCATATTTTTTTCCTTTAAAAAATAACATTTTTAAAACAATATTAGTTATAACTGTTTTAGAAAATATATAAAGTACAAAATTTGAAATAAAAACCACCCAGAAATAACCAGATTTAAATATTGGTGTCTATTCTCCCAGTCTTTTTCAATCAGACATATACATATACATTATTATTCCAACAAATCATTTTGTACTGTATATACCATTGTTTAACCTACCTTTTTTCACTTAACTATAAATTAATACATTTTACCATACCAGTTCATTTTTGTATGTGACATTAATTTTAGAGTATGAATTATCATATCAAACAATAAATTACCTAACCAATCCCCTTTGAATTTAGTTAGGATATTTTTAGTTTTTCAATATATCAGTGTTAGAATACCCTTATTATCTTAGTGTAACTTCCAGTAAGCAGAAGTACTAGATCAAAAGGTACACACATTTTTAAGGCTATCCATGTATACTAACCAAAATGGATTCTGGGAAAGTTACATCAATTTTCACTCCCATCAGCAGTGTCTAAGTAGGTTAATTTATTTCTCTAATAATCTTGAGATAATACCAGTTATAACAAATTATCCTTATCTACTAGATCGCCATGAAGCTCTTCAAAAACAATGCTCTGCCTATTTGGTAATAACTATTAAGAACAAAGATGTCATCAAAAGTCTTCAGTGCCTGGCAGCATGAACCAAAATCCCAGTCCCAGACACCAATGTTGAGAACAAACTCCAGGCCCCCAAGAGTACCAGTATAAGCACAGCCCTTCATGCCAGGGGTGACACCACTGTAAACTCAGCCAGGGAAAAATGGCAGGTGATTAGTTCCTAGCTAGACCATAAAAAGCTGGACAGGAGGATGAAAAGGCTACTGCGCTGCTGGATTAGGAATTCTTAATCTTCCCTGACTCAGCCCAGGATTGGATCTAAAGCTTAGCTTGAGATGTAATTAACAAAGAAACCCTAGCACTGGGCATGAGCTGAGCAGGCTACTGTGTTATCTGTCCCAGCATGGAGGAGGGCATTCCACACACCACAGTGCTTCACAGATTCTTACATGATCACAGCCAACAGAAGTTGTCTCTAAAACTCAGAAAGCTACTTAAAAGAGTTCTAATCACATTGAGAATGTTAGTCTTGAAATAAGTTAATTTTTCAAGTTGTATCTGTTCCTCTAAGTGGAATAAATTGTTACTTTGGTATCTTGTGCAATAAAATGACACCGTGCATTTCTGTAAGTCTGCAGTTTTCTATTTGCTCCCTCCACTGTGGGAGGTAAGAATCATCCTCATTTTACAGATGGCTGAGATACAGGTAGAAAACCCACCTATACTCAATGGCAAGTTGATCCCAGATCCTTGACTCCCAAATAAGGCTCTTTTTTATTTTTATTTATTTTTATTTTTTTTATTGTGGGTAAAAATCAAAATTTTCACAATACATACCAACATTTGCAAAATGATATATAAGGCTCTTTTAACTAGCCACACTCCACTCAGAGAGATCTTAAGAGATAGAAAATCAACAAAGTCAAGTCTGGACTGATGACAAATTCTATAAAGAGCTGGGAGAAATTACATCGGGTTTCATGACATTTAAATAATTGCATTTAAATTTTCTTTACCATAGCAGATTTTAAAACTAAGATAGTCTTTCCCAACTCATAAAATGATTGGTGAATGTCAACTTTGAAATCCATTACTCATTCCTCATTCAAAAGATTAATTAGGGTCACTCGGCACAGGGAAGTATGAGGGAAAGACTTATATGTCAGAGTCAGAATTCCTGGGTTCTAAGCCCATCCCTGACACTATGTGACCCTGGGCAAGTTACTTAATCTAATCTGCAAAATAAAGCAGCAGCACTGCATAATTTGTGCATGAACTCCTGTCACGTTCTGGTCCAGACAGGTCCTACCCAAGCATATCCTCCTAGGAGAACCCCATGATATCTGACATTCTAATATTTGAAGCAGAAGTGTGCATGTGATAGTACTGAGAAAGAAAACCAAATGGCACTTGGTGGATTGCAGTTGAAGAAATATGCTGCTTTACTATTACCTTAAAGGAAAACCAACATATTATCTTCATTTTACATCCCAAATCATAATTTAAATCATTAGAAATAATCAATTTTCTGGATTGGTAAATGTATTAATCAGCCAAAAGTGGTGCTGATTCAATGTACCAGAAATCTGTTGGTTTTTATAAAGGATATTTATTTGGGGTAAAAGCTTACAGTTACAGGGTCCTAAAAGGTCCAACTCAAGGTATCATAAGAGGTACTTTCTTACCCAAAGTCTATAGCCACATGTTGAAGTAAGAAGGCAGGCCATGTCTACAAGGGTTCAGCATTCCTCTTTTCTCTCAAGGCTCCATTGGCCTAGCTTCTTCCAATCTCAGCTGTAGGCTGGAGGGCTTGTTTCTTTCTGGGCTGAGCTGTTCTGGTCTCTTCACAAGGCCAGCTGTAAGCTATCATGTGAATGGCTCACCTCTCTTCATATGGGCCTCTGCTGTGTTTATGGAGCTGTCTCTCTTCCTCTATATATCTTCTCTGTATATCTCCTTTTCTGCTTCTGTCTCCTTGATTGAGCATCTGTTGATATAGCCCACCAATGGGGTGGGGACTCAACTCTGATTCACCCTAATGATGTTGTCAAATCAAAGCCCTAATCTTGATTTTAAAATGTAAAAGTGAAACCTGTGAATTTAATACAATTAAGGGGTATCATGCCCAGAGGAACAGTCTAGTTTATAAACATAATCAATATCTCTTTTTGGAATTCATAAGTAATATCAAACTGCCACAGTAAAACGCTAAAGACTTTTTAAAGGAAATATGTTTTATAAAATTACTTTTAAGATGCCATTACATTTTGTCTCATGATTTTTAAGTTTTATATCTTTAGCTGGAATAAATTGTGTTACAAGTCAAAGAGGGGAAAGGCACTTTAAATAAATAAAATTATATCCTTTCATTTTAAAATATCAATTTAATGAAATACTGCATGCCATTTAAACTAACATTATTAAATATTCAGAGAATCATTGGTATTACCAAACAGTATGAATAAGGCATAAAAGAATTTTTCATTTTTGCTGATCCCATTTTTTATCTTATCCCAAACAGCCACTTTCAAGTATCAACTTTGTAAAATGAAGCTAAAATAATATTTATGAGGCTCACCTCTATAGCACATGTAAGATTTAATTATAATAGGAAACATGTTAGAACATACTTAAGGGAGAATGAGAAAGCATATTTATCAGTACTTGAAGCAGCTCTGATAAATAAACAGAAATATGGATTCGTTATTAATGCAGATGTTAACTTAGAAGTTTTTTTTTTTTTTTTACCCCTATGCTAAGTGGTGTCTCTAAAGAAAAATACATTGCTATTATTTCCAGAATGACAGCTCCAAAATACAGGGAAAACAAGCATCACAAGGAATTATAGCCTAAGACCAAAGCTGGTCCCTGGGTGAAAGAGTAGTAGCAGGATGGAGCTCCCAGGCTAATGCAACATATCCATAGCCAGGGCCACCCTTGTTGCAGCATCAGGGCAAGGGGAGGGGATACACTGTCAGAAATAAAACTATCTGCTACAACATGTTGAGTTAAACAAACTGAACCATGCTCCACAGGCTAATAATTCTCTAAATTATAAATTACCTTACCAATTTTAAATACATGAGATCTGCACAACATCAACAATGAAAAACTGAAATTTAAACTCTTCACAAAGAAGGCCTAGCTTTTGTCAGTGTCTTAAAAGCAAAACACAAAAAATCTGAGACACAGTTTATCCAACTCTGTTTCAGTAATTCAATTTCTAGCCAAAATATTATAAAGGAAGAATTGAATGTGTAAGATTCATGCTACTCAGAGGACATGGGCAAATAACATAGACACATGAATCTATTTTCTCTTCCCACTACAACCTAGGTCTTTGAGCTTCCAAATCTGGTAAGGTGGTGCCATCACCATACTGGAATGAAATTTGGAGGGAACCATCTTGATGAAGCAAATCAAAATGGACAATCCTCTTACTCAAAATATTGCACAGGGCCTTTGTGGGATTTACTTTTGGTCCAGCAACAAATTGTAGGCACTTCCTAATATCTAAGTGCACCTCAGCAATTAGTTCTGGGTTTCTATCTTGAGAGGCATTTTCAGAGGCTAATGGAGGATTTGCAAGGTATTTAAAAATGAGTTGTAGAGCACACTAATTTAGTTTCTATTTTCAAGCTCAGTTCTCCAATTTCTTTGCTTCAATAATCTCTGATGGCATCAAGACCCAGATAGAAGGCAAGTCCCGAGGGCCAGGAACTCAGAAATGGTCAAAATCCCCAAAAGGAGAGATCTCAGAGCTGAGCAAGAGGTTGACAAGTCATGGCTAATCTTATTCATCTTCTCCACAAGACTCTTCATAGTCTTCAAAACTGGTCAGTAAATACTAACTTCAGAGCCTGGGAATATAGGTTCTTGTAACTCCTTCCACAGTTTCCTCAGAATGACCTTTATGGCGATGTCATGTGTCACAATTCGATTAGTGCTTGGTACAGGTAACAGTTTTACAGAGACTGTGAGGCAGGGAAAGTGGTGCTTGATAATCAAAGCTCTGGCATTCTGGGCAGTTTTCAAGGCTGGAGATAAGTTTTCTGAGGTCAGCTCTAAATAAATTTCATTGTTTTCTGCTGAGACACCTTCCATTCAAAATTCACTGGAGAAGTTCTCCTTGGTTCCGACGGTTCCCCGGCCCAAACAGGGATTCTGCAGCTCTTACTTGGTACTTGGACCCGTAAAGATTTCTTTTTTTAAACTTTATTTTGTACATTTAATAATTGAAAACATAAACAATTAAAAACTAAAAAGTAAACACAGATGAATAAATATATACATTTCTCAATTAAATGTAATGGATACGGACCCGTAAAGATTTAACTTTCCGAACTCTTACTCCCCTTACAGTACATGAGCAGCACCCCGGCTCTCCTCCCTGCCTACCCCCCGCCGGGCCCTTGGAATTCCGGGTGAGGGGTGGGGGCAGATGCTGTGGAGGAGCCTCTGCCCGGGTCAATTACACAGGCAGGTCGCCCATCCATGATGCGCATGCTGGTCGCTGGGCCTTCTGTGGATTACCATTCACTTCCCTTTCCTGACGCTGCTAGTCAGTTAACAAACCCAAAACCCTGGCTCTGGGAAGTCTGGGGCCAGCGAGGTCAAGTCGCTGGGTAAGGGATGAGGGTCGGCCAGGTCATGTCCCTCCCTATACTTTTTTTTATGCATTTAAATCACATAATTCAATATATTTTATTATTATAATTTTTGCTTACATAAAAGTTATATATATTTTTACATATTTTAAAAGATGCTTAGATTACATAAATGTTACACAAAAATTACAGGGATTCCCATGTTCCCCACCTCCCACACCTCCCATAACATCCCACATAAACATCTTTAATTAGTTTGGCACATCACCTGCAATGGCTATACACATCCTGGGGACATTACAACGACAGATATAGGCCATTTTACATCAGCATATACCATACAGAACTGTGTGGGAAAGAGTGTGGTCTACTATGTGAACTACAGTCCATGCTTAGTGGCAAAGCCTCCCTATACTTTTGATGTAATATTTCTGTAAATCTAAAACTTCTCAAAAAATAAAGTTTAAAAAAATTCACCATAAAATCAATTTTGTACATTATTATTTTCTCAACTTTTACTTATGTCATTTGAAAGGACACTTAATGACAAAAAAAAAATTATTTCAACTCTGGGAATAAAAAATCACTCATGGCAGTTTTGAAAGCTAGTAAGATGACACTAATGAGGTGGCATTGATATAGAAAATCTTCATTATTCTCTCATTTGTCAAAATCCCCAAGATCACCTATTGTGAAATAAATTGATGCTGTCTTTTTAATCTCCAAATTAGATTTTCTAAATATCACTGAAATTTATTAAGGAGAATTGTACTTCCAAAATTTCAGTAAATACATAACATATTATTTTGTAAATTCCATGATCCATACCATCAAATTCTCTTATGAAATTTTGGCATGTAAGCAGTTTTTCTTGTACACATTGCTTATAAATCTTTGTGGATTTTGATTTTGGTATCATTAAATAATGCAAGAGTTACAAGAAAGCATTCTAGTGAGCTTTTGGGCATTAATTTGTTATCAAATCTTTATTCCACTCAGCACTGATTTTTACCTTTCTTCTCTTATAGTTCTTTTAGTAAAATAAAGTCCAAGAAGAATAAAATAATGAAATAGTTTGCAGAAACATTGTTGTGTCTGACTACACCAAAGAATTTGAGTAGATGACTTTGGTGACACTCCAAAAACTGACAGGAGAAAATCTACCATGTTTAATTTGCCATGCCACAAAAATATTCATTGGCTGTTGCACAATCATAGAAAGAAATTAGTTATGGGTAAGCAGCCAATGCAAAAATTATTAAATTGTATTAAACACAGGTAAAGATGAGTTATAAATATTTAATAATAAAATCAAGATGTTATTAAAAAAAGGTACAATAAAATTGTGATGAACTAATAAGTATACATAAAATAGGTGCACAAAGGAAAATTATTGGTAGGAAAAAAATAAAGATTAATAATACTTATGAATGATTTTAATTTAGTTTTGTGAATTTTGTTGTTTCTCTAATAATTAATGAATAATGTTTCACTCCCTATGATAGGGCCCAACTTTTAGATATAAAAAGGTTACCTTGTGGAAATGTACTGTTGCATCTCTGGTGGTTAACATTCTGGCCTTTCATCCACAATTTTAATTATGTCTCTAGAAATACCTTCTTTTTAACCAGTCATAAAACAGAATCACAATAGGATACCAGAAAATAATGCTCAACATCATGTGGCTTCTAAGAGGAAGGCAACAGTCTGTTACAAACCGGAAATGGATACAATAGTCCCGGAAATTTTATCCTTGGAATAATGCCAAGCATTCTCCTTTGAAATGGTCCCAAGGATGACCAGATGTTGCATTATAAGTAATCTTCAACATAACAGATACCATGACATTATTGGGGTGAAAGTCAAGGAAGAGACAGCTCTGAGTGTGTTCACAGTAGCTCCCTGGTATTCTTGTGAGACATAATTTCCAGGTGAACTCTCTATTTGATGAGGACCTGAACAGAATTTTTAGGTTGAATTATTTTTACCTGAGAACAAAAATTATGCATCCACAAAATATTAAACAGCTCATTATCAAAGGAAACAAATATTCTATCATAGAATTGTCAGGCTCTTAACTGGCCTGCATATTTAATTTCTGAGAAAAACTTGAGGTTGACAAGTTTCTAGACAGATAATGCTGGAAGAGGTTTTTCACCACTTTTGACTCATGGTAAGTATTAATTTCAAAGTAAGAGTATTTTAGATTATCTCAAAAATAGGGATATTATTAGAAAACATGAAGAAATATATACATATCATGTAGGTCTTACCTATGTAATAACAGAATTTGTAAACATGGAAATATAGAATTTATAGAATCAGAGTGATAAAGCAATGTACCTATATTGAAATTATAATTTTTGGAAGAAATTTTATCTTAAATAATTACATAAGAGCATATCTTCTCAAACTTAATAGCAATGTGTGGTTTATAATACAAATATACCTCAGTAAAGTAGCATAAGTGTTTAATTTCTCATCTGTTATGTATATCAAATAATATCTGACACAAAAGAACAGTTGATCATTTGTTACAACTATCATTGCTTTTTCTATAGCATTTTTTAATCTTGTTAGAATCACAAAGCAGAGCCTAAGGTTAATTATTTTGTCACTGAATAATTTACTTAATTTTCTATACACATTTATCATCTAAAAATGTGTACAGTAATGAAATTTATGGTATAAGATTTTCATCTGGATGAATGTGTTAATAAAGTGAAATATTTTAAGTTTCAAGTCCATGCTAATAATCAAACATGTAAGTTTTTGTTACATAATATCCAAATGATGGTTTATACCTAGTTTATAGATTAGATAATCATACTATTGTTTTTTTAGTAATATTTTGCAAATTTCTCTTTATTATGTATTTCCATAGTTACTAATTTTTAAAAATTCCAAATCATACATGAAGCAAAAATGGTTTTGATGTCATTCATGCTATCACCTTTGATATCTAACAGTTGACAACAGTTGAACACTATGGGAAGGAGGAATAACATATATGTGTTGTGTCTGACTTCATCCTTATGGGATTGACAGACTCTGAAGATATCCAGCAGGTCCTCTTTATACTATTTCTCCTGATATATCTGATTACTGTGCTGGGGAATGCAGGGATGATACTTATGATTCACCTGGATCTCCAGCTTCATACCCCCATGTACTTTTTCTTCAATTACCTGTCATTCCTTGACCTCAGTTACTCAACAGTCATCACACCTAAAATCTTAGAGAACCTATTGACTTCCACCAAGTTTATTTCATTTGTGGGCTGCTTCACCCAGATGTACTTTTTGTTTTCTCGGTTGTCACTGAATTCTTTCTTTCTTCAATGGCCTATGACTGCTATGTAGCTATCTGCAATCCTCTTCACTACCCAGTTTTTATGTCCAGGAGACTCTGCCATGTCCTGGTCACTGGTTCCTACATGACTGATTTTATCGAATCATTTGTCAATGTTCTTTGCATGAACAGTTTGCATTTTTGTAAATCCAAAGTAATTTATCACTTTTTCTGTGACACAACCCCAATTTTAGCCCTGTCCTGCACTGACACTCATGACACTGAAATCATGATATTTGTTTTCGGTGGCTCAACTGTGTCTGTGTCTATTATCACAACCTCCATGTCCTATGTGTCCATTCTGTCTGCTATCTTTAAAATTAATTCTATTTCAGGAAAGTGCAAAGCCTTCTCTACTTGTGCCTCCCACCTCCTGAGAGTCACCATCTTTTATAGTATCATGACTTTTACTTATTTAAAACCAAAGAATTCCTACTCCTTGGGAAAAGATCAAGTGACCTCTGTGTTTTATACTATGGTGATCCCCATGCTGAATCCACCTTAGGAACAAAGAAGTAAAAAATGCTCTCACTAGAGTCATGCAAAAGAGAGAGGGCTCCAGACAATTCAAATGACAGTGATGCTGAACATTTACATGCATCTTTTCTTTCATGCCTATTTGGGTATTTAATTTGTATCTTTCTAAATACACTATCATCTTTTAATTAGTTTGCATTTCTGCTGAGTCATCCTCTATTTCACCACTTGTGATCAGCAACATTTCCAAGAACATGTTTTAGGAAATCTACATTGTAATTGGAACCTATGGAACATGTATTAAGACTGTGGTTTAAATATATGTGTATTTCAGGGCAGCTAATGTGAAAAAAATATGTCATTGTCTTTCAAAAGGTATCATAGAAATCCCCATGAAAGTTGTGATTTCAGAGAAATTTTTATAGAGAGCAGTTTCAGAAGTCATTCCATTTATTTTGTACATAGAAATATAGCATAGTCATAGACAGCTGCTTTAGACTGAACAGTCTAGTGTTTAGAGCCTAGATCTGCCAGATTTCTAGATGTATATTCCTTAGTAAGTCACTGAAAATTTAAATGTAGTTTCTGTTGTGCAAGAAAAATAATTCTGAATCTATAGAGTTGTTAGATTAAATCAGATGCTATATGGAAAGAATTTATGTAGTACTAATAAATTTTGGCCACTGTAATCAAAATACTTACATCTTCGCAAAATTTTGAATATACAATAACTTTTGTAATGAAAATGTTTACTGGTGGCTTATAAATATTTTTTGTTTAATCTTATTCATAAACAAATATCTATAAAGGAAAAACAGCATTTCAATATTTGTTCTTAGAGCAAAATTAAAATATTGTGATAAAATTGAGTTATTAAAAAAAGATAAGTGACTATTGAAGAAAAACTGCAAAATATTTTAAATTATTAAAGGAAATAACAATATCCTAACTATTTTTTAGTTTTTTTTTCCATAATCTTCTACGTCTGTGTATGTATGTATTACATATGTAAATGCAAGTTTTTGTCATTTTCTATTACTCCTTTGCAATTTTCAGATTTCACTCATCACTATAATATTTTGTACTTCCTTTGAGAGTTGAATATTTTAGGAGTTTGGAACTCTATGTACCCCAGAAAACCATATTCTCAAATTTAATCTATTCCTTTGGTATGAACCTTTGTAAGTAGGACTTTTTGATGATGTTATTTCAATTAAGATTAAGCCCACTTCAGTAGTGATGGGTCTTCATCCTACTGGAATCTTTTATAAGAGATTGAAATTCAGTGAAAGGGAGAGAAAACCTCAGATGCAACAGCTAGAAGCCAAACATCAAGGTAAACTGGAAGATAAAAGAAAGACTAAGAGATGCTTCTATGTGCATTGAAACTAAGTTCCAGGGATCACTGGCAGTTAGTCCCAGAATGCCACAGGCTAGGGGTAGCAAAACATCAATGATGCTTTGATGACAGCTTGTTTTGGACTTTCTTTTAGCTTCAAAATCACAACCTAATAAATTCCCACCGTTAAATCTACACATTCTATAATATTTGCTTGAGCAGATTAAAAAAATAAAACAAATGTTTTGTTGGTGAACAGAATCAAGAATCCTCTCTTTCCATGCTTTGAGACCTGAAGTTTTGCAATTAATGACGTTAAATATTTGCATGCTCTGATATCACTTTTGTGTCTTCCAGCTAACCATTTAAAAATCTTACCATTCTGTTATATGTCAATATATTACTTTATTTAATTTTGGTATGATTAAAAATATCGTTTCCTTTCTCCTAATTTCTATAAGTATGTCATCTTGAGTTAAATTCTTGGCTCATTTGTTACACAAAATTTAATAGAGAAAAGATGTAAAACTAAGAATTGTTAATGAATCTAAATTTTGTGACATCCCATAAATTTTAGGCAGGTAGGTTCTAAAAGTTTGTTTTAAAAATTCCTTTACATAAACTGTAATTAGAATTAAAATTTTCTTTGCTTTTTAATGTATTTTTTTTAAAAAGAATGTTTTCTTCATTTTCCAAATATTTGATTATTTTTTATTTAAACTGAAGCAATGGTTACTAGATTAATTTTTTAACATTCAAGTAATTTATATTCTCTTAATTTATTTTACATTTTTTTTTAGAATTTGTACATTTTCTTAAATGATTTTGGAAAGATTATAATAAAGTTCAACATCTCTTTTAGGAGTTAAGTAGTAATAACTTTTCACTAACTCCTTACTGTTCATTAATTTATTCAAGTACAGAAAATATATATTATTTTCTCTATATCCTGAATTTTACTTGAAATTTATATGAAATTTCATTCATACAAAAATTTAACTTATGATATGTTATATCCATATAAATTACTTTATTATGGATATTTCTGTTCTGAAATCTATATTGTTTAGAATCTGTTTTTATGGCAACTTCTTTTTATTTTATTTGCAGAGATGTCTTTGATAAGCATTTATTTTTATCTATCACCTATCTGTCTCTCTGTCTGTCTGCCTATCTATCTACTATCTATCTACCTATCTATCTATCTATCTATCTATCTATCTATCTATCTACCTACCTATCTATTTATCTCTTTTTAGAGGTACCAGACCTGAGGATTGAACCCCAGACTTCTCTTTTTTTATTGTGGGTAAAAATCAAATTTTTCATAATACATATCAATATTTGTAAAATGATATATAAATATATAGGCATATATGTGCATTTGCTTACAAAAGTGTTTATATATATATATATATATATATTTTTTTTTTTTTTTTAACAGGTGCTTAGATTACTTAAATATTGCATGGAACCTACAGGGATTCCCATGTTCCCCTCCTCCCACACCTCCCACCATATCCCACACAAACATCTCCCACAAGGGTGGCCCATCAACCTCAATGGATTTACACATCCTGGGGCCTTGCCATCAACCATAGACCACGTAGACCACACTCTCTCCCACACAGTTTTGAATGGTGTGTATGATTTAAAATGGCCTACATCTGTTGACACAACAGCACTCAGGACAACCTCCAAGTCCGAAAAAAGCCGTGTATTTCAACTGCACATCCCCTCCCTGCCCTGAAAGAGTCCAGTTGCCACAGAATCCACCTCACTGTTATAATTTCTTCCATTGCTAGAATCACCATATGTGTACAACAGAATACCATTAAGTCCAATCTAGTCCATAGTTCTTTCCCCAATCCTGAGGGAACTGGGATGGTGATGTCCACTCCACCTCCAAGTAACAGAGGGCTTATATCCCATGGATATGGTGGGTGGGATGATCCTGCCTGCAGATGCAGGCCCTCTCCATTCCCTGGGATGGCCACTGCCCATCGTTGTCTCCTCGACATGTGACTTGGATGAGTCCATTGAGCTGTAAGGTAGGAGTTGCAGCTCCACCAAGATTCCACGCACACCTGGCACATAGGTAGGCCAGAGGCTTCAGTCTCTGGAAGTATACCTAAAAACTCCAGCATCACATATAGTTTTGAACAGAAGGGCCTGATGAACCATGTGCAGGGAGGACTTATTTGAGTCCAATTCTGTCACTCTCAGGAGCACAGATTCCAAAATAAAGCCCACTGATAAGGCGTCAGTCTCTGGGGCTATCCCCCCTTATATAGGATCTGGATGTCTCCAGAGCTCTCAGGAGCCCCTCTGTGTAGGGTGACATGCACTTTGACGTTCTATGATCTCCTACTGAGGTTTGCATAAACGTTACCTCTGGGATGACCTCCCGACTCTCTTTGAAGTCTCTTAGCCATTTGAACTTATTTGTCTTTACCTTTTCCCCCTTTCATTCAAGGTCTTTCCCAGTCGTGTTGCCAGTTGGCACTTGGTATTAATCCCTCGTTGCCAGGGAGACTCATCCCCGGGAGTCATGTCCCACGTTGGGGGGAAGGTAATGCATTCATTCATATGCTGAGTTTGGCTTAGAGAGTGGCCATATTTGAGCAACAAGGAGGCTCTCAGGTGGCAACCCGTAGGCACCTCATACCAGTAAGCTAAGTTTCAGTTACAAGAGCAAAGACTCATAAGGGTAGTCATCAATAACAAAAACTCATCATGGGGCCATACTCTTTTGACAGACACTGTCCCTGCACTGAGAGGACTGTTGCTGCTCCCTTGGAGAATGTGGCAGAGGTCTCCAGGCTGGGAATTCAGATTCCCTCATTTATTGAATGATTGTCCACCCACCGTGACCATGTCCCATCCTTTGATCTTTTGAACAATTTTGTATATATTTCGTGTATATTCAGATGAACTTACTCCCATGTATCCCCCCTCCCATACACCCCTCACCAACAATCCCCTGCAGTACCCATTGTAACCGTTCTGTGATCCAAATTTTCCATGAACATGTAGCCTATATAATAATCAAACACACTTAATAGGAAAAAGAAACAACAATGATAAGCTTACATGCAAGAGACAAACATAAGGAAACTAAGGAAAAAAAACAATCAAACAAAAAACAAAACAAAATATAATTAGTGGATTGGGACATTAAAAAAATGAAAAAAAAAGCAAAAGAAATGCCTTTTAAAAAAAAAAATATATATATATATATATTCTTTTTTTCCTTTTATCACTGTGTTATCGGATGTCCGGTGTGCAGTGACACCTTCCCCCTCTCAATCCCCAGTGTCTCCCAAATTTTCATTAAATTTTCAAAGAAGTTTTAGGTCACAGCAAAGTCACACACGGAATACCAAAGACTCCCAGATACCAAACCACCCCCCCTTCTCCATCCCATATTAAACCCCCCTTATTTTTTTTTTTTTGGATGTTAGGATTGTTATAACTGTTATACAGATAGCAAAATATAGCAACTAAATATTGCCAATGATTTACAGTACAGTTTACAATTTAGACAATACAGAGTAATAATTTGATGATATTTACCATGTCCTGTGTCCATTACTGTAAGGTAATGAGAAAACCTTTCCCATGACCACTAAATACACCATTAGATCTTAACTGTTCTTTCCTCCCCAACCCCTGGGGCATAAGACACTCCTCTGTCTTGAGTCATGGAATGTCAAATTCATAGATACGTGCCCTGGGTATTTGAACCTGCCCTTCCCAATCTACCTACCTGTCAATGCTGCACCACCAAAACCAGTAATATCACTACCCATCTGTCCTATCCTTCAATATGCAACTATATTCTATCCCTTTAATATAGATTATGTCCATATGAGTGATGGGTCAAAGCCTGCTCTTCTCTTTCTCTCCCTTGTTAACCTCTCTTTCAGACAATGGTTCTCAGAGACTGCTCACTTTCCTCAGGTCAAATCAGTGAGGTCATATACTGTTCATCTTTCAGTGCCTGGCTTGCTTCACTCAACATAAGGTCTTCAAGATTCATCCACGTTATTCCATGTGTTAGCACTTTATTCCTTCTTACAGCTGAGTAATATTCCATTGTATGTATGTACCACATTTTGCTTATCCATTCTTCTGTTGATGGGCACCAGGGGATGATTCCAACTTTTGACAATGGTGAACAATGCCGTTATGAATATTGGCGTGCATATATCTGTTTGTGTCTTTGCTTTCAGTTATTCTGGGTATATACCCAGTAGTGGAATTGCTGGATCATACAGAAGATCTATTGTTATTTTTCTGAGGAACCGCCAAACTGTCCTCCACAGTGGCTGGACCATACCACAGTCCCACCAGCAGTGAATGAGGGTTCCTATTCCTCCACATCCACTCCAACATTTAGTGTCTGCTGTTTTTTTTAATAGCTACCATTCTGAGAGGTATAATATGGTATCTTACTGTAGTTTTGATTTGCATTTCCCTAATAGCTAGGGATGTCAAACATTTTTCATGCGCTTTTGAGCCATTTGTATATCTTCCTTGGAGAAGTGTCTTTTCAGGTCACTTGCCCATTTTTTAAATGGGTTGTTTGTCTTTTTATTTTCAAGGTGTAGGATTTCTTTATATATGCAGGATATTAGGCTCCTATCAGATATATGTTTGCCAAATATTTTCTCCCATTGGTTAGGCTGCCTTTTTATTTTCTTAATAACATCCTTTGAGGTGCAGAAGTTTTTAATTTTGATGAGATCCCATTTATCTATTTTTTCTACTGCTGCTCATGCTTTGGCTGTGAAGTTCATGAAACCATGTCCTATAACAAGGTCCTGTAGATGCTTCCCTACATTATCTTCCAAGGTCTTTATGGTTTTGGCTCTTATATTTAGATCTTTGATCCATCTTGAGTTGATTTTTGTATAAGGTGTGAGATGGTATTCTTCTCTCATTCTTTTGGATATGGATATCCACTTCTCAAGTACCACTTGTTAAAGAGGCCATTCTCTCCCAACTGAGTGGGCTTCACGGCCTTGTCAAATATCAGATAACTGTATATGTGAGGATCTATATCAGATATCTGAATTCAGTTCCGTTGGTCAGTAGGTTTATCCTTGTGCCAATATCGTGCAATTTTGATCACTGTAGCTTTGTAGTATGTTTTAAAGTCAGGTAGTGTGATACCTCCAACTTCATTTTTCTTTTTCAATATATCTTTGGCAATTTGGGGACTCTTGCCTCTCCAAATATATTTTGTGGTTAGTTTTTCCAGTTCCTTAAAAAACACAGTGTTAGTGATAAAAGATAAAAAGAATATATATATATAGGCATTTCTTTTGCTTTTCCCCCATTTTTTTGAATGTCCCAATTTGATAATTATATTTTGTTTTGGGATGTGTGGGAGGTAGGGAGCATGGGAATCCCTGTAGGTTCCGTGTAATATTTTAGGTAATCTAAGCACCACTTAAAAAATATATATATAACATTTTGTAAGCAAATGCATATATATGCATATATATTTATATATCATTTTACAAATATTGGTATGTATTTTGAAAATTTTGATTTTTACCAACAATAAAAAAAATAATCTAAAAAAAAATACAGTGTTGACTTTTATTGGGATTGCTTTAAATCTGTAGATTACTTTGTGTAGGATAGACATCTTGATGATGTTTAGTCTTCCTATCCATGAACTGGGATTATTTTTCCATTTATTTAAGTCTTTTTTGATTTCCTTTAACAGTGTTGTGTAGTTTTCTGTATATAAGTATTTTACATTTTAGTTAAATTTATTCCTAGGTATTTGATTCTTGTAGTTACTATTATAAATGTTATTTTTTTCCTGATTTCCTCCTCTGTTTGCTCATTATTGGTGTATAGAAATGCTACTGATTTTTGGGCATTGATCTTATAGCCTGCAATATTACTAACTCCTTTATAAATTCTAGAAGCCTTGTTGTAGATTTCACAGGGCTTTCTATGTATAGGATCATGTCATCTGCAAATAATGAAATTTTTACTTCTTCTTTTCCAATCTGGATGCCTTTTATGTCCTTTTCTTGTCTCAGTGCTCACGCAAGTACTTCTAAGATAATGTTAAATAGGAGTGGTGATAGTGGGCCTCCTTGTCTAGTTCCCGATCTCAGAGGGAAGGCTTTTAGGATTTCCCTATTGAAAATAATGTTAGTTCTGGGTTTTTCATATATACCCTTTATCATATTCAGAAAGTTTCCATCTATTCTTATCTTTTATAGTGTTTTTATGAGGAAAGAGTGCTGTAGTTTGTCGAATGCTTTTTCTGCATCTATAGAGATGATCATGTGATTTTTTTTTCTTTCAATCTGTTTATGTGGTGTATTACATTGATTGATTTTCTTATATTGAACCATCCTTGCATACCTGGGATGAAACACAATTGGTCATGGTGTAAAATCCTTTTGATATGTTGTTGAATGTGATTAGCAAGTATTTTTTTGAGGATTTTAGCATCTAGGTTCATTAGAGAAATTGGTCTATAATATTCTTTTCTTGTGGTATCTTTATTTGGTTTTGGTATTAAGGTAATGTTGGCATCATAGAATGAGTTAGGCAATATTCCTTCTACTTCTTTTTTTTGGAAGAACTTAAGTAGAATTGGTGTTAGCTCTTTCTGGAATGTTTGGTAGAATTCAGCTGTGAAGCCATCTGGTCCTGAGCTCTTCTTAGTTGGGAGGTTTTTGATGACTGAGTCTATCTCTTTACTTGTAATTGGACTGTTGAGTTCATCTATTTCTTCTTTCATCAATGTCAGCTGTTTGTGGGTTTCTAGAAACTTGTCCATTTCCTCTAAATTATCATTCTTGTTGGCATATAATTTTTCAAAGTATCCTCTTATGATACTCTTTATTTCTGTGGGGTCAGTAGTGATATCCCCTCACTCATTCCATATTTTATGTATTTGCATCTGCTCTCTCTTTTTCTTTGTTAGTCTGGCTAAAGGTTTGTCGATTTTATTCAGATTCTCAAAGAACCAGCTTTTTGTTTTGTTTATTGTTTCCAGTGCTTTCTTATTCTCTATTTCATTTAGTTCTGCTCTAATCTTTGTTATTTCCATTTTTGTATTTCCTTTAGGTTTTGCTTGTTGTTGCTTTTCCAATTCCTCCAAGTGTGCATTTAGGTCTTCAATTTTAGCTCTTTCTTCTTTTTTAATATATGAATTTATGGCTATGAACTTCCCTCTCAGTACTGCTTTCACTGCATCTGATAGGTTTTGATATGTTGTGTTGTCATTTTCATTAGTTTCAAGGTAGTTACTGATTTCTTTTGAGATTTCCTCTTTGACCCACTGTTTGTCTAAGAGTGTGCTGTTTAACTTCCACATCCTTGTGCCTAACCTGTTTCTCTGGCCTTTAGTTATTTCCAATTTCATTCCGTTGTGGTCAGAGAAATTACTTTGTATAATCTCAATCTTTCTGAATTCATTGAGAGTTGTTCTGTGGCCTAGCATGTGGTATATTTTGGTGGATGTTCCATGAGCACTCGAGAAGAATGTAAATCCCGCTCCACTGCATTTGGGTGTAGTGTTCTGTATATGTCTATTAAGTCCAGGTCTTCTAATGTATTGTTGAGTGCCTTAGTTTCTTTATTGATTCTGTATCTTGATGTTCTGTCTAATGATGATAGTGGTGTGTTGAAGTCCCCTGCTATAACTCTACAGGCATTTATTTCTCCTCTTAGTTTTTCCAGTTTGCCACATGTATTTCGAGGCACCCCATTTAGGTGCGTAAATGTTGATGATTGTTCTTCTTCTTGAGGGATTACTCCTTTTACTAATATGTAGTGTCCATCTTTGTCTCTTACAATAGTTTTGAAATTAAAGTCTATTTTGTCTGATATTAAAATAGCTACTCCTGCCCTTTTTGGCTGTTGTTAGCTTGTAAAATGGCTTTCAAGCCATTCACTTTCAGCCTCCTTGAATCCCTGGGTTGAAGGTAGATTTCTTGTAAACAGCATATAGATGGATCATATTTTCTTATCCATTCTCCAATCTGTGTCTTTTGATTGGTGAATTTAATCCATTAACATTCAGTGTTATTACTCGTAATGAATTTCTTACTTCAGCCATTTTTTCTTTGGGTAATTGTATGTCATGTGTGGTTTTGTTTCTCTTTTTGTCTTTTCAGTTGTTTTTAAACTCTCCTCCAACTCTCTCTCCCTTGTATTTTCCTGTCAAATTGTAGAGATTTCTTTAATATTTCTTGAAGTGCTGGTTTCTTATTGACATACTCTCTTAATTGCTGTTTATCTGTGAATATTTGGAACTCTCCCTCATTTGGAACTCTCCCTCATTCTCTATGCCAGTTTCGCTTGATAGAGAATTCATGGCTGGAATTTTTTTCTTTTAGTGTTTTTACTATGTCATACCACTTTCTTCTTGCCTCTATTGTTTCAGCTTAGAAATCAGCACTTAATCTTATTGTGCTTCCCTTGTATGTGATGGTTCTCTTTTCTCTTACTGCCTTGAGTATTTTCTCTTTGTCTTGAGCATTGGATATTTTGACAAGTATATGTCTTGGAGTTGGCCTGTTGGGATTTATACTATTTGGGGTGTGCTGTGCTTCCTGGGTCTGCACATCCATCTCTCTCAATAGGGTTCTGAAGTTTTCAGCCATTATTTCCTTCAACCCTCCTTCTGTTCCTTTTCCCTTCTCTTCTCCTTCTGGGATGCCCATAATGTGTATGTTTGTGCATTTTGTGTTATCGTTTCTTTCCCTGAGTCCATGCTGGATTTTTTCTATCTTTTTTTCTATCTGTTCTACTATCTCTTTATTTCAGCTGTATTGTCTTCCATATCACTAATTCTTTCCTCTGTCTGTTCAAATCTGCTGTTATGTGAATCCAGCATCTTTTTGATTTCTTGGATTGTGCCATTGTTTGCCATCATATCCATTACCTTTTTAGGCATGTTTGCAATTTCTTCAGTATGTTCTCCCAGTGTCTTCTTTATATCCTTAATCTCTTCCTTCATTTATTTAAGTTGGTCCATGATATTTGTTTGTATAGTTTTGATTAGTTGTTCAATGTTTTGCATCACTTCCTGGTTTTTAGCTTGTTCATTGGACTGGTCCGTGTTTTCCTGTTTCTCAGAGTCATTTGTATTTTTTTGTTGCCCTCTGGTCATCATATTAGCTTGATGGGTTTGTTCAGTTGATTAGCTTTTCTCTATGCTCTAGAGTTTTATTTAGCTGGTGGTTCTGTGTGTGAGTTAAGTTTTCTCTTTGACACTTTTTCTTCTTATTTTATTTCCTTGCTTCTTTCTGTGTTCCCTTGAAGGCAAAAGATTAGGACCAGAGGGATCAAAAGATGTAAGGAAGGCAGAAGGATAATAGTATTATTGATAAAAGTTAGAAGAGGGGTCAGATGAGACTTAATGAGATGAATATTTAACTTGTGTAGGCAATGTAGAGTAATAGGAGAAAAAGTGGTGTTCCTACAATGGACTGGGAAAACAAATGTAAGGGATATATATATAGAAGGCTAGAATTATGAGGAGGGAGAGAAATAGTAATGAAAGGGCTGAAAGGAAAAAGCTAATACTAATTGAAAAAGAAGAAGAAAACAAAATAGACAGAATAGAAATTGACACTCTTAAGTTGTGGGCCTGTGAAAAAATGTTGTATCTAAGAGCCACAACAGAAAGCAGAAGGCAGAAAGTTGAAGGAAGGATAAATGATAGTTTGGAATACAAAATCAATATAAACTGCGAGTGGGAAATTACTGAAGAAGCACAGCAAAGAAGTGACGAGCTAGCAGCACCTAATTTAAAAAAATGAAAGAAAAAAAGAAAGGGGAAAGGAAAGAGGATAGAAAAGCAAGAGACCAGAAATAAACAAGGAAAAACCAAAGAACCTCACCGGCAAGCAGTCAAACAGAGCTAAGGAGCGTCAATGATTCCCCTAGGGTCCACGTGGATCCTCTCTGCCTCCTTGTGTTTATCAATCAATTTCCCCCAGGGTTCTATATGCAGTTCCTGAAACAGCTTTTAGCTATTAAACTAAGTTAAAGAGAATTTATTTTTCATTTATTGAAGTAATGGTCTCACTTTTTTTTTTGTGGGGGGGTGAAATACAGGACCCAAAATAATTCCTCCTCTAGACCAACCCCCTTACGGAGGGGACCCCATGGAAATTAATCAAGCATGTCCCACTTCCTGGACTCCCCAGGGTAACTGTAGCTCTGATGTTAGTCAGTGCAGAGTGCTAAAGATGGCTGACTCCGCCCCTTCTGGAGTCGAGCACCAGCATCACCGGGTTGCTCTGTAAGTCAGTTTGACTCTGCAGATTTGCCTCTCCCCTCAGCCTGATACTGCTTCAGGTCAGCTTATCTGCTCCCCAAAGCTATGGGGCAGTCCAGGCAGCCAGATCGATGGCAAAAAAAAAAAAAAATTTCCTTCCCTGTCACTCCCTCCTTTGGAGTGTCCCCTGCAGTATCTGCAAGCCACAGGCCTTGCCACATTTGCAAGCTGCAAGCCTTGCCTTAGCCTCGCCTGCGAGGCATAACCCCCTCCCCCGTTCCCCCCTTCCCTCTCTCCCACTTCCTTGTTCCTCCTCACCAATCAGAGCTCTCGCCCCAGTTATTGCCTTATTTGGACATGTTGGCCTTCTCCTCTAGCCTCCCCCCTCCCTCCCAAATCTTCCCTCCA
>JAKSZT010053802.1:681746-755661 GCA_026826555.1 Tolypeutes matacus | reverse complement strand
GGGCTGCAGCAGGGTTGATCACCCTCAGGCCCGGGAACAAAGCGGCAGTCCCCTCTTCCTGGCTCTGTGGCAGCCCGGGTCTTATCCCTGGGCAGCTAGGCAAATCAACTCCCTCCCCAAACAGAATCACCCTTCCCCTCCACCGGGTGCCAATTCACTCTGGCTGTTCTTTTCACCCAAGGTCCAAGGGGCTCCAGGCAGCCAAATCCCCAGAAAATAAAACTCTCTTGTCCTTTTACCAGAGCACCCCCTCAGAGAGTGCCCCCTCCCACTAGACCCTGACTCCTAGTTGTGGAGCCCTGCTCGTGGCTCCAGCTGGTGTTTCGTTTTTTTTCTCCCTAACCATGGGGCTCAGCCGTCCATGCCAACCACCACTAGCAGGCTTAAAACTCACGAATCTCTACTGTTCCATCCACGCCATTGATCTGTGCAGAGAGATGTCCCAAGCTTCTCACTCCAGGAGTGCACAGCACAGACCCCCAGGCAGGACCCCGTCCACAATCTGCCCTGCTCTGGGAGCTTGCAGTGTGTGCCCTCCTAACATTAATGCCATCTTGGCCCCAACTCCCCCCAGACTTCTTGTTTGAGGCTGGCACTCAACCTCAGTGCCACTTTGGCTCCCCTGAGTTGTTTTTTCATTTGTTTGCTTCTTGTTTGTTTTTTTTGTTTTGTTTTTAGGAGGCACCATGGATGAACCTGGGACCTCCCATGTGGGAAGCACTTGCCCAAGTGCTTGAGCCACATCATTTATTTTTAATATATATATATTTTACTAATCCCTCATCTTTTACAGGCATTGTATCTTATCTTATATTTATAGGCTCTTTACATTTTTTGGTCATTCTTGTGAACTTTGCTGGACTTGTTTTCATTTATGTACATTTCTATAAGTTAGAAATTGCACTTTTTTAGTTAGTTTTAACACAGATGGTCAATAAATGCTCTAATTTTCAGAGAGTGAAATGTTCAGGAAATGCTTAAATTTTAATTAAATTCAGACTACCCTGTTTACTTATAATATAGTCTAGAAAGCATTTATGATGTTATTAGATAAATGTAACATACCATTTGGGCAATGTGAAAACACTCAATTATTTGAATTTCTCCTGTATTTCCTCTATTTAAATCAGTGCATATCATTTTTATGTAAGATGTGGTCTGAAATATTTTTAAGACAAAATCCTTTCATTCATGGTGGCATATGTAAATTCAACATATTGTAAATTTGAACCACTTAAAAATGATTAAGAAAATAAGTTTGTTTGCAAATTATTGATGTTATATAATAATGGTAAAAACAGATTATATTTACTGAGCACCAACTGAGTGGCAAACAATATTCAAAGGGCTTTAGGTATATAATTGACATAGTTTATTTTCACAAGATAACTCTGTTAGTTTTTTGAAATATCTAAAATTTATCTCAGATAGTGGAAAGTCATCATTTTACTTGTTCAGGCAAAGACTTAAGCCTCATCCTGGCATTTTCTCTATGCCACACACCCCACATCAAGTCCATCAGCATATCGAATTGATTCTCTAGGCAGAATATGCTTGGAGTGTGACTATTTCTCAATACCTCTTCTGCTACCTCCCTGGCCAAAAAGACCTATAATATCAATATTTAAAATACTGCTACAGCCTTGTAGATTGTCTCTTTGTTTTCTGCCTTACTTCCTTCAAGTCTAATCTCAATGTAGGGGCCAGAGTGTTACTTTTAAAATGTAAATTGCATTATGTCACTTTTCTTCCAAAACCTACTTTCATAAGAGCCTCAGCTCCAACATGATCTTGCTTGTCTGTCTTATTTCTATGAACTCATCTTTTTATCATTGCATCTATTATGCACACTTTGGCACAACCAAACTGAACTTCTCCTGTTTCCCTCTGCACATTAGCCCCAATGCTGCTGGAATTCTTTCATTTTTCCCTTCTTCCTAAAATTCTCATCCACCAGATAACTGCATGGGTCTTTTCTCATTCACTTAAGACCATCCCTTACTACCATACTTAAAATAGTGCCTGATCCCATCCTTTGTCCTTGCTGCATTTGTTTTCTGTAACAGTTACTCCATTTAAAGTTCTAAATATTTTGTTTAAGGCTTTTGTTTCCTTTCTATTTTCCTCCACTATAGAAACTCTATGAGCACAATATTTTTCCAGTTATGTCCAGTGCTATTTTCCCAGTATTTTAAAGACTGCTTCAATAAATGTTTTTGAGAGGCTGAATTCAATGGAGGCTGAAACTGGGACATAACTTGGTCACAGTCAGACAACAGGTTAAATGACAAGTTCACATTTGAGTCAGACTGTCTGCCTTTAGAGGTTGCATTATTACTCACCATTCTGTGATATGACCTTTTTTCTACAAAAATATACCAATCTTTCAAAGTTGAAAAAAAAAAATACTTTATTATATTGAAAAGCATTAAAAAAAAAAAAAAAGCAGGGACTTTTGAGAGGTGTATGTAGCTATCAGTGTTCCTAGAGCTGTTAACAGAAAACAATGTAATTTTGCAGATAGTTGCTAAATGTTCTCAAACATACATGTACAGTCCTATTTCCAGAAAGGAAGTACTCTGTAAAGGAAAGAGTGATTTATCAAGTGATGTGACTGGGGTAGGGAGAGAACTTCTATCTCTTAGGTACAGGCTATTGTAAGAAAGGGCTTCCAAAACATAGTGGATCAGCAATGTGGAATGTATCATTGGGAATAACAGTGCAGATTTTAGCTGACTAGGCTTTGTGGATGGCTTTTTTCCATGAGGTAATCGTGGGACCCAGGTTTCTTCTTTTGTTGCCCTGCTATCTCCAAATATGTCCTCTTCTGCATGGTTGAAGTGGTTTCATATAGCACTCTGTCCACATTCCAGTATGAGGGAAATATGCAATTTTCACATGTGTAAAACAAATTCCAAATTGTCATTTAGAAGGTTTTTAAGGAAAAATTAAATTTCTCTAAAAGGTATAAGACTATTAAGGCTACTATTTCTTCTGATGTGAGCATTTTAAGGAATTGAATATTTACTCTAATTTATGAAATTTAACAACTAAAAGTCGTTTATAAAATTTTCTTATTTTCCTTTTCATATTTGTCGGTGACTATAATGAAATCCTTATTTTAATCCCTTATGTTTCTAATTTTTGTGTTCTCTCTTTTTTATTGGTTTTCCTAGGGATTATTATATACATGTGTCATTTAACAATAGTCTACCTAAAATAACATACCACATAATTTTTAATGTGTGATTCATTCCCAATCATTGTGCTATTTTTTACCATAATTTTTCTTTTATATAGGATATACACTAAAAATTCCTCAAACATGTTTTGCTTTAAGAAATTAATTTTAAATCAATTAAAAAATTAAAAATCAATTATTTGATACATTTACCTTCAATTTTATAATTACATTGCTGTATATGGTCTATGTTTAGACCCAAGCCTTCTGTTATCATACTCCTACCTTGATGACTTTTAAAGCACAAGTCTGCTGGTAAAAATATATATATATATTTCTTTGTGCATGTGTGTTTATTTTCCTAAGAAGATTTTATTTTGTTCTTTTATTTAGAAGTTATTTTCAGTGGGTATTGAAATCTGGAATGGGTATTTAACTTTCAGTACTTTAAAGATATCTTTCCATTATTTTCTGACTTTTATAATTTTCATTGCAAGTCTTTTATAATAATTATGGTTTTTCTTCTGTGTGCAATATGTATTTTTCTCTGCTTTATTTTCTGCTTTTCAAAAAAAAAAAATGTTTAAGTATACCACTCATACATAAACATCCAGTGTATTTTTTATTTCATTTATTGTACATTTCATTCCCATGAGATCTGCTATTTTTCTATGTATGCTTTCAAATTCTTCTTTGTGTTCATCCAATGTCTTCTTGATATCCTTAATCTTTTTAGCCATTTCATTGAATTTACTAAGAAGATTTGTTAAACATCTACGATTAGTTGTGTCAACTCCTTTATGTCATCTGGAGGTTTATCTTGTTCCTTTAATTGGGACAAAACTTCCTGTTTCTTGGTGCAGATTATAATTTTTTTGTTGGTGTCTTGGCACCTGCCTTACTAGAGTATTTAATCTGGGTGCAGTTTCTCTCTTTGATTTAGGGCTTTCTTGCCCTTTCTCTCTTGCTGTGTGTGTAGTAGGAGCCAAGGGTGTAGTTGGTGCTGAAAGCTGTGGAGGCTCTAGCTGCTCTCATTGCTCCAGGGACCAATGAAGCTTCTCCCAACTTTCTCCTTTGCCAGTGGTTGAGACAGAGCCACAGCCATGTGTAATAATCCATGTCCTGCAGGCTTAGACTGTAGTTGCCCAGAGAGATTGATGAAGTTTCATGCACCTTTCTCCCCTGCTTGGGTCGGGGATGGAGCTGCAGGTTTGAGCATCAATCTGTGCCATGCGGGTCCAAAATGACTGCTAATGCCCTGGTAAACATCTGTCTGTGCTGTCTATGCCAGCTGAATGTACCTTCAGTTACCAGGAGAGGCTGGCACAGTTTGCTCCAGCTTCCTCCCTGCCAGAGGTGGGTCTAGGGTTTAGGCTAGAACTGCAATCTGATCTGGGTGGAAAGAAGCTGTTCCCTACTAGCACTGTGATTTTGAGTCTACCTGCCTCCCCTCATGCCAGGGGTGGAGTTAAGATGGCAGCTACCGGCTTCTTTCTGACTTGGAAAGATTCAAATTTTTGCTGTTCTTAGGATTATACTTTAGCCAGCTGAATTTACTAATCACTAGCTTAAGTTGGTGCCCAACCATCTCTTCCTCCCCCATTTTTGTGAAATGGAGCTTCCAATTCCAGCTGCAGAATAGTTCCTGAGGCAGTTTGTGCTGCCAGTGGACAATGGGCACTGGCCTCTGGGGCATGGAGTGCTCTACTTAGGAATCTTCTCTGCAGATGGGCAGTCTCCTCCTTCCATTCTTTCAAGGATGTTGCAGGATGCTCTTTTGGTCTCCTGGAGCCCCCATACAGGTGCTTTAGTTAGCTCTGAGTGATTATTAATTGCCTTGTAGCATTAGCTGACACTAGGAGCTCCTTACTCAGATGCCATCTTGCTGGTTATCCTCTGTCTACTTTTGTAATTGTGCACTTATCTTTGCTTTTCATCAACGAATCTGATGAATCTTCATAAGTTTTGTGGTTGATTTTCTTTTTCCATTTATCCTTCCTGGAGGGTTGCTGGCATTTGTGGTCCTGTAATTTAATGTCTTTCCTTCATTTGGAGAAAGTCTTGGCCATTATATCCTTAAATATTTCTTCTGGCCCATTCTATCCCATTCTTGTTGCTGAACTCTAACTGTGTGTATATTAAATTATTTGATATTGTCCTACAGCTCTTGGATCATTAATAAAATTGTTAATAAAAGCTATTGCTGAAATAATTAAATCATGATATTTGTCACAAGTAGTATGTGATTTCTGGTATCTTCCCTATGCCATTAGACTGTTTATCATTCAATGGAGAATGAAGAAGAAAGAGCGCATGACCAAAAAAAAAAAAAAAAAAAATTTAGAGTTACCTGTATAGGAACTGAAAGCCTTAGTTATTGAACACAGCTAAATCCAGTATCTTTCTTTAGGAGCAATATTTCAGCACAGTAACTTTGGTTTTTCCTTCTGTGTGCATAGTTCAATGTGTTTTAACCCAGCTTAATTCATTGGCCCCTGCATTTTCAAGGATTTAATAGGGACAAGCATTTGTCATGCATTGGCCCAGGTTGCATTTAGTGACTTACAAATGATTTATATTCATGACCAGAATCATGCTAAGGTTTTATCATATTGAGATGATCATATGCCAAGAAGAGAATGCACAAATCAACTTAAAATTATTGAAATGAAAAGAAAGTCATGTCTTTATTTTCTGAGAAAGGCTCTCACAGATCTAGGTGAAATATTTTTCTAATACATGGAATAAACAGTTTAATAATTGTGGGATTAGAGAAAAATATACTCATTTGATTCAAAGAAATCTAGAGTAAAAATGCATAATTAAACTAAATTCTGATTTTTCTATAAATTCAGAGAACTTACATTGTCTAATGAAAAAAACACAAATAAATCATAATAATTTCTTATTTAGTTAGAATGCCTATGTTAATAAAATAACTTATAAAGATATGAACTAATAATATAATTATGTACTAATGTAATTATCTGGGCATAACAAAAAAGGCAGTTTTGTTCCAAATAATTCCTAATTCTCTTTCTCTCCATCACATCTCTCTCTCTCTCTCTCTCTCTCTCTCTCTCTCTCTCTCTCTCTCTCTCTCACACACACACACACACACACACACACACACACAATAATCCATAAATTAGGTATGGTAATATTTACTGAAGAGTGTTAGGGACAAAACAGGAAAATTGGAAGGAACACAGTGAAAGGAAATAAAATTATGCAAGAATTTTGAAAAGTGTATCAATAGGTAGTGTACTGAAAGAATCCATTATATAATACATCATGACTAAAACATACTAGTGAAATTTCAACAAGATGCCAACTCTAATCTCTACTTCACAGAAATTTCTGAAACACGTTTTGAAGCATTAAGAGTCTCTATAACACTGAATTAAAATCTCAGATAGCACCTATTGGCAGTATGAGTTTACAGATAGAACTTCAGATTTCCAAACCACAAAATAACTAATATTGACCAAAATTTTCAGGCATATCTTATTCAACTTCATAAACATAGTGTCATTGAAGAGTGCTTTTTTTCTGAGATACATTGAAATACTTATATAAAATTTTGGCAATATGTGAAGGATGCATAAAATTGAAATATTTCCAAATTCAATTTTTCTAAAATAAAATAAATACAGAATTAAAAACTAATTATTTCTCATGAAAACATTGAGTAATGAAGGGGCCCTAAACAAGAAGATAAGTATTTCTTCTTTGAGTTACACATATTGTGATAGTTTGAAGCTTTTATGGACCCCAGAAAATTCTTTTCTTAAAGCTAATCCATTCATTTTTGCATGAGCCTATTGGAGTTGGCACCTTTGATTAGGTTAGTGCAGCTAAGGGCCTTTTGAATAAATTTCTTCAGGAAGCATGACCCAGGGTAGGTCTTAATCCTCTTGCTGGAGTCCTTTTTAAACTGGATGAATAAAGAGAATGACATACAGAGAAAAAAGCCACAGAAGCAGAGAAAAAAGCCATGAGAGCCAGAAGCTGAACTCAAGGGAAACCAGAAGAAAGAAAGCCACAGAGGAAGTAGCTAGTAACTTAAAGTAATGAGACCTGGAGAAGAAGGGAGAGATAGCAGATACCACATTGTGCTATGCCATGTGACAGGAGTCCAGGACTGCCAGCAGCTGGTCTTCAGGGAGAAAAGCATCACCTGATGGACATCACTTAATGATATTGGATATTTTCACAGCCTCAGAACTGTAAGCTTATAAATAAATAAATCCCCATTGTAAAAGCCAACTTATTTTTGTATGTTCTTTCATCAGCTTTTAGCAATTAAAACACATATGTTTGTTATATGACATTAAATAGACATTAAGTATCATTCTATTGAGAATAAATCATGTGAATAACAATATTTTATGTTATAAGGGTCCAGAATGATTCATCTCTGAAACGACATTCTGCTTATGAAGATGTCAGTGAAATACTAGTATTTTTAACATAAATTCTTCTGATACTTTAGAAAATGAAATTTCTGGCAACTCTTAGTTATTGAATTTGTGTAGAGCAAGAAGTTGATTTACATATTAAGGAATATTTTCTAGCAAATCATAACTCTACAGAAATTCTTTACATCACTGTAAGAATTGGAAATATGTTAGGGAAAATGTATGACATCTAGCCATTTTATCTAATATGCTCACAAACAGATATTCCTGTTAACTAACATTCTGGACTATTAAACTGGTTGTGCATATGTGTAGCTGATATCACTTAAAGTGGAGATAAAGGCCAAAAAGAAAAAACAATACAGAATTTTTTAAAAACATAATCAATCTGAAAGGTTAAAATAAAAACTATTTTCTCAACTCTTACTTGGTCTGAAAATATAAAGTAACAGACATCCATGAGAACAGATTTAGAAACATAAAATTTGAGAAGACGGAAAGATTTAGAAACATAAAACTTGAGAAGCGGTGATTGCAGCTACCACATTTTATGAAGTGGTTAGTAGGGTTTAGTAATTTTGTGGATATTATGTTATGTAATCTACATAGCTTTTGGCAAACTAAATAATTTAGTATCCTTTTATACATGAGAAAACTTATGTGAATCTAGATACATAAGTCACACTGTTAGTTACCAGCAGAGCTGGGCTTCAAGCTCAGATTTCTCTGACTCCATAGTCTAAAGCTCACAACATACCTACCAGTATCACTGTTACATGAAATATTCTGGAGTCATTATTGCCTAGAAAGTATGCAAACTATATCCTCTGCTTTCACAATTATTTTCACAAATCTATCAAGCTTAAAAGAAAATGAAAATTTAAAAATGATAATAAAACGACTTCTAGATCAATTAGCTAGTAGATTAAATTTAAAATCCATTTATAATTTTTATTTGAAAAAAAATGTATTAAAGTGGTATACACTGCATGTGTGATTGAAAATTAATTTTCTCTTTTTAATTACTTCTCTAATATTTAAATATAGTTCCATATTCCTATTGTCCCTATTCTATTATCTTACATCAAAAATCAAAGCAAATTTCTGATTTGCAGCTCTATTGACTTACTATGCAGAGAACTTCCTATTTCTCCTCCCATATTCCTTGGAAAGCCTGTGGTTCCACTTTTTAATACAATTCTGAGTAAGCTATAATACATTATCTCAAATTTAAATATTAAAACACATACACCAGTTTGACATTCTGGGTTATAGTTTCTAAAATAATGTATAAGTGATGAAAAACCTTTCTTCTTATCTCTGGAATTGAACCGGTCATTCAATTATTAGAATACACCATGAGTATTTTGCACTTAGATATATATGCCAGTTTATTAAGATCTTCTTGAAGTCCATAAGGTGTATTGAAAGAGAAAACACAGTAACTGTTCTTTGCAACAGAAAAGTGATATGATTAGATTTTTTTCCATAACAAACGTGAAAGTTTCTGAAACAATGAATTATATGATAAAAATGACTACATGAATACACATTGCCATTTAGTAAAAATATGGTCACTTGGTGGAAAAACCATGTGGCATATGATCAGGGAAGTAATTAAATTATTATTTTTCTAATACATAGTCCTAGCTCTAATATTTATTAGCTATGTGACATTAGGTTAATAACTTAAATTCCCTGAAATCAGCTTCCTCTTACTCAAAATATAATCTCTTAAATATCTCAAAAATTTCAAAAATATGTACATAATAACATAATTGGAACAGGGTAAACTATGGCACAATATATAATTGTTTTATAAAAATTACTATGCTTCCTTTTTAAATTTTAAAATGCTATATTTCTCATTAGTGTGAGAGATAGATTACACTTGTTGAGAATCTAAAAGAGAAGAAAAACTTATGAATAAGAAGTATTAACAGGAGGGCTGGGGCAGTAGAAAAAAACTGTACTAGTCTATGTGATAGAAAGTTGGAATATTAGAAGTCTGGTAGAGTTACAGATTACATAGTTTCAGTTATACATGGTTTTTCTTCGTTTTGGAGATGCCATTTACTAGCCTAAGGATTAGTACCTTGCTATATCTGTAAGAAAATCTTAGAATAATTTTGAAAAATACATGGATGCTTGGGACCCATACAAACAGATTCTAACATAGTGGATAGGCCATATTCATTATGCAATCTGAATAAAATAAATAAACTAAGAAATGTGATGTTGGTAGGGAATCTAATTAATTAAATGCAATTCCAAATTGATCTATAGATTCAATGCAACCCAATTAAAATTTAAGCAAAAACTTGTTTTCAGAAATTCACAAGCTGATTTTAAAATTTATCTGAAAAAGCAAAGGACTAATATAGTCAAAACAACTTTGAATAAAAAAAAAAAAGTTAGAAGACTTGCATCATCTGATTTTAGAATTTATCAAAAAGCTAAAATAATCAAGAGTGTGGTACTGCTGAAAAGATATCTTAATTGGTGGGATTGAATAGAGAGTTTTCAGAAAGAGATTCACAGTTACATGGTATAGATCAGCATTATATGAGCTTGAAGGATGCAGGGGTGGTGATTTAATTACATTCCAATTCAACTCCTCTATTTGACTTGTGCAGAAAACAGATGGATCTTGGATGATTATAGTTGATTATTATATACTTAAACAGGCAATTATTCTCATTGCAGCTGCTGTTTCAGATTTGGTATCACTGCTTGAGCAAATTAACACATCCCCAGGTACTTGTATGCAGCTATTGATTTGGCAAATACTTTTTTTTTTCAATTCCTGTTAGTTTGCTTTCAACTAGCAAGAACAGCAAAACACCTTCACTATTTTTCTTTAAGGGTAGAGCAAACCTATAGCTCTATCTCATAATCTAGTCTGTAATTACCTTGATTGAATTACACTTCTAAAAGGTCTCACACTGAAAAAAAATAAAAATAAAAAAGAAAAATAAATAAAAGACCTCACACTGGTTAATTAAATTGATGATATTATGCTGACTGGACAAAGTGAACAAGAAGTAGCAACTATTCTAGTCATATTGGTAAGTCAATTGCATGTCAGAGGATGAGTAATAAATTCCACAAAAATTCATAGGCATTCCACATCAGTGAAATTTCTAGGCATCCAGTGTAGAGGGCAGTGTCAAGATATCCTTTTAAAGATGAAAAAAATATGTTGCACTTGACCCCTCCTGCAACCTAAAAGAAGCTTAATGCTGGGGTTGGCCGCTGAGGATTTGGAAGACAACATATTTCTCATAAGAGTATGCTATTCTTGCCCATTTATCAAGTAACCCAAAAAGTTGTTACTTTTGAGTGGATACCAAATTAAGGGGTAGTTAGGTAGTTCTGTAACAAGTCCAGACTTCTGTGTAAGCTGCTTTGCCACTTGGGCCATAACCATCCAGCATATCCAAGGGCGCTCAAAGTGTCAGTGGCAAATGGAAATGCTGTTTGGAGCCTCTGTCAGGCCTCTATACACACAATGCAAACATGGAATTTTGGAACAAAACTTATCATCTTTTGCAGATAACTACTCTTCTTTGAGAAACAGATTTTAACTTGCCACTAAGCTTTAGTAGAAACTGAATGCTTAACCATGGGCCATCTAATCATCATGAAAGCTGAGCTTCCTATCATGACATAGATGTTCTTTGACCCACTAAGCCAAAATGCTGGGCATGTACTAAAGCATTCCATCATCAAATGGAAGTGGCTTATAGGAGATCAGACACTACAGACCTGAAGGACAAATTCAGTTACTGAAGGCATGTGCAAAAGCCCAGCACCCACTTCTGCCACCTTCCTTTACTGTCCCAGCCCACTGGTATGGTTTCTTGGGGATTCCTCAAAAGAAGAGAAAATATGGGCCTCATTTACAGAGGGTTGTTCACAATATACATATGCCACCCAAAAGTGGACAGGTGCAGCACTACAGCCCCTTTCTAGGACATTCCTTAAGGACAGTAGTGGAAGGAAATCAACTCAGGGGGTAGAAACTTGAGAAAAGAACCTTGACATTCATTTCACTTGGAAAGAGAAATGTTCAGAGATGGATTTGTGTGCAGATTTATGGGTTGAAGCCAGTGCTTTGGAGTGTGGTCAGAGTTTAAAAGGTTATGATTGGAAAATTGGAGACTAAATGGTCTGGGGAAGAGGTATGTGGATAGAACTTTTTGAAAGGGTGAAAAATTTGAATATATTTGTTTCCCATGTGAATGTTCAACAGAGAGTGCCTTTAGCAGAGGAGGACTTTATAATCAAATAGATAGTATGACTTGTTTTGTGGATACTAGTTAGGTCTTTTTCCCCAGCCACTCCTATCACTGTCCAGTGGGCTCATGAACAAAGTAGTCATAGTGTTAAGGCCAGAGGTTATGCATGGACTCAGCAATATGGACTTCCACTCACAAAGGCTGATCTGGTTACACTTTGTTGAGAGTCCAGTCTAACAGCAGCAGAGGCTACCAACCAGTCCCCAAGTGTTCACCTTACTACTTGGTGGCAAGTAGATTGCATTACATCATTTTCATCATGAAAGGGGCAGTGTTTTGTTCTTCCTGGGCATTTACTCTGGATACTCTTTTGCCTCCTCTGGACACAATGCTGCTGCCAAAACTACCATATGTGGGCTTATAGAATTTGTTATTTATCATCATGCAATTTTAAGAACATTGCTTCTCCTCTATGAAATCACTTCACAGCAAATGAAGTGTGTACAGTGGTCCCATGTTCATGGGATTCTCTGAAATTAAAATGATCCCCATCAACCTGAATCATCTAGATGGAATGGCCTTTTGAAGACTCAATCACAATGTCAACAGTGGGGAAATATCTTACACCACTGGGAAAATATTCCTCAGGAGGCTGCATATGCTCTAAATTTGTGTGCACTCTGTGGTGCTATTTGTCCTACAGCCAGGATTCAAGAGGCTAGGAATAACACAGCATAAATGAGAGTGGAACCAATCACTATTATCCATGTGATTCACTAACAAAATTTTTGCTTCTTGTCTCTGAAAACTTGGGCTCTGCTGACCTAGAGGTCTCCAAAGGGAGGAGCACTTCCACCAAAAATCACAACAATGATCCCATTGAACTGGAACATAAGACTGACACTTGGTCATTTTGATTTCCTCATGTCTCTGACTCAATAGTCAAAAAGGGAGTTACTGTACTGGTTGGGGTAATTGATCCTGCTTACCAAGGGGAAATTGGACTGCTAATGGATGTAAGAGTACGTATTGGAATACATGAGATTTCTTAGTGTGTCTCTTAGTACTACTACACCTTGTGATTAAAGTCAATGGAATAACACAACAACCCAAATCCAGTCAGTAGTACAAATGGTCTAGAGCCTTCAGGAATAAAGATTTGGGTCACAACACCAAGAAAAGGACCATGATCACCTGAGATGCTTACTGAGGTAAAGGGAATATGGAATGGGTAGAAGGTGAAGGAGGTTAAAAGTACCAGTTATGACCATGTAAGCAATTGTAGAAACAAAGATAGTAATTTTTTAGTAATTTCCTTTATTTTGTATGAATATGTTTATAGACACACACACACACACATAAAGTAAATATCTTTGTTTTCTTCCATCTCTTATCCCCTTATCATAAACCATAAGCTATATTAACTTTATGTCACACTACTAAATTTAGAGGATAAGAGTGAATATCACTCAAGGACTTGCATCCTTTTCTGGACAAAGCATTATGCATTTTTTTGTTGTTGAATACAGGACAGTTTTATGTTGGGCAGAAGTATGACTATGTTATTGTTTTTATTTGGAGATTAAGTATGACTTAAGTACATGTGTATGAGTGCCATGTTAATAAGCGATATCCTGTGATGGTTAATTTCACCTTTCTCCTTAGGCAGAGTGTGGTGTCCAATTGTTTGGTGAAGCTGGCACTGGGCTGATAGTCACTGTGAAGGTATTTCATAGATTAATTTGCACATGTAACCAGTTGATTGCCTCTACAACTCATGGATCTAACACCAACAAAGGAGGTTGCCCACAGCAATGGGGGGATCTCCCCAGCTGTAGCAGTTTGAGATTATTTTATGAATCCCAAAAGAGAAAGATTATACTTGTAAACTAATCTATTCCTATAGGTGTGATACCCTTTGATTGCATTAAATTAATCTGAGGTGTCTTTGATTAGATTACTTGTTAAGATTAGGGTTTTTGATTTGACTATGTCAATGGGCATAATCTAGGTTGAGTCTTGCCACCTTGCTGGACAATCAGACAGACAGACACACAGGAAGAGAGAGCTCTGTCATTATTGATCCTTCCATGTGACAGAAAGGAGAAGGATCAGACAGGTGAAGACCCAAGTCAAGATGAGATATTTTCCTGACAGTTTACAATTGAGATTGGGACCAAGACTGATATGGGATGACCAAGAAGAAACAAGTCTTATGCCAGGAGAGAGAGGAATATGGGATCATTTAAGCATGAAGCCTCAAGAGGCTGAGCCCATGGAGCCTCAAGTGGAAAAGGAAGCCCAGAAGAAAAAGTAGAGACCAGCCAGAGATCAGCAACCATCTTGCTTAAACACATGGCAACTGACTTAGGTGAGAAAGCAACCTTGAGTTGGACTTTTTAAGGCCTTGTAAGTTTTTACCCTAGTAAGTCAACAGATTTCTAGTACTTTTCATTGGCAGCCATTTAGCAGAATAATACACAATCCAATCATTTGGAGATCTTTAAAACCAAAACTGATTATTTCAGAAGTCAGAAAGAATTTCTGCTTCTGCTTCAGCCAGCTTCTAGTGGGAAATTGAACTTCATCTTCATAAGAGTTACCATTTCACAGCCTGATCTACAGAATTCAGACTTGGCAATCCCCATAGTCATGTTGTAAGCCAAATTCTATAACAAACTTCTTAATGTATATCATTTCAGTTCTGTTAAATACCTTCTTAGTTTGTCAGACTTCCATTAAAAATAGCACATAATAGATTGGCTTTAAAAAAAAAGGAATTTATTGGCTCCTGGTTTTGAAGGCTAGAGAACCAAATGCAAGATATCAGCAAGGTTTGCTTTCTCCCCAAAGTTGTAGCATTCCTGTCTTCGCTTGCTGCAATCCTTTGGGTTCCTTTGCTTGTATCTCTGCTTCCTGTCAAATGGGGATCGCTCTCTCTCTCTCCTTGTTTCTCTCTTCTTGTTTCTGCTGATTTCCAGCTTCTTCCTATGTCATCTTCTCCAGTGTCTGGCTTCCAATGTCTTTTCTTTAAAATTCACCATTAATATTGATTAAGACATCATTTATTTGGGCTATGACATAGAAGAAAATAATATGTTCAAGAGTTCCTATATAGAAAATTGTTATATTCATGAGAATGAGGATTAAGATTAAGAACATGTCTAAAGTGGGGTACATAATTCAATACACCACAGTGCACCTTCTAAAACACAAAAAGGGATGTTCTTTCCATATGCAAACTGCATTCATCCATCCTAGTTCTAGCTGCATTTCATCTTCAGGTAAAATTCCTCTGTAGTCTGTAGAGCTGTGCAATCAAGAAAACAAGTTATCCAATCCCTAAATATAATAGTGGGACAGACACAGTATAGTATAAATTCACAGTATAAATTCTTATTCCAAAGATATAAATTTGGAAGGAAAAATGAGTAAGAGTCCCAAGCAAGTTTGAAATCACACAAGGTCAACTCCAAAAAATTTCAAAGTCTGAGAGTCATCTGTGGATCAATGCTTTGTCCTCAACACATGTTGAAATGGCAGACCCATGCTTTCCAAGCACCTGGACAGTAGTCCTACTTTCTGCAAACATAGGGCATAGGCCCCACCCTCTCCAAACTCTCTGTGAAGCTGAAAGATAGAATATATTCTCTCACATTGCTGTGGCACCTGAACTCTTCCTGAACATCTGGACAGATGTCTGTATCCTTCAAATGTCTGTATCCTTTGGGAAGGGTGGGTCAGAAATCCTGCCCTTCCCAAAGGCTTGGCCTGAGATGATCAATTCAGTGGAAACTTCTGATTCCCTGGTTTTGCCCTTGAGGTCATTTTTTTCTTGATTTTGTCCTGTCTCTGTCCTTTTCGGTCAGACTAGCACTTTATCTGTTCATACAAAATTCTCAAAATCCTGGTCAGTTCTGCATGAGGCTTAAGGGGTCCAAACTATCAGACAACAGGATTTTCCATAGTTCGTTCTTAGACAAACACATTTCCAATCCTGACTAGAAGAGAAGTTAAGGAATCTTCTGGACTGATTGCAATATTCTGCTTCCTATTCTTGGTCCTGTTTACAGGATTTGTTTTAGTTCATAAAAGTTCTTTTATATTTATGATATATGTACTTATTTTATGCATATAATCAATAATAAAAATTTAAAGGGAAACAAAATCTTATTTTGTTGTGCCTTTTCAAATAAAGTACTTAAATGCTCTTTGAATCACTTATCATCTTCCTTATTCTTTTTTTTTTTTCCTTATTCTTATATTAATGAAATAGTAAATAAATTTTAGTCATGTACTCATTGTGTATTTGTACGAGTCAAGTTTTTAACATTTCAAAATTGTAATTTGTCATTTTGTTTCTCTCAAATTGCTAATTCTCTTTCTCATTCAAATTGATATTTCTTCATCTCTGTCTTTTTCATTTTTTTCCTTAACTGTGCTTTTGTGATCACTAATCATTCTCATTTGTTACTAAAGTATTCTAAATTTTTGTTTGTTTTATTTCTAGCTTATTTCTGAATTTGTGACTCATGTTATCATATGCTCCTGATGTCTATCATCTAATTTCTGGGATATATGAATTTCTTGAATATTTAGCTTTTAAAATTTTTCTTTTACATTATTCTAAGATATTAAATTATTTACTTTCTTACTATATTGCCTTTTTATGCTCTGATGTTATTAAATGTTGGAATATTATTTGGTTTCATTTATCCTTTTACACTTTAAATATGATTATATGGTGTTTATTTGTGATTCTTCTATTCCCCTGTGTTTAAATGAGATGGCTATTCTGACTATCAGAAGGAGGTACAGACACCAGTTAAGAATGGGTCAAGATAGCTTTTCCAGTTTCTTGCTCAATAAACCACTCTAGTGCTTTTATGATGAACCAACATATTTTCTTAGTGTAGAATTATATTCACTCTTGGAGATATACCCAATTCATGATTATTTATATCTGGAATTTCTTGAGTTCCATAGCTATACTGGTTTTACCTTCCAAAGTATTACTCCACACTTGACATTCTATGTTGCTCTAACAGTATTTCATGACACTTACATCTTCTAGAATATCTTCCCTTATTTGAAACTTTCCTTTCAGTATTTCTGCTCCACTCAATTTATTTTTGGCTGCCTTTTGGTTTAATTCAATTTTCATTTTATTGCTTGCTTCTTTTTTCTCTCCTTCTAATGAAAGACTTACAAAATGTCTGGTAATCTTTATTTTCTGCTCATAATTAAAAATGGGTTACTGAAATAAAATCCTGGTGTTATATTGTATCCCTACTTTCAGATTTTGGTTCTTAACACTCTTCCAATTTCCCCCTAGGGAGATATAAATGTTTATGTTATGCTTGACCTTCATTTATATATTGGAAGCAAACAACTTATTCTCTAGATATCCCAGGTCCACAGACAGAAGGCACTTCCCCAGAACAAACCACCCCTATAGCCAAATTTGATGAGATTTTGTACTAAGCATTGTTAATGAAATTACTTAAAGTTTTGGGATATTTTGATGGAATGATATTGTGATGGAATGGATGTATTTTGCATATAGAAAGAACATGTATTTATGCGGTCCAATTTGATGAGACTTTTTAATAAGTATTGTTAGTGAAATTACTTAAAGCTTTGGGATATTGTAATGGAATGGATGTATTTTGCATGTGGAAAGAACATGACTTTACGGGGTCCAAAGAGTGGAATGTGTGGTTTAAAGCTGTTTGAACCCTGGGAAAACATGTTCTTAAATGTACTTCATTCCTGTGGGGGTAAAACCATTGTAAGTAGGTCCTTTTGATAAGGCTAATTCAGTTACGGTATGACCCACCTCATTCAGAATTTGTATTAATCCTGTTACTGGAGTCCTTTATAAATGGAATGAATTCAGAAAGAGAAAGAAATCCACAGAAGCAAAAAGCTAACAGAAAAAATCCCTGGAAGAAAAGGGAGAGATCAGAAGATGCCCTCATGTGTTTTTCTATGTAGAAAAGAAACTAAGTATTTCCAGCAGCAGTCTTCAAGAAGAAAGCATTACCTTGATGATAACTTGACTTCAACATTTTCCTGTAATCTAACCATTAATGACTAAATTCCTATTGTTTAAGCCAAATTATTTAATAATATTTGCTCTAAGCAGTTTAGGAAAAAAAAAACACATTGCCACTTTTATATCAAGTGATCTAGACCCACAGTTCATAAGAATTATAAATAATTCTGTAGTCACTACCATTCACTCCAAAATGATTCTATCCTTACAATGCACAAACTTCTAGGAAATTTGAAAAGACCAATGACATCCTTAAATCAAAATTAGCAAATATTTTAGAAATTCTTGAGCTGCCTTGGCCAAAGTTACTCCTACTGGCCCTTATGGCCATACTGTTCTCAGGGATACATCAGTTATGTCCCTAGGAACAGGTAGCTGAAAGGTACATGCATTTAGGGATTTGACCTCCAATATTAGACACTGACCCACTGCATGCAGACATGACAAATTACTGTAAGTAAGTCATGTTCTTTGCCCAGTCCTATCAAAAACAAGTTAAGGCTGCCTTCTCACAATATCTTCTGAACAGCCTCTTTATGACCTTCAACCAAGATATTTGTTTTTTTGGAAAAAACATTGGAGAAAAACTGTCTTTGACCCCAATGGAAATGACCTTAGCAGTTACTATTAGTAATGACCAGAACAGTAAATCTACAGGTAGTCAATCCTATGTTAACATTTCAAAACTAAAGAAGCAATTTAGAATTCCACAGCATTGAAAGGCTCCAATAGGGGACCTCAAATTGAGGATACACAGAGATCCTCCAAAAATAGATGCTCTTCAGTAACATAGCTGTTACAACATATTTGGAACAAGCATATGACAACAGATATTATTATGTTCCTAAGACATTGGACCAAGATCCTTACTCTCTTAGTCAGGGTTAGGGAAACAAAACAGATAGGAGGTATCTGTAAATAGTATGAGATTTTATAAAATTCTCTCATGTGACCTTGGATATGCACAAGTCCAAATATTGCAAGGCAGGCTGCAAACCTGGGGCTCTGATAATGGTCCTTGATGAGTTCTCAGAAGACACTTACTATCTGATGCCTAAAGAGAAGACAAGCACAGAAAAACACACAGAGAGCAGACAGCAAGTGCAAAACAAGGGAAGGGTGTGTGTGTGTGTGTGGGGGGGAATAAATAAATACATAAATCTTTTTGAAAAATCAACTCTTGTTTTTAAAACATTTGGCAATGATTGGGATTTCAAAAGTTAGTTGTAATTATACATATGTTTGTTATATGACACTAATAATACATAAAATAAATTAAATACTTAAAATAAATTCTATTGAGATTAAACTCAAAGAAGCTTGTTATTCTGTGCAGTAAGGTGCCATGAAAATTCATACATTCCATTACATTTTGCCTTTGCTATGTCAATAAATAAGAGTAATTTTTCCTTTAACTTTCCTGAAAATCTTGCTGACAGAATTTCCTGACAACTCTTGATGTCTCTGATTCTGTCTATAGATTAGTAAGTGATTTATGAATAAAGGTATAAAATATAAAAAGATGTCCCATTAGAGAAATTATGTACTTCACTACATGGAAATGAAGACATGATAGGGAAAATGTTGACATTTAGCAACTTCATCAAGCTGATCTTCACAATGGCATTTCTGTTAAGTAATATTTGAGGATATTAGACTGACTGTTTATGTGTACTTATTTTTCCATAACAGGATAAGGATAGAAAGATAAAATATATAGATCTTATATTTTTAAAAGAATACATAATCCTTCTGGAAGACTCAAAACCATTTCCTCAACTCTCATATGGTCTGAATTTATAAAGTATTAGACACCAATGAGAACAGTTTTAAATACATCAAAATTCAGAAGAGGAAATCTATTATCACAGCTACCATGTATTATTAAGTGGCTACTAATGATGGGGAATTTTGTGTCTGTTGTTTTTTGTTATCTACATAGATATTTGCCTGCTCAAAATACTAGAGTCCTTGTATATATGAGGACACTCATGCCTCATGTTAGAAAAGAACATGACAAAGCTCATATAGTTATTTACAGATCCAGGATTCAAGTGCAGATTTCTCTGACTCCACATTATAAGTTATTTCCTCTCAACCATATTATACCATTGTGACACACCAAAATTCTGGACTCATTGCCTAGGAAAAAACACAAAATAACATTCTCACCTATTTTTATTCATTTTTAATAAAATCACGGTAAGGAAAGGACTCAAATAAACATGAAATTAAAAACAAGCTGAAGTGGGTCCTACCTCATTTAGCTAACTAGTAAAATAAATTAAAATTAATTACTATTTCTCTAATCCAAAAAAAAAATTTATATGCACACAAAGTGGCATATACTTAATGGTTGATTATAAGCTAATTTTCTCTCCATTTAATAAAATGTCTTATTTCTACTGCCTCTTTTCTGACCATCTTCTTCCATCAAGAAAATTAAAACAAATTTCCCATTGTATCTCTATTTACCTAAACATATATGAAACCATTCTTACTTAGACTTTCATCTTCCTTGGAAGCTCTAGGCATACAGCACAATATTTTAATACAACAATGAGTTAACTAGAATCAACTATATCAAATTAAAATATTAAAGCATGTAATATCAATGTATTAAAGCATATAGGTGGAGAATCAAGATTATAGCTTTTAAAATATTTTTAATAATAGAAAACCCTTCTTCTTACCTATGCAACAAAATTGTTAATTAAAGTATACTCTGAATATTATACATTTGTATTCTTTTATTAATTTCTTGAGTTATTCCTAAAGTTTTTAGGTTTTTGGGATTCACAAAAATAATGTCAAACCGTCATACCAAGGAAGATCCCGGGGGAATAATATTCTTTTGAAATAATGGGATTGAAATAATGGAACAGCCTTTTACCACACATACACACAAAATACATTGATTAACCCTTTGCACCATATTTAAACTCATCTTAATATGAATATTAGAAATTATTGAAAAACATAACATTTTTAAACTTCTAGAGAAAACATAGAACAGCATATGCATAACCAAGAGTTAGTCAATGTTTTTAAAATAAAAGACACAATGCATGAACCAGAATAGAAAAAGTTGATATACTGTACGTCATCACATTTAATATTTTAGGCTTTGTGAAAGACACTGCTGAGAGAATGTGGAAACAAGCCAGTGACTTGGAGAAAACATTTGCTAAACATCTGTCTAAAAAAGAACATGTATCTGGAATGTATAAAGAACTCGCAAGTCTCCTTAACATGAAGAAAAAAATTAAAATCAATTAAATATCTGCAAAAATTTTGTCAGATATTTCAGAAAACGAGATGCAGAGATGGCAACTAACCCCATAAGTAGATGCTCAGCATCATTTGTCTAGAGTGATGCCGTATAAACCCACTACATGAACTCTCTTAATTGAAACTTTCTTTACAGTGTTTCTGTTCTATTTAACTGAAATTCTTATTATCTTGTGTAATAGTGAAACATTAAATTTCTTCCTTCTGAAACTGATTCCAAAACAATGAAACCAAGTTCTACCATTTATATTGATTTTCTCTGTACATTCTAAGAATTTCAGTATGACAAGAAGGAAATAGAAGGTAAAAGATGGAAATGAAATCACAAACTGTTAATAGTTTGATAAATGTTATGATTGAGCACACAGTAAAAATCTATAAATTAGGTATTAGAATTAATGAATTTATTAAATGTGCTAGATAAAATATAAACTTAGAATAATCAACTTATTTCTATAGTTCAGCAATAAAATATTAGACAATAAAATTGAAGGAGAGAAAGCATTAACAAAAATATTTTTTTTTAAATAAGAAACCCAACCTAGGGATAAATCTAACTTAAGAAACCTAAGGCATCTATAAACATAAGTATAAAAAGCCTTTAGTTGAAATAATTTATATAAAAGCTCCCATCTATGTTAATTTAACATGCACAGAAATGGATTCACTTTAAGAACAAGATATTCTGGGGTCCACAAAAGCTTCAAACTACCATCATCTTCAACTACACAATGGAGGTAAAGAAGAGTTTTCCAGGGAATGCAGGAGATCCCCTAGGGTTTCTCTTACTACTACCATGATCTGTGACTAAAGTCAATGGAAAACTGAAACAAGTCAATTCAGGTAGGACCACCAATGACCTAGAAACTTCTGAAATGTGCAAATCAAGGAATCACAGTTTGGTTCACTCCACCAGGCAAAGAAACACAGCCATCTGAAGAATTTGCTGAGGGTAAAGAGACCTTGGAATGGGTAGTGGAGAAAGGTAATGATAAATATGAACTATGGCCATGTGAAAGTAACAGAAAGGAAGAATGTAATAGTTATAAATATTTTCCTTGTTTTGTTATGAATATGTTTGTATATGTTCAAAAAGCAAATATCTTTGCTTTTTCTTCCCTATCTTATCCCCTTATCATATGACATAAGTTGTATTCATTTCATGTTGTAACATTTAAGTTATAGATATCAAGTTTGACAGTGAATATTACCCAAGGACCTCCACCCTATCCAGGAGAGATTTAGTGTGTGTCCAGTTTTATACAGGATAGTTGAGTACTGTTACATGGAAAAGTCTGTTATTATATTATAATTATGATGTTTAATTATTCATCATATTTATTATGATGGCTGCCAATTTGACAAGTGGTTGACTGCGATCACTAAGTTCATGTATCAATTTTGCCACAATAGTGCCCATTGTTTGGCCAAGCAAGCACTGAACTAATTGTACTGTGAGGATATTTCATGGACTTAAGTGATCTGTAAGTTGATTGTGTGTATGATTGATTACATCTACAGCCACCTGAGGAGGTTTTCTTCAGCAATAAGAGATGTCTCATCCAATCAGGTGAAGTCCTTGAAAGGCAAAGTAATGAGATATATATATATCATATGGAAGCAAATATAATATATTATAAATTTATATATATATAATGAAAGTAATGAGTATAAATGATATAGGGGCAGCCCAAAGCCATTCAGTCCTTTGATAATGACAAAATAGCCTCTGTATGTTATGCCTTGGTGGTACCCATGCTGAATCCCATGATCTTCAGTTTCAGGAACAAAGAGGTGAAAAAAGGTCCTAAAGAGAACCTGAAAATGTGTGCAAACATTCTCTTCAAAAATCACTGTGGAATACAGTAATAATAAATTATGTTGTAGGCAATGTACATGCTATCTGATTTTTCTTTAACTTTTACTCTTTGTATACAACTGGAAACACACTAATTCTATCCAGAATAAGGTGCAAGTCATTGAAATATATTCTATCTTAAACTGGACATCCTTAAATACTAGGCATGAAACCAATGCAACTTATGTCATATGGTAAGGGGGAAAGTTAGTGAAGAAAACAAAGATATTGATTTTATGTACATATACAAACATACTCTTAAAACAGGGATGAAATATTCATGATCATTAAAGTCCCTACTTTTGTAACTGGTCACATGGTTGAAGTTCATATTTATCACTAACTTCTTCCACTACCAATTCCATGTTACCTTTACACTCAGCAAGTACCTCAGCTGGCCATGGTTCTTTACCTGGTGGAGTGACCCAATCTTTCATTTCTGAAGATTCTGGACCATTGTTAATCTTGCTTGGAATACCCCAGTCAATACAGTAATTACCCTCTTTGACTTTTGATTCAGAGTCACAAGGAGCCCAAGATGGCCAGATGGCAGTTTTAACTTCCAGTTAAATGGAATCATTGTTGTTTTACTGGGTTGACACAAGCCTCCTTTTAGAACTAAGACCTGTAGACCAGTAGAGCTGAAGGTTTCAGGGGCAGGAAGCAAAAGTTTTCCTAGTGGATCAAAAAGCATAATAGTGAGCGCCACTCCCATTTCCAATCCTTGATTCCTGGACCCATGAATCCTGGCTATGGGAAATAGCACCATAGAATGGACTATGTTTTAGAGCATACACAGCCTCCTGGAAAACATTGACCCAGCTCTGCAAGGTATTTCCACCCAGTTAACACTGTACTTGAGTCTTCAAAAGGCCATTCCACAATTCTAGCAGTCCAGCTGCTTAAGGATGATGGGAAACATAGTAAGACCATGAATCCTGACTATTGGAGAAACGGCACCATAGAATGGAGGCTTATTAAGAGTGTGCACAGCCTCCTGGTTCTGAGGGCAGGGAGAAGGAAAAATAGTTGTAATACATGGGCTTTTTCCAGACTTGGGAATTGTCCTGAGTCACATTACAACAACAGATAAAGGCCATTTTATATCATCAGATAACATGCAGAACTGTGTGGGAGAGAGTGTAGATGACAATGTAAACTATGTTCCATGCTCAGTGGCAAAGCCCCAGGATGTGTTTATCAATTGCAATGTATGTGCCACACTAATAAAGGATGTTTATGTGGGAGGTTGTGGGAGGTGTGGAAAGTGGGGCATTTGAGAATCCCTACATTTTTGTGTAGCATTTATGTAATCTAAGTATCTTTTAAAAATTAAAAAAATTAAAAACAAAAAGAGTGTGCACAGCCTCCTGGAGAACATTGTTGCAGCCCTGAAAGGCATTGCCAATTAACTGGCACCATAATTCAGTTTCAAAAGGCCATTCCTCTCTTCTATTAATCCAGTTGCTTCCGAATATTAATAGCTGTGGTCTTTTCATATATGCATTTATCATACTGAGAAAGTTGTCTTCTATCCCTATTTTGCCTAGTGATATTATCATGAAATAACATTGTATTTTGACAAATTCCCATTCTACATCAATTGATATGATAATGTAATTTTTCCTTCATTTATTAATGTAGTGCATTACCTTGAAATTGTTTTCTTTTGTTGAACCACCCTTACATTCCTTGTACAAATCTAAATTGGGCATAGGATGTAATCCTTATAACACTCAATTACATTTAATTTGCTAGAATTTGTTGATGATTTTTGCAACTATATTCCTAATGGAAATTAATATATACTTTTCTGTGCAACTTCTCAGTCACAAGTAAAATCCCATGTTAGGGAACATAGACATGACCCTCAATTCAGAGTTCCACAGAGTCACCTGGGATTGATGTACAAAGACATCTAATTTTAATTAAGGTGCACTCACCCTGGGACCTGTGTTTGTATGTGTATGTACCACTACTGTGGGACATACAAACTACCCTGCAGAACCTAGGGAGGGGGAGAGGTTTGGGACAACAAGCTTGTCCTGTTATTCCCCTACCTTTATAAGCTTATATTTTCTTTCCATTTCACATTTGTTGAGTCATTACTTAGCCCTAATTATCTTCCAAAGTTTGGGGAAAGTTAATTCTGACAAATTCTACCCATTTTCTTTGTTTCTAAGTGGGTTGTGAGCCAGATGTGGCCTACTCCAGAATCTTACTGATGTCAGCTCCTGCCCATCAGGTTTTGCATGATGTCCACTCTTTTCTTTATAGCTCTTTGCATATTATTGATAGTTATTTTAAAATTTTCATCTGATAATTCCAACATCTCTGACAAACCTGAGTCTGGGTATGATGTTGCCCTGATCTTCAGATTGTTTTTGCCTTTTAGGATGTCTTGTGAGTTATTGTTGAAATCCACACATGAAATATGAGGCAAAGGCCACTGAGGTAAACAGACTTTTAGCATTAGGTCTATGTTTATCTGGTTAGGAGTTAGGCTGTTTTGTTGTTTCCTGTAGCTGCAAGTTTCAGTAGCTAAAATTTCTTCTGTTGTCCTTGTGTCTGTCTGTCATCTTTGGTTTTCTTAGAGATTTGTTCTTAAATTGGGTCTGAATCTTTCAATCTTAATAGCTGTAAAACATTCTTATATACAAGAACACTAATAATGTGTTGGTAGGTGGTAGGGATAGTTAAAGATATATAATCCTATGATAAGGTCTCAGTCTTCTAGTTAGACTGTTTCACTGGGACATGAAATTCACAAATGATTATCAGTTTTTTGTTTTACCTCTTATGTGAGAAGTGGTAAATGACAGATTGACCTGGATTTGTGCATCTATTTTCCACCTGATAAATTAGGCTTTGGTAAAACCCATTTTGTTAGGTTCAGGTAAAATGCTGTCAATTAAAGACAAGCCTTTATTAAGTCTTTGAATATTTTAAATGGTTATTTTCCCCTTCCTGCTGGTGGAGGCACAATGGGATTTTTCTGTCATCTTTACAGTAACAATCTGTTGGAATTTGTTGAGGCAAAATGCAAAATAGTTTGGGAGTCCCCCTAACCCTGGCCATGCAGAAGATGTTTATTTTCCAAGTGAGACCCCATTCACTCTTCAGCAATCAGTCAGGTTGAGGAATTAAATTGTAAAAAAGAGAAATTTAATATGTCCTATTAAATACTTCTACCTTTTGCTGCATCTGATAAACTAAATTTCTGTATCTGCATGTCTTAACAGTATTAAGGTAGTGATTTACCTTGTGACCTCAATATCTGACAGATCTAAGAGGAATTATATTTAGATATTTTAGCTTGCCCCCAGATAAGAGTGGCTGTTTCCAAGTTCTCCCTTTTGGGCTAGAAACTGGCAGTATTGGTCAGAGAAATAGACTGAAAATATTCTACTCACAAACCTTTGCTTCTCCCAATAAAGATATATGAGTCTTCCCTGCATAATTATCAGAGAGATTTTGGGGTTAAGATCTATATTCACAGTTAAGAATTAACTGTTAAAGATGGTTTTGACTACTTGTTTTGATATGATTGTTTTAGTGAATTCAAAAGACAAGCACCACTGGAGGGAAAAGAGCCATTTTCATTGAGAGAAAAGATATTTCACTCTTAAGGAGTCCTCATATGGACATAACTTGAAACCAAATTAAATACAGTAGAGTGATTTCAAATGAAAATCATTTTTCATCTTGCACTTTGTTAATTAGGATTAATTTTAAAATACAATAACAAAGGCAAAGTCATTCCTCATACTTAAAGTGTAAAAGTCCAGATAGAAACTAAGGCCATTAACCTAGCATCAAACATCATAGAAACTCTGAAATATAGACCATCTTTAAAGATTGGGCAGCATCTATATCCAGTAGTCAGTTGTAGGATTTTTCCTAAGCTGTAATTTTATCTTTCTTGATCCTTATATATACTCTCTGTAAATATTATCATATAGTCTCAGTGTATTTTTGGGAGTTTTGAAATAGGTATAGTCAATAAAAGTAATTGAAAAATGGAAAGGAGAGAAATTAATTAAAGGAATAAAAATCTGTGGTGTTCAACCAAAGAGTGCAGAGGCCTGAGTGGATCTGGATGTGGGAGGGCAGGTGGAGCAAGTGAGTTAACCAGAGAATACAACTTCCCAGGGATTTGAGAGGAGAATTAATTTCAAAATGAGTGCAGAGGAATTTCTATGAAAAATGTGAGAATATATCAAGCCATCAAACCCTGAAGTCATCAATTCTAATCATAATAAATGAAAATCAAGGTATATGTCACTAAGAACAGCAGTATGAATACATCAGGAAATGCTTAAGATGATATATTCAAATGTAGTCATAGCCATATAGATGACACAGTTTGTCTAGCTGTATAAAAGGTTGCATAGGAGGGCTTATTAGTAATTTATTTGGAAACATTTTAAGATATATTAGCTAAAAATAAGCCATTTTCTAGTCATGTTTCTGACTATAAAAAATGGACTGACACAGAGTATTCTTTTCAGTTTGATTCAATGCCAAAAATGTACTTTATAATGAAACAGTTTTCTCAAATATTTTTTCATTGCTTCTTTTACATATTTGTTCCTCAAACTGTAGATGATGGGATTCAGCATGGTAATCCCAACAGTGTAAATTATAGACACTATCATATCATTGTCTGAATCATAGCTGGAATTTGACTTCACATATGTGAAGGGGATTGTCCCATGGTAAATTGACACCCCAGTTAGGTGAGAGCCACAGGTGGAAAAGGCTTTTGGCCTCCATCCAGGAGAACGCCTCTTCAGAATGGCCAACAGAATGAAAGCATAGGAAATCAGAACTATGGATATAGTGACTACCTCTATAAAGTCTGCAATGTAGAAGAGTAGAAGCTGGTTGATGTGAATGTCCAAACAAGAAATAGCCAGGAGTGGAGGAATGTCACAAAGCACATATCTAATTTCATTGGATGCACAGAAGGAAAGGCTAAAAGAGGCCACTGTAGGTAAAGTACCATGCAAAAAGCTGCTAACATTGGAAGCAATGAAGAGTGGCACATAGACTCCTGGTGACATGTTAACTGAATATAACAGTGGGTTGTAGATTGCTACATAGCGATCATAAGACATTGCAGCCAAGAGAAAGCATTCTGTGCTTCCTAATGTAACAATGAGAAAAATCTGTGTTGCACATACAAGAAATGAAATAGCTTTACTCTCTCCCAGGAAATTGACCAACATTTTGGGGGTAACAACTGAAGAATAGCAGACATCCAGGAATGACAACACACTCAGAAAATAGTACATGGGGTTGTGGAGCCAGGATCCTCAATAACTGATAAAACCAGTCCCAAATTTCCAATCAGAGTGAAAAGGTAAGCTGCAAGAAATAATAAAAATAGTAATAACTCCAGCTTAATTTTATCTGTGAAGCCCATCAATATAAACATGGTGACTTCAGTCACATTCTTCAATGGAATCCTGTATAAATCCAAACCAGATGGTAACTCTGACATCTCGGTTTATATGTGTAGGGCTGCAAAACACTGTCTGGTGGTATAGAGTTCACACAATTATATCCCCATGTCTGCTTCTTAGAATGTCAGTGATAACCTAGGCAGTTATTGGATAGGCATTGATGAAGAAATTGGGCCCAAGTGGATGCAATTCCCTGTATACATAAAAGGAAGACACAGTTGTATTCATTTCTTGCCTAAATTTGCCATATTTAAAAAGAAAACAAAATTATTTCCAGTGGATTGTTTACTATAAATTTTGAATTAACTTTCATTATACTATATCTTCTTAAAATTCAGAAAAAAACAATGTATATCAATGTTTTTGTATCCAAATATGTTACAATGGAGTGTAACACCTGAATAGTAGTTTAAATTTTCTACAATGAGCATGAAATACCTTTAGTTAAATGATCATAATTGTAAAATTGGAGTAATTATACTTACCTCATAAGATTGTATTAAATTTAAAGGAAAAAAATCAAGGTCAATGTTAAGTCATTTAAAAATGTTTCAACATGACAAACTGTGATGTTAGATGTACATTTCAGCTTCTCTTCTAGGACAGCCATTTCACACCAAAGCATTTTATATATGATTTCCTGGCAATTATCCTGTATATACCCCATATCTGAAATTTTCATTCCAGTATTTCTGTTCTATTCAAATGGCATTCTTATTATCTAGTGTAATAGTGAAACATTAAATTCCTTCTTTCTGAAACCGATTCCAAAACAATGTAGCACAATTACAACATTTATATTCATATACTTTGTACATTCTATGAATTTCAGTATGGCAGGAAGGAAATAAAAGGTAAAAGATGGAAATCAAATCACAAACTGCTACCAGGGTGATACATGTTATGTTTGAGCACACAGCAAAAAAATCTATAAATCAGTTATTAGAATTAATGAATTTAATAAATGTGTTGGATAATATATAAACTTAGAATAATCAACTGCATTTCTATAGCACAGTAATAAACAATTAGAAAATAAAATTGTAGAAGATATATCATTAACAAAATAATTTTTAAAATAAGAAACCTGACCTAGGGTAAATCTAATGTAAGAACGCTAAAGCATATCTAAACATAAATATAAAAAGCCTTTAACTGCAGTAAGTTATTAAAAAGTTCCCACCTATAATAGGTTAACATGCACAGGAATGCATTAGCTTCAAGAAAAGGATTTTCTAGGGTGCACAAAAGCTTCATGCTGTCACAGACTTCATCTACACAAAGGAGGTAAAGAAGAGTTTGCCTGGAATACAGGAGATCCCCTAGGGCTTCTCTTAGTACTGCCATGATCTATGATTAAAGTAAATGGAAAACTGCAACAACTCGATTCAGGCAGGACCACCTAGAAATTACTGAAATGTGCAAATCAAGGAATCACGGTTAGGGTCACTCCACCAGGCAAAGAAACATGAACATCTGAAGTGCTTGCTGAGGGTAAAGAGACCTTGGAATGGGTAGTGGAAGAAGGTAGTGATAAATATGAACTATGGCCATGTGAAAGTAATAGAAAGGAAGACTGTAATTGTTATGAATATTTTCCTTGTTTTGTTATGAATATGTTTGTATATGTACAAAAAGCAAATATCTTTGTTTTTCTTCCCTATCTTATCCCCTTATCATATGACATAAGTTGTATTCATTTCATGTTGTAACACTTAAGTTATAGGACAATTTTAACATTGAATATTACCCAAGGACTTCCACCCCATTCTGGAGTGATTTAATTCATTTCCACTTTTAAACAGGGTAGTTAAGTATTAGTACATGAAAAAAATGTCTGTTACTGTATTTTAGATGTCTGTTATTGTATTTTAAGTATACTTATTGCTGCCAAGTTGACAAATGTTAGACTGTGATTGCTAGGTTTATGTGTCAATTTTGCCTCAATGGTATCAATTGTTTGGCCAAGAAAACACTGACCTAATTGTAAATGTGAGGCTATTTCATGTACATAAGTAATCTGTAAATTGATTGTATGTATAATTGATTACATCTACAGACACCTGAGGAGATTGTCTTCAACAATGAGGAATGTCTCATCCAATCAGGTGAAATTTGTGAAAGGCAAAGTGATGAGATCTATATATCATATATTTATATGCATATATTTATATGCAAATATTAAAACTATAAATATTATAAACATATATATTTAATATAAATATTATATAAATATTATAAATTTATATATGTAATGAAAGTAATGAGTGTAAATCATCATTCTATATCTTTTCTCAGAATGAGTTTCTGAATGGACAGGATGGATAAACTCAATCTAACAATTATGAACGAATTGCTTCTAATGGGAAACATTGATCTCCCTGTACTGCCAATTCCATTATTTGGGCTATTCCTCATTGTTTACATAGGCATTATTGTGGGTAAACAGGGCTTGATCATTCTTACCATAATAGATTCCAGGTTACAAACATCCATATATTTTTTTCTCAGACATCTGGACTCCACTAATCTTGTTTATTCAAAAGCTGTGGACCCCAAAACGCTATTTAATTTTCTTGCAGATCAACATACAGTCTCCTTTCATTGGTGTGCTACCCAAATCACCTTTAATGTAACTACTGAATTTTTTTTTTGCCAGCATCTTAGTTTGGCACAGGGCTGCCAATGCATAGCACCAGAAATGATGCTATATATATAAAAGGGATTTATTTGGAGTAAAAGTGTATAGTTCTGAGGCCATGAAATGTCCAAATCAGAGCACCATCAGAGATACTTTCTTAACAAATCCTGCTTCTGGTGATCATAGCATTTTTCCAAATGGTGAGGCAAGACAGTGGGCAATCTATGCCGAGGTTCCTGCCTTCCCTCAAGTTTCACCATCTCCTGTAGTTTACTTGTGAATGATCAGGCAAATGGCAGTGTTTGTCTTGTCAAACTTAAACTGCTCCATGTCAAACTTAAACTGCTCTGTTTCCCTCAGAACTTTCTCCCACATGGCAGGAGCAACATGGTAACTTCCTTTCTCTCTGTGTCTCTCTTTCTGTGTCTCCTTTTATGCAAAATTCAGCAAGAAGATAAAGAGTCATACCTCATTGATATAGTCCAATCCAAAGAAATCTAATCAAGTGATCTAAAGTAAAGCTAATGCAATCAAAGGGTTGCAAACCAAGAGAGAGAGAGCTCATAAGCCTTTGAGATTCATAAAAGAACTTCAAACTCTGTCAGCAATGGCCTATGTCCATGATGTGGCCATCTGTAACACTCTACACTACACATTCAGGTCACAAACATCATGTCACTTGCTGGAAATAACTTATAACTGCAATATTTTTCTCTTTCTACTGATAATCATAAAAATTTTCAAATTGTCATTTTGTGGCTATAATGTAATCAAGCACTTCTACTGTGATAGTCTGCCCTTTATATCTTGGTTCTGCTCAAACACACATCAAGTTAAATTAATAATACTAATCTTTTCAACTTTTTGTTTAGTGCCATCTATTCTGATAAGCCTTGTGTGCTACATGTTGATCCTTATATCCATCCTTATGATGAAGTCTGCAGAGGGCAGGCACAAGGCCTTTCCACATGTGGATCCCACCTGAACGTGGTGGTGGTATTCAATGGAACTCTATTCTTTATGAAGTGCAGCCCAAAACCAGTCAATCTTTTGATAATGATAAAATGGCCTCTAAGTTATGCATTGGTGATACCCATGCTGAATTCCATGATCTTCAGTTTGAGGGACAAAGAGGTGAACAAGGCCCTAAAGAGAACCTGGAAATGAGTACAAATATTCTTTTTAAAATTCACTGTAGGATACAGTAATATTTGATTAAGTTATAGGTAATGTATATGATACCTGATCTTTTTAAAGTCCTGTATTTATTCTACACAACTGTAACCACATAATTTCCTCCAGATAAGGTGCAAGTCATTGGATAATAATCACTCTTAAACTTCACATCCTTAAATACTAGGCATGAATACAACTTATGTCATATGATAAGGGAAAAGGTTAGTGAAGAAAATAAAGATATATATTTTATGTACATATACAAACATACTTGTAACAAAACAGGGAAGAACTATTCATGACCATTAAAGTCCCCATTTCTGTAACTGGGCATGTGATTGAAGTTCATATTTATCACTGCTTTCTTCCACTACCCATTCCATGTTCCTTTTGCCTTCAGCAAGCACCTCAGCTGGCGATCATTCTTTGCTTGGTGGAGTGACCAAATCATTCATTCCTGAAGGTCCTGGACCATTGTTAGTCCTTCTTGGATTGCATTGTTGCAATTCTCCATTGACTTTAATCACAGGGAATGGCAGTACTAACAGATGCTCTAGGGGATCTTCTGTACTTCAGGCAAACTCTTCTTTAAGTTCTTTGTGTAGGTGTAATTGTATTTCCCTTTGATAGTCAGGATCAATTACCCCAGTCAGTACACTAATTTTTCTCTTTGCCTTTTCTTTTTAATACTTTAAAAAAAAATTTTAAGGATACTTAGACCAAACAAATGTTGCATAAAAAATGTAGGGGCTACCCTTATGCCCTACCACCTACCTCTTCACATTTTCTCACATTAACAACAACCTTCATTAGTATGGCATATTTGTTAAAATTAATTAATACATATTGGAACAATGCCACAAGTGTGGATTATAGTTTACATTATAGTTTTGTTTTCTTTTTTTAAGATTTATTTTTATTTATTTAATCCCACCACACCCTCTCATTGTTTTGCACTCAAAGTCTGCTCACTGTGTTTTCTTCTCTGCTTGTCTTTTCTTTAGGCAGCACTGGGAACTGGTCCTGGGACCTTCTGTAGAGAGGTGCTCAATTGCTTGCACCATGTCAGATCCTTTTATTTTCTCTCCTCTGTGCCTTTTTTTGTTGCATCATCTTGCTACACTAGCTCTCTGCAGCAACCATCTCTCTGCTCAGGCCGGCTCACCACACAGGCCAGCTTGCCTTTCACTCATATGCCCCAGGAATTGAACACTGAATGTCCCATAAGGTAAATGGGAGCCCAATCACTTGAGCCACATCCACTTCCCTACATTATAGTTTAAACTCTCTCCCACAAAATTTTGTAAGTTATGACAATATATATATATTATGGCCTGTATCTGTCATTGCAACATCATTTCCAACAATTACATTGTCCCAAAAAATGTCCCCATATTACATCTATTTTTCCATCTCCCTCCCCTTAGAACCTCCAGTGGCCACTGCTTCCACATCAATGCTAAACGTATTTCCATTGCTGGAATAACAATGTCTATGGTAGAATAAGAGTAAGTCTACTCTAGTCAATCGTTCATTCCCCAATCCTGAGGATTCTAGGATAGTGATGCACACTCAGCCTCTAATTGAGATGGGCTTATATTCCATGGGGCAGATGGATGAGACTATCTTGCTTTCAGTTGTAGACACTGTCTGTTCCTTGGGATAGTCATTGTCCATCATCATTTCCTTGTTATTTGTCCTGGGTGAGTTCAATGAACTTGAGAGTGGTTTTGCAAATCTGTTGAGATTCAGGATTCAGGTGGCATATGGAAACCCCAAAGATTTAAGTCTCTTGAACATAAACCTATCAACTCTAGTACTGATTATAGGTTTAAATACAATGGGCAGAAGAGCCCTGTGTAGGGAAACCAAACTGAGTCTATCTCTTTCATACTGGGGAGCATAAATTCCAAAGTAGGGCCCACTGGCAGGGCACCAAACTCCTGAGATGTTTCCAGAGACTTCAGGAGCCCTGCTATTTGAGGCAATAGTTATTGTGGCATTCAATGAGATCTTGCTGAGAGGTGCATAAGCATTAGCTCTAGAATTTCTTCTTCACTCACTTTGAAGTCTCTTAGCCATATAAACTCATTTGTCTTTAACCTTTCCCTCACTTAGTCAAGGTCTTTTTCCAGTTGCATTCCTACTTGGTGCTTTGTAGTTCCCTCAGTGCTAGGGAGGCTCATTCCCAGGAGTAATGTCCAGGGATCATCAAGGGTCCATCCTTCTTCACTAGTCACTGCCTTTCTACTCAGTGGATTCTTGCTGTACCATTAGAGAATGTGGCAGAACTCCCCAGGATGGGAATTGGATATTCTTTTGGTTATTGTATGTGTCTCCACTCACAGTGACAATGTCCCATGAACTTTTGAACTCATTCATATGTCTTATAGGTATACCCCTATATACCTATATATAGGTGAACCACCTCCCATGCATCGCCCATCACTGACTCCCCACACCAATAATCCTTTCCTGCCACAGTTGTAAACTTTCTGTGATCCAAACCTTCTTCAAAAATGAAGCCAACAAATTAACTGAATAAAACTAATAAGAAAATGAAATAATGATAGTTTTAAAATGACAAATAAAATATAAAAACTAAAAAATTTGAAATAATAAAAAAGAATAAAAAATAACATTTTAAAAAATTGACATTATGCCTTTTATCACTATAAGTTCTGTTGTCTTGTATGTACAGAGACATTTTCTTCCATTTATTTACCCAGTGTCTTATTTTTTACTTTTTAGCTTCAAAGAAGCCTTAAGTTACAGAAAAGTCACATAAAGAATATATGGGATTCCTGTATACCCAACATCCTCCCCCTTTTCCCCTTTCCCCTATTAATAACATTTTACATGTGGTTGTTACATTTGTTACAATTGTTGTACAAATATTGAAATATTGATACTAACCATGGTCAATGATTTACATTATGGTTTACATTTTGGTCCATACACTTTCACAAACGTTGATGAAATTTAACATGGCCTCTATCTATCATTGCAATATCATGGAGAACAATTCCAATGCTCCAAAAATGACTCATCTTCCATCTATTCTATTCGTCCTTCCCCCTCCCTTGGGACCAAAAGCAACCACAAAGCTTCACTCCTTGAAAAACAAGATTCATAGTTACTTGCAACAACATTGAGTGCTTGACATACTGGCCTGTTCTCCCCTATTAGGCACTGCCTATGTTCTCGAGAGATTCCCGTCCCTGTATTTGAGAACATAGGAGGACTACACAGGGTGGGACTCCAACACCTTCCCATTCACTGTGTTAGTCTCTACCCACTGATACAATGCACTATGACAGGATGAACACACATACTCCTTAGAAGCCTTTCCAAGGTGTGCCCTGTCCTGCATGTCCCCATGTCCAACAACCTAAACCAAAAACCCATCCCTGCCATATCTGTCCAAAAAACATTCTCAACATTTTAGTTTCAACCACACACCTGCAAATAACCAGAGTTCATCTTTTTCCTCCCTCGACCCTCCCCCCAGTTCCATGGACAACACAAACCTCCTATCATAGCCCTCTCACAGGCTAGCACCATCCAACCAAATAGCATTGCTGCACCACTGTCATTTGTATCCACTGCACAAATACATCTTTCCACCTTATCATAGATTTTGCCCATATGGGCATCCACTAACAATCCTCTACTTCCTTGCTCTCTCCTGTAAAGCTATCTTCCAGACTTAGCTCTGTGAGTCTGTTCAATTTACTTAATTCATATCAGTGAGGTCATGTAATATTTGTGCTTCAATGCCTGGCTTGATTCACTCAACATGTCTTTCAAGTTTCCTCCATGTTAACTTATGTTTTAATACTGCACTCCTTCTTACAAATGAGTACTATTCCATTGTATGTATATACTGGAGTCTGCTTCTCAATTCATCTGTTGATGGATATTTGGGTTGTATACACTTTTGGTAAGAGTAAATAATACCGTTATGAACATTGTTGTGCATATATCTGTTCATGTTCCTGCTTTTAATCCTTCTGGATATATATCCAGCAGTGGGGTTGCTGGATCATATGTCAATTCTGTAATTAGCTTCCTGAGGAAATACCAGACTGTCCTCCACAATGGTTGCACCATTCTGGATTCCAACCAGCAGTTGATAAGGGTTCCCATTACTCCACATTCTCTCTAACACATTTAGCCCTCTCTTTTTTTTAATAGCTGCTAGTCTAATGGGTATAAGATGATATTTCATTGTAGTTTTAATTTACATTTCCCTAATAGCCAGTGATGTTGAGCATCTTTTCATCTGTTTTTAGCCATTTGCATTTCTCTCTGGAAAGGGGTCTATTCAAATCACTTACCCATGTTTTAAATGGGTTGACTTTTATTTTCAAGGTGTAGGATTTCTTTATGTCTGCTGGATATTAGGCTTCTATCAGACATATTGTTACCAAATATTTTCTCTCATTGAGTAAGCTGCCTTTTCACTTCCTTGGCAAACTCCTTTGAGGTGCAGAAGTTTTTAATTTTGAGGAGGTCCCATTTATCTATTTTTTCTTTCATTGCTCATGTTTTGGGTGTAAATTTCATGAAACCATTACTTAATATAAGACCTTGGAGATGCTTCCCTAAATTATCATCCAAGATCTTTATGGTCTTGTCTCTTATTTTTAGATCTTTGATTTATCTTGAGTAAAATTTGTATAAGGTGTGAGATGGTGTTCCTCTCTCAATCTTTTGGATATGGATATCCAGTTTTCCAAGCATCATTTATTCTCTCCCAGTTGAATGGGTTCAGTGGCCTTGTTGAATATCAGTTGGCTATATATGTCAGGATCTATATCAAAACTCTCAATTCAGTTCTATTGGTCAGTATGTCTATCCTTGTGCCAGTACCATGCAGTTTTCACATCTGTAGCTTTGTAGTATGTTTTAAAGTCAAGTAGTGTGATTCTTCTGATGTCATTTTTCTTTTTCAATATGTCTTTAGGTATTTGGAGCCCCTTGCCATTCCAAATAAATTTCATAATTTGTTTTTCCAATTTAGTAAAAAATGCTGTGGTAATTTTTATTGGGATTATGTTAAATCTATAAATCAGTTTGTGTATGATAGACATCTTCATCTTTAGTCTTCCTATCCAAGAACAGGGAATATTATTCCATTTATTTAGGTCTCCTTTGATTTCCTTTAACAGTGTTTTGTAGTTTTCTGCATACAAGTCATTTACATCTTTAGTTAAATTTAATCCTAAGTATTTGATTCTTTTGGTTGCTATTGTAAATGGGATTTTTTTTTCTTAATTTCCTCCTCAGGTTACTCATTATTGGTATACAGAAATCCATCTGATTTTTGCACTTCGATCTTATAACCTGCCACTTTACAGAACTCATAGAAGCTTTGTTGTAATCTCTTCAAAGAACCAGCTTTTAGTTTTGCTTACTTTTTCTAGTGCTTTTTTATTTTAATTTCATTTAGCTCTGCTCTAATCTTTGTTATTTTCTTCTTTCCACTTCTTTTGGAGTGAGTTTGTTGTTCTTTATCTAACACCTCCAGGTGTGCAGTTAGGTCTTTGATTTTAGCTCTTTCTTCATTTTTAATATAGACATTTATGGCTATGAAGTTCCCTCAGTACAACTTTTGCTGCTTCCTATAGGTTTTGATATTTTTTTTTGCCATTTTCATTCATTTCAAGGTACTTACTGGTTTCTTTTGCAATTTCCTTCTTGACCCACTGATTTTCTAAGAGTGTGTTTTTTAACTTCATATCTTTGTGGCTAATCTGCTTCTCTGTTGCTCACTGATTTCCACCTTCATTCCACTGTGGTCAGAGAAATTACTTTGTATAAGTTGCATCTTTGTGAATTCATTGAGAGTTGTTCTGGGGCCTAGCATGTGGTCTATCCTGGAGAATGATCCATGTGCACTTGAGAAGAATGTATATGTCATTGTATTTGTGTGTAATGTTCTGTATATGTCTATTAGGGCCAGATTCTCTAATGTATTATTCAAAGTCTTAGTTTCTTTATTGATTCTTTTCAAAATGTTCTTTCTAATGGTGATAATGGTTTAATATCCACCACTATAATTGTAGATTCATTGTTTTCTCCTCCCCGGGTCTAAGGTGAGTTTCTTGTAGACAACATATACAGGGGTCATATTTCCTTATCCATTCTGCCAATCTGTGTCTCTTGACTGGTGAGTTTAATCCATTAACAATCAATGCTATTACTGTCAAGAAATTACTTACATTAGTCATATTTTCTTTGGATTTATGCATGCCATATGTTTTTTAATTTCTCTTTTTGTCTTTTTAGTTCTTCTTACACTCTCCCCCAACTCTCTCTCATATTTTTCACTTTCAACTTGCAGAACTCCCTTTAGCATTTCTTGGTATGAAGGTTTCTTTTTGACATATTCTCTTAATTTCTGTTTATCTGTGAATATTTTGAACTCCCCCTCATTTCTGAATGCCAGCTTTGCTGGTTAGAGAATTCTTGGCTGGAATTTTTTTTTCTTTTAGCACCTTAATTATGTCATACCACAACCTTCTTGCCTCTATGGTATCAAATGATAAATCAGACTTAATCTTATCAAGCTTCCCTTGTATGTGATGGTTCTCTTTTTTCTTGCTGCCTTCAGTATCCTCTCTTTGTCTTGAGCATTGGACAATTTGACAAGTATATATCTTGGAATAAGCCTGTTAGGATTTATACTGTTTGTGGTGCACTGTGCTTCCTGGATGTGTACGCCCATCTCCCTCAAAAGGGTTGGGAAATTTTCAGCCATTAGTTCCTCCAACAGTCCTTCTGTCCCCTTTCCCTTCTCTTCCCCTCTGGGATTCCTATAATGCATATACTTGTGCATTTTGTGTTGTCATTCAAATCTCTAAGTCCCTGGTGGATTTTCTTCTATCTTTTTATCTATGTTTTCTGCTATCTTTTTGATTTCCACATCACTGATTCTTTCCTCTGCCTGTTCAAATCTGCTATTATGTGCTTTCAGTGTATTTTTGATTTCTTGAATCGTGCCATTCATCACCATCATATCTGTTATCTCTTAATGTATGTTTATAATTTCTTCAGAATGTTCTCCCAGTATCTTTTTAATATCTTTAATCTATCCCTTCACTTCATTAAATTGCTTCATGATATATTTTTAAACATATCTGATTAGTTGTTCCAAGATCTGGATTTCCTCCTGGTTTTTAGTTTGTTCATTGGACTTGGCCATGTCTTCCTGTTTGTTAGTATGGCTTGTAATTTTTTGTGGTGTCTAGACATCTGTTTATCTTCATGGTTTTTTTAAGTTGATTAGCTTATTTCTCTACTCTATGGTTTTATTTTGTTGTTTTGTGTATGGTAATGTTTCACTTTGACAATTCATTCCTCATATTCTATTTCCTTGCTATTGTTTATGTTCCCTTGAAAAAAAAGTTAGGTCCAGAGAAATTGGAAAAAATAGAAAGAGAAAAAGAATAGTAGTAGTAATAATAGTGAAATGTAGGAGAGGAACCATACAAGATTTAAGAAATTGAATAATTAATATGACTAAGAAGTACAGAGGAATAAGTTTAGAAAAATGGAATAGAAACAATGAAATAAGAAACAGAATAGGGAAAAATGTAGAATAAATTAAAAGGCCAGAATGATGTGAAGAGGAGAAAAGAAAAAGAAAATGAGAGAAAGAAAGAAAAAAATGTAAGAAACATAAAGTAGGAGAGAGAGAGGAATAAAAACATGAAAAATTCAAGACCAAGCAAAAAGAGGTGGAATGAAAGAACAACAACTGAAAATATATAATATAAAGATGAAGGAGTGAAAAGAAATAAGGTAGGCAGAGAAAATTTGGTATACAAAGGAAAAAAACAAAAACAAACAAACAGAGAAACAAAGGAAGGGGAAATACAATGATAACAAACAAGGCAGCAGCTACTCTTTATTTTTAGAAAAGGGAGAATGCATAAAAAAAGAGAAAAAAAAACCCAAGGATAATCATGGAAAAACAGCCTTCTTTCTTGGACCCCTAAGGATCTTCTCAAGCTGCCGCTATTCAGCAATCAATCACCCTACAGCCTGTCCTCTACAGGTTTCAAGTCAGCTTTTAGTGAGTAAAATAAGAAAAATAAAAAAGGAAACCTTTTTTAAAATAAGGGGTCCAGGAAAAACTAATACAAAGAGAATATCAATATGTTCCCTGTCATAAAATTTCAACTGGATGCCTGATGAACAGGTGGATCACTTCTCAAAGAAGAGCTTGGAATGAAACCAGGGACCTTGGATATGCTAGGCTGGAATTCTTCTACTGAGCTAATCAGTCTCCTTAGTTTAATGAGTCTATCAGATTCCCTGCAGTCCTGCTGATCAGTCTTTTATCTCTCTGTCCATTTTGATGTAATTCCTCCCTTTACCTAAGCTGCTGGGTGTGACAGCCTGCCTGAGGAGATCCTCCTCCCCTATCCCAATTTTGGCAAAGTCCCTTCTGACACCGAAAGGGGTCTCAGCTTGCTAAACTAACTGTAGAGAAACCACTCTGCCCCCTACCAGACCCCTCCTCCTCCCAGGGAGTTTGCCTTCACACTCCATTTGGAGGAGGGAGCTGACAGCTTCCCTAAGCTGTTTGGGCTGAGGTTGGGGTATATGTGCTGCTACCAGCCACAGGGTGAGAAACTCAAGATTTTTCTTAGTCTCCTGATCTTTCCAGTACTGTCCTAGATGACACAGAGCACCCTCCCACTCTATATATATCTAAAGGAGCTGGCCGGGAGGAAGAGGTCTGCTCTTCTCTCAGTCAGATACAACTTGCCAGGAGTTTAACCCTCACTCAGTATCTCAGGGGGTGGGAGAAGGGAGCCCTTCCCGGAGGCCTGACCTGGAGGATGAATCACTCACAGCTTGCTATTTCAGCTTCTTCCTCTCTGTCCCCGACTCTCCTGGGAGTTGTGAAGCAGTGTCCTGGTCTGCTGTATCCAAAACAGGTCACCAAGGCAGCCCATCGGTCCCGCTCAGTCATTTTAGTGAGAGCTGAGCTTTATTTGCCTACCCCATGGGCCAAGTTTCCACAATCTCCCATGTTCTTTTGATTAGCATTAGCATGTTATGTTATTTGACATCCTCTTGCCTTTTTGTAATTTCTTTTATGAGAGAAATTGTGGGTTTACAGAACAATCATGCATAAAATACATTATTCCCATACACCACCTCAACACACCTAACATTCGTATGCAACATTTATTACAATTGATGATAGCACTTTTTTATAATTGTGCTATTCTTTAACAGGAATCCAACATTTATTCACAGATTTTATCTTCTGGACACTATGTGAAGCAATTTACATAGATTACCTCATTTAAATACAATACACAGGCCCTGGAAATATGTTTTAAATTTTAAATGATTTAAATTAGATAAGCTACTGGTTTAGATAAGCTGCTGTTATTTATGTGAAAAATCACATAAATAACACAGTGCTCACATCTATACCTTTATTTTTCACTCTACACACAAGTTGTTTTTTTCAATTTTGACTTTTTACAAGATTTTCTCTTTGCTTTAGAATTTCATCAGGTTTAATATAATAAAATATTTAAAAATAAAATTTTAAAATATTTGTCATGTTTGGTGTCCTTTGAGCTTCCTGGATCTGTGATTTAGTTTCTGTCAGAAATTTTCAAAAATTCTCAACCATTAATATTTCCATTCCCCATTTATTTCTCTTTCTGGTTTTCCCCATTACAGATATATTAAAATTTTTTGTTATTGCCCCACAGTTCTTCAATATTCTGTTGCATACTTAAGTATTTTTATCTCTGCCTTGCAGTTTGGGAAGTTTCAATTGAGATATGTTCATGCTCACTGATAATTTCCTTGACCATGTCCAATTATCTGATGATCCCATTAAAGACATTATTTATTTGTTACATTTTTTTTTTAATATCTAGCATTTCTTCTTGATTCTATCTTTGAGTAACCATCTTTCTATTTACATGCCTCCCCCAATTTTCTGCTTTTTTATTATAAAAACTTATACATAATTCAAAATTTAACCACTTTCCAGGATACAATACAAAGATATTTATTATATTCTCAATATGATGCTACCATCACTATGATCCATTATCAAACCTTTGTATCACTTCAACCAGAAGTACTGCATTGATTTAGCAATAACTCCCCATTTCCCTCACAGCTCTGTCCCTGATAACCTGCAATCTATTAGTTGTGTCTGTTAATTTGTTTATTCTAGCGATATCATATAAGTGAGATTATACCATGCGTATATTTTTGAGTCTGGCTTATTTCACTGTAATTCATTCATTCTGTGTTGTGGCATGTATCCAAAAGACTTTCTTTTATCACTGGGTAAAGCAGACATTCTTGTCCTGGTCCTAACCTCAGGTAGAAGGCCTTCAGGCTTATACAGCATAATGATAGCTGTGGCTTTTCATTGGTGCCATTTATCCTACTAAGGAAGTTGACATCTATCTTAATTTTACCAAGTGATTGTATCATAAAATAGCATTGTATTTTGACAAATTCTTTTTTACATCAATTGATATCATAATGTAAATTTTTCCTTCAAGTATTAATGTAAAGTGTTACATTAAAGTATTAAAGTATTACTTTCAATTTGTTTCTTATGTTGAACCATTCTTAAATCCCTCAGATAATTCTAAATTGGACATGATATGTAATTTTTTTAATATGTAGTTACATTCAATTTGCTAGAATTTGTTGGTGATTTTTGCAACTCTTTTCCTAATGGAAATTAGTATATACTTTTCTGTACCACTTCTCAGTCACAAGCAAATTCCATGTTGTGGGATGCAGATATGGCCCCTGATTCAGTATTCCAAAGAGGCTGATGATTCAGCATTCCAAAGAGGGGCTGATATACAAATACATCCAAATTTTAATTAAGGTGCACCCACTGTGGGACCCTCTCTTATATGCATGGACCACTATTGTGGTCATCCAAACTACCCTGCAGAACTTATGGAGGGGGAGGCAGCCAGGACAATAAATGTGTCCTGTGGTTCTCAAACTGCCTTAGATTTTTTTCCCTCCTATTTTCACATTAGTTGATGAATTGTCAAGCCTTGATGGTCTTCCAAGTTTGGGGGAAGTTAATTCTGACAAATTTTACCCATTTCCACTGGTCCAAGGGGGTTGGGAACCAGATGTGTCCACTCCAGAATCTTACTCATGTCAGCTCCTACCCATCAGTTTTTGTATGATGTCCACTCTTTCCTTTAGAGCTCTTAGCAAATTATTTAAATCTTTCATCTGATCATTCCAACATCTCTGACAAACCAGAGTCTGGGTATGAAATTGCCCTGATCTTCAGATTGTTTTTCCCTTTTAGCACACTTTGTGATTTATTGTGGAAAGCCAGACATAACAAATCAGGTAAAGGCAAGTGAGGCAAATAGACTTTTGACTTTAGGTCTTATGTTTAATGGGTAGGAGTTAGAGCATATTATTGTTTTCTGTAACTGCAAGTTTCAGTGACAAAAATTTCTTCTTTGGTTCATTTGTCTCTGTTGTCTTTGGGTTTCTTTAGGGATTCCTTCTTAAATTGGGACTGAGCCTTGTGATTCTTAATTGTTTTAACCAATTCTTATATACAGTAACACTATTAATCTGTCAGTACATTGTAGGGAGAGGTAAATGTTCTAATACCTTATGATAAGGTCTCAGTCTTTCTATTAGGCTGTGTCATTTGACTATGATTTTCACAAATGATTATCAGGCTTTTATTTTACTTCTTATGTGAGAAGAGGGAAATGACAGAGGGAGTGGATTTGGGCATCAATGTTCTCCCAGGTAAGTTAGGCTTTGATAAAACATAGTTTGGTTGGGCTCAGGTAAAATACTGTCCTTTAAAGACTGGCCTTTATTAAGAAAAACAGAATTCCCTGTGGATATTTTAAATGGCTACTTTTCCTTACCTCCTGAAAAAGGCACAATGGTATTTTCCCATCATTTTTGAAGTGAAGGGGTATTGGGAATTGTAGAGGCAAAATGAGAAAAGTGTGGAGGTCCCCCTAACCCTGGGCCTCCAGAAGTTTTTATCTCTCAAATGAGTCCATATTCAATCTTTATCAATTAGTCAGGTCAAATAATTAAATTGCAAAGAAATGGAAATATGGCCCTTTTAAGTATTTCTATGTCTTGCTATTCTTGATAAGCTAAATTTCTATATCTGCAATTCCTTAAAGTTTTGGGGTAGTAAATTGTCATGTGACCTCATTTCTAACAGATTTAAGAGGAGTTGATTTTAGATATTTACCTTGCCATCATGACAATAGTGGATATTTCCAAATTCTACCTGTATGGCTAGAAATGGGCAGTATTGTTCAGAGGAATACACTGAACATATTCTGCTATTAAAATTTTGTTTGACTCAATAGCAATATATGAGTCTTCCTTACATAATTATCAGATTACAAATGAAGTTCTTGAAATTCTTGGTTTGGATCTCAAATTCACAGGTAAGAATTAATTGTTAAAAGATTGCTTTGACTACTGGCTTTGAGGAGATTGTTTAAGTGAATTCAAAAGACAAGCACCACTGGTGGGAAAAACATCAGTGTCATTGAAAAATATATTTTTACTCTTAAGGAGCCCTGAAATGAACACAAATTGAAACCAAATTAAATACAGCAGAGATGACTTGAAATGAAAATCATTATCATCATTATACCTTGTTGATTAGGGGTAAATTTGAGAAACAATAACAAATGCAAAGTCATTCCTCATACAGAGAAGGTAAAAGTAGAGATAGAAATTAAGGCCAATATCCCAGCATTACAGAAACCCTAAAATACGGAGGATCTTTTAAGATTGCAGAGCATCTATATTCTGTAGCCAATTGTAGGTTTTCCTCAGAGCAATAATTTTTTCTTACCTGATCCTTAATTACAGTCTCTGTAAATATTATCTTCTACTATAAGTATATTTGGGGGAGTTTCAAAAGAGGTATAAATAATATAAGTACTTGAAAATTGGAAAGGAAAGAGTTTAACAAAGGAATAAAAATATGGTGTTGAACCAAAGAGGGCATAGATATGTGCAGGGGCCTGGATGGATCTGGTTGTGAGAGGGCACATGGGCAAGTAAGTTAACTAGAGGATCCACCTTCCCATGGATTTCAGATTATGATTAATTCATAATTAGAGCAAAGGTATTTCTATGAAAAATGTGAAAATATATGAAGAGATCATTCCCTGAAGACATCAGCTCTAATTATAAAAATATAAATCTAGTTATTCATCACTAAGTACAACAATATGAATATTCAGTAAATGTTTAATATGAATATATTCAAATGTAGTCATAAGCATATAGATGATAGTTTATCTATTTGTATACAAAGTTGCATAGGAAGGATATTTAGTAATTTATTTGGAAACATTTTAAGATACATTAGCTAAAAATAAGGCAATTTTACTCACAAATCTCACCATTAAAAAATGGACTGGAACCCAGAGTTCTTTTCAGTTTGATTTGATGCCAAAAAATGTACTTTAAGATGTACCAATTTTTCTCAAACATTTCTTTCATTGCCTTTTTTACCCATTGTTCCTCAAACTGTAGATGATGGGATTCAGCATGGGAATCAAAATAGCATAAAATATGGACAATACCATATTATCCAAAGTATAGCTGGAACTGGGCCTTATATTCATAAAGAGGATTATCCTATGGTAAATTGACACTACATTTAGGTGAGAAACACAGCTGGAAAATGCTTTTCTCCCGCTTCAGCAGAACGCATCTTCAGAATGGCCAACAGAATGAATGCATAGGAGATCAGACTATGGATATAGTAATTACCTCAATAGAGACTGCAAGGTAGAAAATTAGAAGGAGGTTGATGTGAGTGTCAGAGCAAGAAATAGCAAGGAGTGGAGGGATGTCACAAAACAAATGTCTAATTTCATTGGATGCACAGAAGGAAAGGCTAAAAGTGGCCACTGTGTGTAAACTACTATGCAAAAAGCCGCCAACACAGGAAGCGATGATGAGCGGCAAATAGAATTGCGGTGACATGTTAACTGCATAGGCAGTGGGTTGTAGTTTGCTACATAGCGATCATAAGCCATTGCAGCCAAGAGAAAGCATTCTGGGTTTCCAAAAGAAATAATGAGAAAAATATTTGTTGTTCCTTCAAAAAAACTGAAATATCTCTCTTTCCACCCAGGAAATTGACCAACATTTTCCGGGAGACAACTGAAGAATAACAGGCATCCAAGAATGACAACACACTCAGAAAATAATACATCGGGTTGTGGAGCCAGGGAAACTCAAAAACCAATAAAACCAGTCCCAAATTTCCAGGGTAAAAAGATAGGAAGCTAGAAATCATAAAAATAAGAAAATCTCCAGCTCAATATTATCTGTGAAGCCCATCATAGCATGATGACTTTAGTCACATTCAACGGAATATTGTAGGTATACAAATCTGATGGTAACTCTGACATCTAAGTTTATATTTATAGTTTTGTAAGACACTATCTGATGAAATAAGTGTTCACACTATTATACCCCCATGTAGACTTCTTAGAAGAACATATGGTAATAGGCAGAGAATAGATAGATGTGGGTGAAGAAATTGTGCCCAAGGGGATGCAGTTCCCTCCCTGTATATATAAAAGGAAAACATGGTTTCATTCATTGCCTGAATTTACCATGTTAAAACAGAAAACAAATTAATTCCAGTGGATCATTTTCTTTTAACATTGAATATCAAGGTTTCTGTATCTAAATATGTTACAGTAGATTGTAACACCTTAATACTAGTTTGAAATGTTCTACAATTGGCACAAAATACCTTTAGTTACATGATCATAATTTAAAAATTGGAGTAGTCATATTTACCTCATAAGATTGTGTTGAATGTAAAGAAGAAAATCAAGGTGAAAGTTATGTCATTTAAAAATAGAGCGGATGAGCAGTTGAAATACAGGGGCTTCTTTGGGAGTTGGAGGTTGTCCTGGGTACTGTTGTGGCAATGGATGTAGGCCATTTAAAATCAGCACACACCACTCAGAACTGAGTGGGAGAGAGTGTGGTCTACAGTGTGATCTGTGGTCTATGGTTGGTGGCAAGGCTCCAGGATGTGTAAGTTCGTTGGGGTTGGTGGGCCACACTGTGGGAGATGTTTGTGTGGGATATGGTGGGAAGTGTGGGAGGTGGACGGCGTGGGAACCCCAGTGGGTTCCGTGTAGTATTTTGGGTAATCTGAGCACCTCTTAAAATATATGTGTATATATATATATAAATAGCATTTTTGTAAGCAAATACACATATATGCATATATATTTATATATCATTTTACAAATGTTTGTATGTATTGTGAGAATTTTGATTTTTACCCATAATAAAAAATAAATAAATAAATAAAAAATAAAACTATATAACAAGTGAAAAAAAAAAATATTCCCATGAGACTAAAACTAGAATGTTAGACATACATTTCAAATTCTCATCCAAGAAAATCATTTCAATCCAAATGATTTTATGTGTCCTTTCCTGGCAATTATCCTGTTCCATTAGTTCCTCTGGAGTAATTTTTTAAAAGGCATCTGAAATTATTCTTGATGTAAATGCATCTTGTGTGTCATAAAAAACAGGGCAATATATATATATATATTTTTTTTCAGTTTTCTTTCTTGAAAGCATAACAATAAGTTGTTCATTTTTGCCTCTTCAAGTAATTGTAACTCTCTATGCATTTTCTCATTACTTCTGCAAAGTGCTGAGATGGATATTCCAGACAGTACAAATTTGAGAACATTCTCTTATGAATTAAAATAAATGTACGCTACTAATACATGGTGCTAATAATAATAGGTATATGGAAAAAATATGCCAAATGTATGCTATGGACCTTAGTTAGTGGTAATAGTCTGACGTTCTTCCATAATCTCTAATAAATGTTTCTCTACAATATAAACTGTGGTGGAGGAGTGAGGTATGGGAATTCTGCACATAATGCATGCTTGCTTTTTAAGTGCACAACTTCTTTGTTGAAAAACCTAATTTAAAAAAAGGGAAAAGTGCATAACCGAAAAAAATGTTTAAACCGTAAACACAAAAACAAAATATTAAGAGGTAAAGACATCTGGAATGAATGCCTCAATGATTGAAATAAAGTAATGGACCCAACATATTTAGGCATTATATTCCAGCATAATGACATTTGTTTTTCCTTTGCTACTATATAGATTAAAGTGTTTGACTCATGCTTAAATAAATGGCACCGGTGTTTTCCAGGGTTTTGCAATGAAATATCTGCCATGCACTGTGGTGGGCTGCAGTTAGTGACTTACAAATGATTTTATTCATGATTAGAAGTACACCACAGTTTTGTCATTTTGAGATTTTCTATAAGAAGAGAATGAAAAAATCAGATTAAAACTACTGTTGGAAGAAGAAGAAAGCCATATATCATTTTCACCAAGAAATGTTATTACATCTATGTGAAAAGAAAAATAAAAAGAATAAATAACAATGTAAATATGGGCCTAGGGAACTGAAACTGCACATTGATTCTTAGAGAATTCAAGAATTAAAATTATATATAATTAAGGTAATTTCTGATTTCTGTGCAAATCCATACACAATACATATGACTTATGGTGGAAAATACACATAAATATTATAATTTCTATTGTAGTTCCCATTACTATATTAATGAAATACTGTAAATCAATTAATAAGTATGATTTAATGCATTGTGCATCATAAAATACATAGTTCTATTAATAATAGTCCTCATTCATTCTCTCAACTACACATTCTCACTTCTCTTTCTCTCTCTCTCTTTCTCTCCCTTTAACTCTCTAGTGAAAGGAAATAAAGATATTCAAATACATTTTGAAAAATGTACCAGTAGGATGTCTTAAAAAAAACTCCATTACAAAGTATACTTGACTGACACACATATGAGAAATTTCAGATACATTACAGCTCTAACCTTTACTTCTTTGCCATCTGTGAGAGAAGACAAAAATTATGAAAAAGTAAGAATGTTATATTTGGCCTCTAAGACCCTGTATTAAAATCTCTGGTTTAAGAATTAGGGATAGCGTGAGCTTGCAAAATAACTCCATCGTTCCAACTAAAAGAATCGTAAAATGGAACAAAATTTTCAGGCTCAAATTTCTCAACTATATGACCCTAGTATGATGGCACACTACTTATTTATGAGCTGTGTTAAATTGTTCTATATTAATTTTATGTTTAAGGTACATAAAATTGAAATGAGACTAATTTTATTTATATGAAAAACAATCAATGGAAAGTGGCAAAAATTACCTTTTATTTCTAAAATATTGGGCAATGATGGGCTCCAAAACATAAGCTATGTGTTTCTTCTTTAAATTATAAGCATGCTTGTTACATGGCACTAACTATCCATAAAATAAATCAATTAAATATGTAAAAGGAATTCTATTGAGAGTAAACTCAAAGAAGCTTGTTATTCTATACTTAAGGGTGCTATAAAAATTCATACATTTCATTACATTCTGCCTTTGCTATGTCAGTAAGTGTTTTTTCCCTTTAACCTCCCTGAAAATCTTGCTGATAGAATTTCCTGACAACTGTTGATGTCTCTGATTCTGTCTATAGATTAGAAAGTGATTTATGAACAAAAGTATAACATACAAAAAGATGTTGCATCACAGAAATTATCTACTTCACTACATGGAACTGCAGATATGATAGAGAAAAAGTTGATGTTTAACGACTTCATCAATCTGATCTTCACACTGGTATTTCTCTTAAGTAATATTTTAGGAAATTAGACTGGCTGTGAATATGTGTAGCTGATTTTTCTGTATCAAGATAAGGACTGAAAGCAAAATATATAGCGATCTTAAATTAAAATAATACATAATCCTTCTGGAAAACTTAAAACCATTTCCTCCACTCTCACATAGTCTGAAAACATAAAGTATTAAACACAGTTTTACAAACCTCAAACTTTAGAAGAAAGAAATCTGTGATAGCAGCTACCATGTATTATTAAGTTGCTACTAATGGATTAAAATTTTGTGTCCATTACCATACTTTTCTGCAAGCTATTTGTAAGCTCAAAATAGTAGAGTCCTTGTATATATGAGGTAACTCATTCCCTGTTAGAAATATAACTTGACTCAACTCACATAGTTATTATAGAGCCAGGATTCAAGCCTAGATTTCTCTGACTGCACACTATAAGCTATTTCCTCTGAACCATATGGAATACCATTGTGACATCCCAAAATTCTGGAATCATTGCCTAGGAAAAATACAAAATAACCTTCTCAGGTATTTTTATTCATTTACAACACAATCAAGCTTACAAAAACACAGAAATAAGCATGAAATTAAAAAGAAAGCAACAGAAGTAGGTTCTAATTCTAACTAGTAAAATATATTTTATTTTATTTATTATAGCTCAACCAAAAAAAAAATTTTGTCCTCAAACTGGCATATACTCAGTGGCTGGTAATAATCAAATTTTCTTTCCATTTATTAAAATGTTTTATTTCTACTTCCCATATTCTGACTATCATCCTCCATCAAGAAAATTAAAACAAATATCTTGTTGTATTTCTATTTATTTAAACATATAGAGAGTAATTCCTATTTAGGCTTTTATCTCTCTTGGAAAGTCTATGCATGCAGTTCAATTTTTTAATACAACACTGAGTTAACTAGAATCAACTATATCAAATTTAAATATTAATGCATGTAATATCAATATATTAAACCACATAGTTTGAGAGTCAAAATTATAGCTTCTAAAATATTGTCAGTAATAAAAATACAATTCTTATCTATGGAACAGAATTGTTTACTCAATTAAAGTATACTCTGAATATTATGCCTTTGAATTATTTTATTAACTTCTTGAGTTATTCTTGAAGTCCACAAGGAAATATCTAAGGAGAAAACACACTAACTTTTTTCTGGGACATAAAAGTGCACGTTGTTTGTTTGTTTATTTATATATTTATTTTCTGTACTAAATGTGTGAATGGCTTGGAAAATACTCCATGATAAAAAAGTAAAGCATAAAAGAATTTTAACCTCTGGTAAAGAACTGATCCTTCAGTGGAAAATATATATGAAATTGAACTGGAAATCAAATCTAGTGTTAAAGGACATAATCCTTGCTCTGATATTAATGAACTCTGACACAAGTTAACAACATAACTTCCCTGAAATAAAGTTTCCTCTTCCAGAGAATTGAAACTACTTAAAATTCTCATAATCCAATAAAAAGGCACATAAGGAAATAATATGAAAGCATTACATATGGCAGAATTTATAATTGATTACTATTAATTAGTTATTTGCCCTTTAAAATTTAGAGTGCTGCACATCTAATGGAATGAGAGAGAAAGTTAAACTGAATGTGATTTACAAAGGAGAGATATTAATAAAATACAAACCCAAAATAATCATGTAAACTCAAGAATAGGGAATACTAAGAGGAGTAATATGGCAGTATGAATTTAACTGCAACATGTTATATGAGAGAATATTAGAATATTAGTGATCTCACAGAGTTAAAGTTCAGACTTTTTGAATAATATAGTTTTTTCAGGTCCTGGGGCTTTCATATAATAATCTATGGGTGACTAAGTTGTTATATATATAAGAAACTCTAGAAAACATATTAAAAATTCATGTATGCCTTGGTCTCATATGCAAGGATTTTAAGTTAGATAGGAAATGCTGGTCACAAATTTGAATTTAAAAAGAAAGGGAAGGGAGGAAGGAAGGAAGAAGGAAGGAAGGGAGGGAGAGAGAGAGAGGGAAGAAATAATGGAGGCAGGAAAGAAGGAAGGAAGGAAGATGATACTATTAGGCAGACCACTTTTAAACAGTCAATCCATTAATTAACTACAATCCCAAATTTTGCTACAGTTTCAGTGCAAATCCAATTAAAATTAAGCAAGCATTTTTGTCACAACTGAAAAGCTGATTCTACAAATGAAAAGGTAAAACATAGTTAAAATAGTTACAAAAATTTAGAGAAGGAATTAATTTGGAAGACAGATAATCTGATTATAGAACTTATGATAAAAATAAAAATATGTGACAGAATGTGGTATTGGTGACAAGATAGACATCTATTTCCATGGAATTGAATAAGGTATGCAAAAATAGATTCACTCAAATATAGTTAATTGACTTTCAACAAAGATGCCAAGGGTATTAGTCTGCCAAAGGGATGCTGATCCAAAGTACCAGAAATCTGTTAGCTTTTATAAAGAGTATTTATTTAATGTAAATCCTTATAGTTACAAGACCCTAAAGAGTCCAACTCAAGGTTGCTTTCTTACCAAGCTAGTTGCCTCGTGTTTGAAGCAAGGTTTCTATTCTCTGCCTAGTCTCTCCTTCCTGAGCTTCCTCTTCTACTTGAGGCTATATGGCCCAGCTTGTTCCCAATCTCAGCTATAGGCTGGCATAGCGCTTGTCTCTCAGGGATTCCTCTCTCCCTTGGTATAGTGTTTGTGTCTTTCTGGGCTTTCTAGATCAGCTAGAAACTATCAGATGAATGGCTCATCTCTCCCAGAACCAAAGGATCAAAAATGACAGAGTTCTCTCTTTCTTCCTGTGTGTCTTCTTGAGTGAGTGTCTGTTTATATCAGGCCACCAAGGGGGCAGGGACTCAACCTGAGTCATGCCTTACAGATATGGTCAAATCAAAAGCCCTAAATTGTTTTTATAAAGTAAACTTAAACAGAGGCCCATCTACTGAATCCAATATAATCAAAAGGGTGTTATATCCAATAGAATAGATTAGTTTACAATCATTATCTTTTTCAAATTCACAAAAATAATCTCAAACTATCATATAAAGGAAAATCCATGGAGAAAGAACAGTCTTTTGAAATAATAGGACTAAATTAATTACACAGCTTTTTGCCACACATGTTCACAAAACACACTGATTAATCTTAAGTGCCATATTTAAACTTGTCTTAATATGAACATTAAAAATTATTGAAAAACATAATGATTTAAAACTTCTAGAGAAAATGTAGACAAGCATATGCATAACCAAGAGCTAGTCAATGATTTAAAAATAAATGACAAAACTCATGAACTAGAAGGGAAAATGTTGAGATACTGTTCCTCATCACATTTAAAATTTTATGCTTTGTTAAAGACAATCCTGAGAGAATGTGGAAACAAGCCAGTGACTTGGAGAAAATATTTGTTAAACATCTGACTAAAACAGAACATGCTTTTGGAATGTATAATGAACTCAAGTTTCAATAGCATGAAGACAAAAAATTAAAATCTATTAAAATCTGCAAAAATTTGATCAGACATCTCTTAAAAAGAGATGCAGAGATGGCAACTCAACCCGTGAGAAGATTCTCAGCATCATTTGTCTTCAGAGTAATACAGTTTAAACCCACTATGTGAAATCCCTCAATTGAAAATTTTTTATAGCATTTATGTTCTATTTAATTGACTTGCTTGTTATCTAGTGTAATAATGAAACATTAATTCCTTCCTTCTGAAACTGATTCTAAAACAAAAATATTCTGTATCTGCATTTCTTTGCAATTTTTGGGTAGTGAATTGTCATGTAACCTCATTTATGAAACATCTAGGGGAACTTAATTTTAGATATTTTACCTTTCCAACCAGACATTAGTGACTATTTCCAAATTCTACCTGTTGGGCTAGGAACTGGCACAATTGTTCAGAAGAATACACTAAACATATCCTGCTATCAAAACTTTGTTTGTCCCAATAGTTATATGAGTCTTCCTTGTAAAATTTTCAGATTACAAATGAAGTTCTGGAAATTCTTGGTTTGGATCTCAAATTCACAGTTAAGAATTAACTGTTAAAAGTTTGTTTTGACTACTGGTTTTGATGAGATTGTTTTAGCGAATTCAAAAGACAAGCACCATTGGTGGGAAAAGAGTTTTTCATTGAGAGAAAAGGTATTCTCCCTCTTAAGGAATGTGGATGAACTTTTATGATTGTGGAACATCTATATCCTGTAGTCAGTTGTAGTTTGTTTGTTTTTTTTTTTTCTAAGCTATAATTTTGTATTTCCTGGTCCTTATTTACAGTCTCTGTAAATATTGTCTTTTAGTATCAGTATATTTTGAGGAGTTTCAAAAGAGGCATAATCAATATAAGTAACTGAAAAATGGAAAGGAAAGAATTTAATAAAGGTATAAAAATCTATGGTGCTGAACCAAAGAGTGCAGAGATGTGTACAGGGACACGGATGGATCTGGATGTGGGAGGGCATGAGGGTAAGTGAGTTAAACTGAGGATACTTCTTCCCAGGGATTTGAAATTATGATTAATTCATAAGGAGAACAAAGGAATTTCCATGAAAAATGTGAGAATATATGAAGATATCAAATGCTAAAGGTATCAGATCTAATTATAATAAATGTAAATCTAGTTATTCATCACTAAGTACAGCAATATGAGTACTTCAGTAAATGTTTAATATGAATATATTCAAATGTAGTCATAAGCATATAGATGACAGTTTATCTATTTGTATACAAAGTTGCACAGGAAGGTTATTTAGTAATTTATTTGGAAACATTTTAAGATATATTAGCTAAAAATAAGGCATTTTCTACTCACAAATCTCACCATAAAGAAAATGGACTGACTCCCAGAATTCTTTTCAGTTTGATTCAATGCCAAACATGTACTTTGAGATGAGCCAGTTTTTCTCAATTATTTCTTTCATAGCCTCTTTTACAACTTTCTTCCTCAAACTGTAGATGATAGGATTCAGCATAGGAATCACAATAGTGTAAAATATAGAAAATATCATATTATCCAAAGCAGAGCTGGAACTGGGCCTCATATTCATGAAGAGGATTGTCCCATGGTAAATTGACACTCCAGTTAGGTGAGAAACACAGGTGGAAAATGCTTTTCTCCTCCCTTCAGCAGTACGCATCTTCAGAATGGCCATCAGAATTCACTCTCTTTTAAAATTAACATTTTCATTCAATCTAATATCATTTTCTATTCATAATTTTAAAATAAAGATTTTTCAACAGAAAAAAAAAAAGAATGAAACCATAGGAGATCAGGACTGTGGATATAGTAATTACTTCAACAGAGGAGACCAGGACTGTGGATATAGTAATTATTTCAACAGAGCCCACAACGTAGAAAATTAGAAGGAGGTTGATGTGTGTATCGGAACAAGAAATAGCAAGAAGTGGAGAGATGTCACAAAAAACATATCTAATTTCATTGGATGCACAGAAGGAGAGGCTAAAAGTGGCCATTGTCTGTAAAGTACCATGCAAAAAGCCGCCAACATAGGAAGCAATGATGAGAGGCACATAGACTTGTGGTGACATGTTAACTGAATATAACCGTGGGATTGTAGATTGCTACATATCCATCATAAGCCTTTGCAGCCAAGAGAAAGCTTTCTGTGCTTTCTAATGAAATAATGAGAAAAATCTGTGTTGCACATCCAAAAAATGAAATATTTCTATTTCCACCCAGGAAATTGACTAACATTTTGGGGGAGACAACTGAAGAATAGCAGGCATCCAAGAATGACAACACACTCAGAAAATAGTACATGGGGTTCTGGATCCAGGCATCCTCAATAACCAATAAAACCAGTCCCAAATTTCCAATCAGAGTAAAAAGATAGACTGCTAGAAATAATAAAAATAAGACCTCCAGCTCAATATTATCTGTGAAGCCCATCAATATGAACATGGTGACTTCAGTCACATTCTTCCACGGAACCCTGTAGGTATCTAAATCAGATGGTAGCTCTGAAATCTCAGTTGATATATATAGGTCTTCAAGACACTGTCTGGTGAAATATTTCACAGAATTATACCCCCATATCCACTTCTAGGAAGGACATAAGGTAACAGGCAGTGAATGGATATATCTTGATAAAGAAATTGGGCCCAAGTTGATGCAGTTCCCTGTATATATAATAGGAAGACATGATTTCATTCATTTCTTGCCTTAATTTGCCATGTTAAAACAGATAACAAATTAATTCCAGTGGATTGTTTTCTGTTAAATATTTAACTTCCTTTACCTATATTATAACTTCTTAATATTAATAAAAACAATGACTATCAAGGCTTCTGTATCCAAATTTGTTACAGTAGAGTGTAACACCTGAATACTAATTTGCAAATTTCTACAATTTCCATGGAATATCTTTACTTAAATGATCATAAGTTAGAGTAATGACATTTACCCCATAAGATGGTGTTAAATGCAAGGGAGAAAATCAGCATGAAAGTTATGTCATTTTAAAATGTTCCCATGTGACTAAAACTGAAATATTAGACATAAATTTTGACTACTCTTCCCAAAAAACCTTTTCACACCAAATCATTTTATATGTTCTTTCCTGGCAATTATCCTGTTCCATTAGTTCTTCTGGAGTAGTACTTAAGAAGGCAATCAAAGCTATTTTCGATGTAAATGCACCTTGTGTATCATAAAAAACAATGCTGTGAGTCTTGATATTCCATGGGTAGGGAAAGGGTGGTATCATGGACCCTGGGGGCCTGGGGGGAAGGGAACAGTCAAGATCTAATGGGGTGTTTGGTGGTCATGGGGAAGGTTTTTCATTACCTTACAGTAATGGACACAGGACATGGTAAATATCATCAAAATTATTAAACTGTATCATCTAAATTGTAAACTATACTGTAAAAAAAAATGCAATATATTTTTTCTTTTTTTCAGTTATTTTTTTAAAAGCATAACAATAAGTTGTGCATTTGTGCCTCTTCAAGTAATTGTAATTCCTTGTGGATTTTCTCATTATATCTGAAAAGTGCTGAGATGGATATTCCAGACAGTACAAATTTCAGAACATTCGCTTATGAATTTTAAAAAAATGTACAATACTAATACATGATACTAATAATAAGAGGTGTGTGGAAAAAATACATGAATTGCATGTTATGGAGCATGGTTATTGGTAATAGTCTGATATTGTTCTTTCATAATCTCTAATAAATATTTCTCTACAATATAAAGTGTTGGAGGGGTGAGGTATGGGAATTCTGCACATAAGGCATGCTTGTTTTGTAAGTGTACAACTTCTCTGATAAAAAACATATTGAAAAAATGTGAAAGTACATAACCAAAAAAAATAATGTTTAAACTTAAAACATACAAACCAAATATTAAAGAAGTAACGACATCTGGACTGAATGCCTCAGTGATTGAAATACAATAATGAGTGTCCAACATATTTAGGCATTATATTCCAGCATAATGACATTTTTTTTTCTTTGCTACTATATAGACTGAAGTGTTTGACTCAATCTTAAGTAATTGGTACCTGTGTTTTCCAGGATTTTGGAATGAAATATCTGCCATGCACTGGGGTGGGCTGCATTCAGTGACTTACACATGATTTTATTCATAATATGAAGCACACCACAATGTTGCCATTTCAAGATTCCCTATCAGGAAGGGAATGAAAAAATCAGTTTAAAACTACTGTTGGAAGGAGAGGAAAGCCATATGTCATTTTCACCATGAAAGGTTATCACATCCATGTGGCTATGTGTGAGACAAATAAAAAGAGTAAATAGCAATGTAAATATGGGGCTAGGGAGCTGAGATTGCTTATTTGATTGTTAGAGAATTCAGGTATTAAAAAATATATATATAATTAAGTTAATTTCTGATTTCTTTGTAAATCCAGACACAATACATATTACTCATAGAGGAACTTACACATAAATCAATTAATAATGTAAGTACATTTAATGCATTGTGCATCAAAAAATATATATTTCTATTAATAATAGTCCTTATTCATTCTTTCAACTACACATTCTCTCTTCTATTTCTCTCTTTCTCTCCCTTTAACTTTGTAGTGAAAGGAAATAGAGATATTCAAATAGGTTTTGAAAAATGTAGCAGCATATATTCTTAAAATTAAGCCCAGTGCAAAGTATACTTGACTGCCATACATGAGAGAAATTTCAGATCCATCACAGCTTTAACCTTAACTTCTTTGCCATCTATGAGAGATGACAACAATTATGAAAGAGTAAGAACATCATTTTTGGCATCTAAGAACCTGTTTTAAAATCTCTGGTTTAAGAATTAGGGGTAGTGTGAGCTTGTAAAATAACTCCATCATTCCAACTAAAAGAATAATAAAATGGAACAAAATTTTCAGGCTCAAATCTCTCAAATACATGAAAATGGTATCATGGCAGAGTATTTATTTATGAGCTGCATTAAATTATTTTCAACTAATGTTATGTTTATGGTGCATAAAATATGTGACAAATGTTATTTATATGAAACACAATCAATGGAGATTTTAAAAAATCAACCTTTATTCTTAAAACATTGGACAATGATTAGGCTTCAAATCATAAGCTAAGTGTTTCTTCTTTTAATTATATATAGCTTACTATATGATACTAACTATACGTAAAATAGATTAATTAAATACTTAAAATGAGTTTTATTGAGATTAAACTCAAAGAAGCTTATTATTCTATACTTTAAAGTGCCATAAAAATTCATACATTTCCTTACATTCTACTTTTGCTAGGTCAGGAAGTAATAGTGTTTTTTTCCTTTAACTTTCCTGAAAATATTGCTGATAGAATTTCCTGATAACTTTCTCAGACACCCATGAGAACAATTTTACAAACACCAAAATTTAGAAAAGGCAATCTTTGATAACAGCTACCATGTATTTTTAAGTAGCTCCAAGTGTATTGGAAGGTTGTGTCCACTACCTTGAGTTATCTACATAACTGTTTGCAAACTCAAAATATTAGAATCCTTGTATATATGAGGTTACTCATTCCTTGTTAGAAATATAACATGACAAAACTCACATAGGTATTTACAGAGCCGGGATTACAGCTCAGATTTCACTGACTCCACACTATAAGCTATTTCCTCTGAACCATATTATAATACCATGGCAATGTTGCAAAATTCTGGAATCATTGCCTAGAAAAAATACAAAATAACCTTGTCAGCTATTTTTATTCATTTATAACAAAATCAAGTTTACAAAAAGCACACAAATAAACATGAAATTAAAATAAAACAATTGAAGTGGGTTCTAGATCATTTATCTAACTAGTAATAAAAATTTAATTTAATTATAACTCAATCAGAAAAAAATATGCACTCAAACTGTCATATACTCAATGGCTGGTTACAATCTAATTTTCTCTCCATTTATGTCTTATTTTTACTTACCTTATTCTGAGTATCAACTTCCATCAAGAAAGTTAAAGCAAATTTCTCATTGTATTTCTATTTACCTAAACATATGTAAAATAATTCCTCTTTAGGCTTTTACCTTTCCTCAAAATTCTAGGAATGCATTTCAATTTTTTAATACAACACTTATTTAACTAGACTCAACTATATCAAATTTAAATATTAAGCGTGTTATCAATGTATTAATTCTCATAGTCTGAGGGTCAAGATTATAGCTTCTAAAGTATTTTTAATAATACAAAAGCAATTCTTCTTACCAATGGAACAGAATTGTTAACTCAATTAAAGTATACTCTGAATATACATTTGGATTATTTTATTAGCTTCTCTAGTTATTCTTGAAGCCCACAAGGAATGCCCCAGGGATAATACATGCTAACTCTTCTCTGGGACATAAAAACACCTGTTGTTGGTTTATTTATTTATTTATTTATTTATTTATTTATTTATTTATTTATTTTCTGTTGAAAACATGTGATGGTTTGGGAATAATGGACACCATGATAAAAAAAAGTAAAACTTGAATGAACTTTAACCTCTGGTAAAGAACTGATCCCTCACTGGAAAATATATATGAAATTAAACTAGAAATCAAATCTAATGTTCAAGGACAAAATCCTTGTTCTGATATTAATGAACTCGAGTTACACAGGTTAATAACATAAATAACCCCAAATCAAATTTCCTCTTCCTAAGAACTGGAGCTAAAATACATATAATATATTTTATATCTCAAAATCCTGGAAACAATATATATAATGAAATAATATGAAAACATTACATATGGAAGAATTTATAATTGATTAATATAAAATAGTTATTTGTCCTTTAAAATTTAGAGAGCTGTATTTTCTAATGTTATGAGAGATAAATTTAAACTGAATGTGATTTACAAAGGAGAGATATTAATATAATATGAATACAAAATTATCATGTAAACTCAGGAATAGGGAATATTAAGAGGAGTAATATGGCAGTATGCAATTAACTGCAACATGTTATATGACAGAATATTATAATATCAGAGATCTGGAAGAGTTAAAGTTCTGACTTACACAATAGTATATAGTGTTTTCAAGTCCTGGAGTTTTCATATAATAATCTATATACTACTAAATTGTTATGTATATGAGAAACTCTAGGAAACATGTTAAAAATACATGTATGCCTTGGTCTCATCGGCAAAGAGTTTCAGTTGATAGGGATTTCTGTTCAACAAATTTTAAATAGGAAGAAAGGAAGGAAGGAAGGAAGGAAGGAAGGAAGGAAGGAAGGAAGGAAGGAGATACTGGTAGGTAGACCACTTGTAAACAGTCAGTCCATTAATTAACTGCAATGTCAAATTTTCCTACAGTTTCAGTGCAAATCCAATTAAAATTAATCAAGTATTTTTCTCACAGCTAAAAAGCAGGTTTGACAAATGAAAAGATAAAGTAAAGGAACTAAGATAGTTACAACAATTTGGATAAGGAATTAATTTGGAAGAAAGATAATCTGATTATAGAACTTATCATAAAACTAAAAATATGCAAGAGAATGTGGTACTGGTGACAAGATATACATCTATTTCTATGGAATTGAATAGGGTGTGCAAAAATAGATTCACTCAAATATAGTTAATTGACTTTCAACAAAGATGCCAAGTGTATTAGTCTGCCATAGGAATGCTGACACAAAGTACCAGAAATCTGTTGGCTTTTATAAAGGGCATTTATTTAATGTAAACCCTTATAGTTACAAGGCTCTAAAGTTTCCAACTCAAGGTTGCTTTCTCACCAAAGTCGGTCACCACAGGTTGAAGCAGAATGGTTTCTATTCTCTGCCTAGTCTCTCCTTCCTGAGTTTCCTCTTCTACTTGAGGCTATATGGACCAGCTTGTTCCCAAACTCAGCTATAGGCTGGCATAGGGCTTGTCTCTCAGGGATTCCTCTCTCCCTTGGCATAGGGTTTGTGTCTTTCTGGGCTTTCTAAATCAGCGAGAAACTATCAGATTAATGGCTCATCTCTCCCGGGGTGCCAGGATAAAAAATGACAAAGTTCTCTTTCTTCCTGTGTCTTTTTGAGTGAGTGTCTGCATACATCAGCCCACCAAGGGGGCAGGGACTCAACATGAGTCATGCCTTATAGATATTGTCAAATCAAAAGCCCTAAATTGATTTTATAAAGTAAACTTAAAGGCCCATTTACTGACCACAATATAATCAAAAGGATGTTAGACCCAGTAGAATAGATTAGTTTACAAATATAATCTTTATCTATTTGAAATTCACAAAAATATTCTCAAATTATCACATCAAGGAAGATCCATGAAGGAAGAAGGGTCTTTTGAAATCATGGGACTAAAATAATTAAAAAGCCTTTTGCCATACACACACACACAAAATACATTGATTAACCCTATGTGCCATATTTAAACTTTTCTTAATATGAATCTTAAAAATTATTGAAAAATATAATGCTTTAAAAATTCTAGAGAAAACATAGAACAGCATATGTATAACCAGGAGTTAGTCAATGTTTATAAAATAAAAGATAAAATTCATGAACTAGAAGTGAAAATTTGAGACACTGTACTACATCACATTTACAATTTTATGCTTTGTTAAAGACAATCCTGAGAGAATGTGGAAACAAGCCAATGATTTGGAGAAAATATTTGCTAAATATCTGTCTAATAAAGAACATATATCTGGAATGTAATGAACTCAAATCTCAAAAATGCAGACAAAAAATAAAATCAATTAAAAACCTGCAAAAATTTGAACAGACATTTTTAAAAAGAAGATACAGAGATGGCAACAAACCCTATGAGTAGATGTTCAGCATCATTTGTCATTAGAGTAATGCAGTTTAAATCCTTGATGTTAACTCCCTCATTTGAAATTTTCTTTATAATATTTCTGCTCTATTTAACTGACATTCTTACTATCTAGTGTAAGAGTGAAACATTAAATTCTTTCCTTCTGAAACTGATTCCAAGACAAGGAAACACAATTACAACATTTATTTTCATGTGCTCTGTACATTCTATGAATTTCAGTGTGACAGGTAGGAAATAAAGGTAAAAGATGGAAATGAAATAAAAAAGTTCTAATAGTTTGATAAATGTTATGATTAAGTACACAGTAAAAATCTATAATTAGTTATTAGAATTAATGAATTTAATATGTGTGCTGGATAAAACATAAAATTAGAATAATCAACTTATTTTTATAGTGCAGCAATAAACACATAAATAAAATTTAAGGAGAAATAGCATTAAAAATATATTTTTTAATTTTTAATGTTTTAAAAAGATACTTTGATTAGATAAATGTTACAGAGAATGTATAGGGAATTCCCATATGCCCTGCTCCCCACACCTCCCATATTTTCCCACATCAGCAACATCTTTCATCAGTGTGGTACAGTCATTGCAATTGATAAACACATTTTGGAGCATTGCCACCAAAGCATGGATTATAGTTTACATTGTTGTTTACACTCTTTCCCATTCAGTCTTTAGGTTATGGCAGGATATATAATGGCCTGTATCTGTCATTGAAATGTCATTCAGGATGATCCCCAAGTCCCAAAAAAGGCCCCATTTTACACCTGTTTTTCCCTCTCCCTAACCCCAGAACATCCATGTGTCACTGCCTCCACAACAATGGTATTTATCCCATTGCTAGAATCACAATAAGTCTATAGTATAATACTAGTAAGTTTATTTTAGTCCATTGTTCATTTCCCAATCCTGAGGACTCTGGAATAGTGATGCCCAGTCCACCATTAATTGAAGGGTCTTCGATCCCATATAGTCAATGGATGGAACTCTTTTGCTTGCAGTTGTAGGCACTCTCTGGTTCTTTGGTATGTTGTTTGTCCATCATCTCCTCCCCATTAGTTGTCCTGGGTGAGTCCATTGAACTGGAGTGTAGAAATTGCAACTCCATTGAAACTCAAGGCTCACCTGGCACATGGACAGCCCAAAGATTTAAGTCTCTTGGATGTACACCTTCCAACTCTAGTACTGACTATAGGTCCAAATAAAAGGACAGAAGAGTCATTCATAGGAAAACCACTGTTGAGCCTAACTCAGTCACACTGGGAAGGGAGCAAATTCCTGAGCTCTCTGCCCAGACTATAGTGTCTGGATGACTCCATATGCCTGAGGAGCATTGCTATTTGGTGTTGTATATACTTTGGCTGTCAATGAGATCCTGTTGAGATGTGCTTAAGCACTACCTATGGGATGGCCTGCCAACTCACTTTGAAATCTCATAGCCATACAAATTCGATTGTTTTTCGCTTTTCCACCTTTTGGTGAAGGTGATTTTTGTTTGTTTCTTTCTTTGTTTTTCCAGATGCATTGCTTGCTGGTACTTGGAAGCAATCCCTTGGTGTCAGGGAGGCTTATCCCTGGGATTCATGTCTCAAGCTGAGGGGAAGTTATTGCATTTATATGCTGAGTTTGGCCTAGAGAGAGGCCACATTTGAGCAACAAGGAGGCTCCCTGCAGGTAATTCTTAGGAACCCTACTACACTAGATTAAGTTTCAATTTCAAGAGCAAAGGCTCATAAGCATAGTCATCAATATCAAGGGTCCTTTAATGGACCATCTTCCTCCACAAGTCATTGTCCTTGTATGTGGGGAATTCTTGTTGTTCCATTAGAGATTATGGCAGAGATTCCCCAGATGGGAATTTGGTATTCTTTTGGTTATTGTATGAATCTCCACCCACCGTGACAATGCTGCATGAACACATTTATATGCCTCATATGTATATTCAGGTGAACTTCTTCCCATGTATCTCCCATCACTGACACCCCTCACCAATGATCCTCCCTTGCCACAGTTGTAACCCTTCTGTGATCTAAAACTTCTTCAAAAATGAAGCCAATAAAATAGCCACATACAATTAACAAGAAAATGAAATAGTAATGATAGTTTTATGCATAAGAAGTAAAATACAGAAAAAATTAATAAAAAGTAAAAATAGAGAATTTTAAAAATTGGAATATTAAAAAAATATTGAAAAAAATATTTTAAGAAAAAAAAACTTTTTTTTTACATTTTGTTTTTCATCACTGTAAAACTATTGTCCTATATGTACATTGACATTTTCTTCCATTTATTTCCCCAGTGTCTTACTTTCTTTTTTTTCATTTTTTTCTTCAAAGAAGTTTTAGGACACAGTAGAGTCACGTTCAGAATACAGGGGCTTCCCATATACCCAACATCTTCCCCCTTTTCCCATTCCCCCAATCAATAACATTTAATATGTGGGTGGTACATTTATTACAATCAGTGCACAAATATTGAAACATAGCTATTAACCATCATCAATGGTTCACATTATGGTTTACACTTTGGACTATATACTTTTATAAGATCTGATAAAATTTAACATGGCCTGTATCCATATTTGCAAGATCATGCAAAATACTTCCTCAACCCGAAATGCCCCCTGTCCCATTTATTTTATTTCTCCCTCCCCCTCCCCTTTGGGTCCATGTCGACCACCAGGCTTCACTCCTTGGAAGACAAGTTTATAATTACTTATATCTTCACTGAGGGCTTGGCACACTGGTCTGTCCTCCCCTATTACTCACCACCAATGCTCTCAAGTGACTCCCATCCCTCTCTTTGAGAAGATAATGGGCCTCCTGCTCATTAAGTAGGTCTCTAATCACTGATGCACAAATTTGTCCTCTGTCTCTCAACCTACCTCAATTTATTTTCTTTCAATTTTAACATTTGTTGAATAATTGTCAAGCCTTGATGGTCTTCAAAACTTTGGGAAAAGTTAATTCTGACAAATTTTAACCATTTTCATTGGTTCCAAGGGGGTTGTGGACCAAATGTGTCCTACTTCAGAATCTTACTCATATCAGCTTCTACCCATCAGTTTTTGCATGATATCCACTCTTTCCTTTAGAACTCTTAGAATATTACTTATAGTTATTATAAAATTTTCAACTGATAATTCCAACATCTCCTACAAACAATATATGGATACGATATTGCCCTGATCTTTATATTGTTTTTCCCTTTTTGCAAGCCTTGTGATTTATTTTTGAAAGCCAGACATGATATATCAGGTAAAGGCAAATGAAGTAAATAGACTTTTGACTTTAGGTCTCATGTTTACTGTCTAGGAGTTAGGCTCTTTTATTGTTTCCTGTAGTGGCAAGTTTCAGTGGCAAAAATTTCTTCTTTGGTCCTTTTGTCTGACTCTGTTGCCTTCAAGTTTCCTTAAAGATTCCTTCTTAAATTGGGGTTGAGCTTTGCAATTTTTAATAGTTGTAATGCATTCTTACATACAGTATCTCTATTAATGTATTGTAATATGTGGGAGAGGTAAATGTTCTATAATCTTATGAAAAGTTTTCCTTTAGACTGTGGCCCTGGGGTTATGAAATTCACAAATGATTATCACCTTTTGTTTTTTCACCCCTTATGTGAGAAGTGGGAAATGCCAGACAGACCTAAATTTGGTCATCTATTTTTCCATCAGGTTAATTTGGCTTTGATAAAACCCAGTTTGGTTAGGCTTAGGCAAAATACCGTCCCTTAAAGACTGGCCTTTGTTAAGGAAAGCAATGCCTTGGGAATATTTTAAATGGCTATTTTTCCCTTCCTGCTGTTGGAGATACAATGAGATTTTTCTACTTTCATTACAGTGACAAGCTTGGGCCTCATGGAGGCACAATGCAAAAAAGTGTGAGGGTCCCACTAACCTTGGGTTTCTAGATTTTTTTTTAACTCTCAAGTTAGTCCATACTCTATCTTCAGCAATTAGTCAGGTCAAGTAATTTAATTGTAAAAAAAGGGAAATTTAATATGTCCCATTTAAGTGCTTCTACCTGTTGCTAATCCTGATAAACTAAATTTCTGTATCTGCATGTCTTTCCAGTTTTGGGGTACTAATTTGCCCTGTGACCTCAATTTATGACAGATCTAAAAAAAGTTGATTTTAGATATTTTAGCTTGCTGTCAGGACAGGAGTGGCTATTACTAAATTGGAAAGAAAAATATTTGAGGTAGGTTGAGAGACACAGGACAAATTTGTGCAACAGTGGTTAGAGACCCACTTAATAAGCAGGAGGCCCATTATCTTCTCAAAGAGAGGGATGGGATTCTTTTGAGAGCATCAGTGGTGACTAATAGGGGAGGACAGACCAGTGTGTCAAGTCCTCAGTGAAGATATAAGTAATTATGAATCTTGTCCTCCAAGGAGTGAAGCCTGGTGGTCGATATGGCCCCAAAGGGGAGGGGGAGGGAGAAATAAAATAAATGGGACAGAGGGCACTTTGGGAGTGATGGAAGTGCTCTGCATGATCTTGCAAATATGGATACAGGCCACGTTAAATTTTATCAGATCTTATAAAAGTACATAGTCCAAAGTGTAAACCATAACGTGAACCATTGATGATGGTTAATAGCTATGTTTCAATATTTGTGCATTGATTGTAACAAATGTACCACCCACATATTAAATGTTATTGATGGGGGGAAGGGGAAAAGGGGGAAGATGTTGTGTATATGGGAAACCTCTGTATACTTTCCAGTTTTGGGATACTGATTTGCCCTGTGACCTCAATTTATAACAGATCTAAGAAGAGTTGATTTTAGATATTTTTAGCTTGCTGTCAGGACAGGAGTGGCTATTACTAAATTTTTCATGTTGTGTTAAAAAATGGGAGTATTTTTTAGAGGAATACACTGATCATATGCTGATATCAAACTTGTGCTTGTCCCAAAAGAGATAAATGAGTCTTTTGTGAATAATTATCAAGGCAATTACAAATGATGTTCTGAAAATTTTTGGTTTGGATCTCAAATTCACACTTAAGAATTAAGTATTAAAAGATTATTTTGATTACTTGTTTTGATGAGATTGTTTTAGTGAACTCAAAAGACAAACACAGTGATGCGAAAATGTTTATTTTCATTAGGAGAAAAAAATATTTTCACTCTTAAGGAGTCCTCAAGTGAGCAAAATGTGAAACCAAATTAAATACAGCAGAGGTGACTGGAAATGAAAATCATTTTTGTCATGTTCTTTGTTCATTAGGCATAAATTTGAGAAACAATAACAAATACAAAGTTATTCCTCATACCAAGAGGGTAAAAGTAGAGATAGAAACTAAGGCCAATATCCTAGCATCACGAAACCCTGAAATAAGGATGACCTTTTAAGATTATGGAGCATCTATATTCTGTAGCCAATTGTAGATTTTTCTCTAAGCTATAATTTTGTCTTTCGATATCTTTAATTACAATCTCTGAAAATAGTATCATGTACATTCAGTATATTTTTGGGAGTTTCAAAAGAGTTATAAGTAACTCTAATCAATATAAGTAATTGAAAATGCAAAGGAAATAATTTAATAAGGGAATAAAAATCTATGGTGTTGAGCAAAAGAGTGCAGATGTGTCCATGGCTGGACGTGATGTGGGAAGCACATGGGCAAGTGAGTTAACTAGAGGTTACACCTCTCCAGTGATTTCACAGGAGAATTAACTTCATAATAGGGGACAGGAATTTCTATGAAAAACCTGAGAACATATGAAACCATTAAATCCTGAATATGTCAATTTTAATTATAATAAATGAAAATCAAGTTATACATGAATAAGAGCAGCAATATGAATATGTCAATAAATGTAATATGAATATATTCAAATGTAGTCATAAGCATATAGGTGATAGTTTATCTATTTGTATACAAGGTTGCATAGGAATGTTAATTAATAATTTATTGAGAAACATTATAAGGTATATTACCTAAAAATAAGACATTTTCTACTCACAAATCTCATTAAAATAAATGGACTGACAGATTTTTTCAGTTTGATTCAATGCCAAAAATGTACTTTATGATGAACCAGTTATTTTCAAATATATGTTTCATTGCCTCTTTTATATATTTGTTCCTCAAACTGCAAATGATGGAATTCAGCATGGGAGTCATAATAGTGTAAAATATAGACACTATCATATCATTGACCGGTGCTTAGCTGGAAATTGGCCTCATATACTTAAAGTGGATTATCCCATAATAAAATGACACTCCAGTTAGGTGAGAGCCACAGGTGGAAAAGGCTTTTTTGCCTCCCTTCAACAGAACACATCTTCAGAATGACCATCAGAATGGAAGCATGGTAATCATCTCAAAAGAGCCCACAAAATAGAAGAATAGAAGTTGGTTGATGTGAAGGTCAAAACAAGAAATAGCAAGGAGTAGAGAGATGGCACAAAACATGTCTTATTTCATTAGATGCACAGAATGATAGGCTAAAAGTGACCACTGTGTGTAAAGTACCATGCAAAATGCAACCAACATACGAAGCAATGATGAGCAGCACAGAGACTCGCAGTGACATGTTAACTGAATACAGCAATGGGTTGTAGACAGCTACATAGCGATCATAAGCCATTGCAGCTAAGGGAAAGCATTCTGTGCTTTCAAAAAAAAATAATGAAAAATCTGTGTAACACATCTAAGGAATGAAACATCTATATTACCCTCCAGGAAATTGACCAACATATTGGGGGTGACAACTGAAGAATAGCAAGCATCCAGCAATGAAAGCACACTCAGAAAATAGTACATGGGGTTGTGGAGCCAGGCATCCTCAATAACCAATAAAACCAGTCCCAAATTTCCAATCAGAGTAAAAAGACAGGTTGCTAGAAATAATAAAAATAGGATGACCTCCAGCTCAATATTATCTCTGAAGCCCATCAATATAAACACAGTGACTTCAATCACATTCTTCAATGGAATCTCATTTGTATCCAAATGTGATGGTACCTTTGAAGTCTCAGTTTATATGTATAGATTTGCAAGACACTATCTGGTGAAGTATAGTTCACCCAATTTTATCCCCATGTCTGCTTCTTAGGACATTGAAACCTAGGCAGTGATTGGATAGGCATTGGTATGGAATTGGGCCCAGGTGGATGTAGTTCCCTTTATACATAAAAGGAAGACATGGTTTCATTCATTTGTTACCGAAATTTGTCATCTTAGAAAAGAAAATAAATTAATTAAAGTGGATTGTTTTTGGTTAAATTTAGAACCACCTTTCCTTATATTATATCTTCTTAAAATTCATAAAAAACAATGAATATCAAGTTTTCTGTATTCAAATATGTTACAGTGGAGTGTAACATCTGAATAGTAGTTTGAAACTTCCTACAATGAGTGTAAAATAACTTAAAATTGGAGCAATCACATATACCTCATAAGAGTGTGTTCATTTTAAAGGAGAAAAATCAGGATGAAAGTTAAGTCATTTAAAAACATTCCCACATGACTAAAACTGGGATTTTAGGCATACATTTCAACTTCTCTTCCAGGACAGCCATTTCACACCAAACCATTTTACGTTTTCTTTCCAGGCAATGATTTTTTTCTTAGTTCTTCTAAAATAATTTTGATCAAGGCAACCAAAGTTATTCTGGAAGAAAGTGCATCTTGGGTATCATAAAAAACAGTGCAATATCTTTTATTCATTTTTTATTATTCTTTCTTGAAAGCTAACATTAAGTTGTCCATTTTTATCTCTTCAAGTTATTATAATTATCTATGCATTTGCTCATTATTTCTACAAAGTCCTGAGAAACATTTCTATAAAAATAAATCATGGCAATGCCTTTAAAATATAACCATTGCTAGTGGAGACTCTAAAATAACTATAGAATATTATCATTGAAAAGAAATAATGAACTGATAGGTAAATCTCTTGTTATTGCTTTTCTACAATTTGTTTTAATTCTGGTCTATTTTCTTAACCCAGCATAGTGTTTCTTTTGTGGAATAGGCAGAAAAAACTGCATGACCATAGTTAACAACAGTATTGTAATATTCTTGCATCAATGTCAAAGAAGTCACTATATCAATACTATGTGTCAATAATAGGGGGTTATGGGAATTTTCTTTTGGAATAAGGAAAACGTTCAAAGGTTTATTGGGGTGATATCTGCACAACACTTTGATCAAAGTGAGAACAACTAAGTGTACACTTTGGAAAGATTGTACAAAGAATGTTTCTCTATAACACAGTGAGCCATGTGATGGAAGATGGACTGTAGTAAACAGTACAAATATGAGAACATTCTTATGAACTAAAACAAATGTAAAATATTAATACATAGTGCTAATAATAATGTCTGTATGTAAAAAATATACCAAATGTACACTATAGACCATCGTTAGTGGTAATAGTCTGATGATGTTCTTTCATAATCTATAACAAATATTTCACAACAATATAAGCTGTTGGTGGAGTGGTGATGTAAGGGAATTCTGCACATAATGATGCTTGTTTTGTAAGCTCACAACATCTCTGATAAAAATATATTTTAAAAATGAGAAAAGTCCATGACCAAAAAAGTTAATATTTAAACATAAAACACACACAAAATATATTAAAAAGGTACCGACATCTGGAATGAATGCCTCAATGATTGAACTACAGTAACGTAACAAACATATTTAGGCATTATATTCCAGCATAATGGCATTTGTTTTTCCTTTGCTACTTTATAGACCGAAGTGTTTGACTCATGCTTAAGTAAATGGCACTGGTGTTTTCCAGGGTTTTGGAATAAAATATCTGCCATGCACAGGGGTGGGTTGCAGTCAGTGACTAACAAATGACTTTATTCATGATATGAAGTACACCACAGTTTTGTTATTTTGAGATTCTCTATAAGAAGAGAATGAAAAAATCAGACTAAAACTACTGTTGGAAAAAGAAGAAAGCCACATATCATTTTCACCATGAAATGTTATCACATCTATGTGGCTATGTGAAAGAAAAATAAAAAGAGTAAATAACAATGTAAATATGGGCCTAGGGAACTGAAATTGCACATTGATTCTTAGAGAATTCAAGAATTAAAATTATATATATAATTAAGGTAATTTCTGATTTCTGTGCAAATCCAGACACATATTATTCACGGTGGAAAATACACATAAATATAATATTTCTATTGTAGTTTCAATTTCTATATTAATGAAATGCTATAAATCAATTAATAATATAAGTATGATTTAATGCATTGTGCATCATAAAATATATAGTTCTATTAATTGCCTTCATTCGTTCTCTTACCTATGCATTCTCTCTTCTCTTTCTCTCTCTCCCACTAACTCTATAATGAAAGGAAATAAAGATATTCCAAAACATTTTAAAAAGGTACCAGTAGGTAGTCTATAAAAGAAATTCATTACAAAGTATACTTGACTGACATACACAAGAGAAATTTCAGGTACATCACAGCTCTAACCTTCACTTTTCTGCCATTTAGATTGAGCATCAATTATGAAAGAGTAAGAACATTATATTTGACCTCTAAACCCTGTATTAAAATCCCTGGTTTAAGACTTAGTGAAAGTGTGAACTTGGAAAAGAACTCCATCGTTACAACGAAAAGAAAAATAAAACAGAATAAGTTTTTCATAATCAAAATTTTCAATCACATGGACATGGTATCATGACACAGCACTTGTTTATGAGCTGCATTAAATTATTTTGTATTAATTTTATGTTTAGGATGCATGCAATTGAAGTATGACAAATTTTATTTATGTGAAACACAAGCAATGGAGAGTTACAAAAAGCAACTTTTATCATGAAAACATTCGGCAATGATTGGTTTCCAAATCATAACGTAAGTATTTCTTCTTTTAATTATACATATGCTTGTTATATGACACTAAGTATACATAAATTAATTAATTACTTAAATGAATACAATTAGATTAAACTCAAAGAAGCTTGTTATTCTGTGCTTTAAGGTGCCATAAAATTCATACACTTCACTACATCTGCCTTTACTATGTCAGTAAATAATAGTGTCTTTTCCTTTAATTTTCCTGAATATCTTGCTGATAGAATTTCCTGACAACTGTTGATGTCTCTGTTTCTATCTATAGGTTAGTAAGTGATTTATGAATTAAGGTGAACATATAAAAAGATGTCCCATTAGAATAATAATCGACTTCACTACATGGAATTGGAGACATGACAGAGAAAGTGGTGACTTTTAGCAACTTCAAGTGGATCTTCATACTAGCATTTCTATTATGTACTATTTGAGAATATTAGACTGCCTGTGTTTATGGGTAGCTGATTTCTCTGTAACAGGATAAGATAAGAAAAAATATAAAGAGATATTGAACTTAAAAGAAAACATACATAATCCTTCAGGAAGACTCAAAACCATTGCTTCAACTCTCAAATAGTATGAAAACATAAAGTATCAGACATCCATGAGAACAGTTTTACACATTTTACTTCAGAATAAGGAAATCTATGATAGCAGCTACCATGTATTACTAAGTGGCTAATAATGGATTGGAATTTTGTGTCCATTACCTTGCATTATCTGCATAGCTATTTGCAAGCTCAAAAGTCCTTGTATATATGAGGTAACTAATTCCTTGTTAGAAATAGACCATGACAAAGCTCACATAGTTATTTACAGAGCCAGGATTCAAGCCCAAATTTCTCTGGCTCACACTATAAGCTATTTCCTCTGAATCATAGTGTAATACCATACTGACATGCCAAAATTCTGGAATCATTGCTTTAAAAATATAAAAAATAACATTCTCAGCTATTTTTATTCATTTTTAACACGATCAAGCTTACAAAAAGCACACAAATAATCATGAAATTCAAAACAAACCAACAAAAGTGGATTCTAGATCATTTAGGTAAATATTAAAATAAAATTCAATTTAATTATTAATCATTAATTAGAAAAAAATTGTATGCACTCAAAGTGGCGTATACTCACTGGCAGGTTATAAACTAATTTCCTCACTATTTAATAAAATATCTAATTTCTGCTGCCCCTATTCTATCCTCCTCCATCAAGAAAATTAAAACAAATTTCTTATTATATCTCTATTTAGTTATGCATATATAGAGTCCTTCCTATTTAGGTTTGATCTTCCCTGGAAGGTCCAGGCATGCAATTCAATTTTTTAATACAGCACTTAATTAACTAGAATCAACTACATCAAATTTAAATAATAAAACAAGTGATTTCAATGTGTTGAAGCAAGTAGTTTGAAGTCAGGATTATAGATTCTAAACTATTTTTAGTAAGAAAAAACCCTTCTTATTTAAAAAACAACTGTTAATTCAATTCAGATGTTTTCTGCATTTGGATTCTTTTATTAGCTTCTTTGGTTATTATTGAAGTCCACAGGGGATGCCCCAAGGGAAAACACAGTAACTCTCTTCTCGACATAAAAGCACAAGTTATTTATTTATTTATTTATTTATTTATTTATTTATTTATTTATTTATTT
>JAKSZT010053802.1:525802-681736 GCA_026826555.1 Tolypeutes matacus | reverse complement strand
TTTATTTATTTATTTATTTATTTATTTATTTATTTATTTATTTATTTTCTGTAGAAAACATGTGCATGGTTTGAAAAAAATGGACTTCATGATTTAAAAATAAAAGGAAAGCATGAATGGACTTTGACCTCTGTTAAAGAAATGATCCCTCATATGACATAGAATTGGAAAAGAAATCTAATGATAGGGATATAATCCTAGCTCTGATAGTAATGAACTAAGTGACACAGGTTAATAACAATAACTTTCCAAAAACAAATTTCTTCTTCCCGAGAATTGAAACTGCTTAATTTTCACAAAATTCAGTAAAAATACATATAATGAAATAATATGAAATTATTACATGTGACAGAATTTAAAATGATTAATATAAATTAATTATTTGTCCTTTAAAATTTAGAGTGTTACACATCTGCTAGTATGAGAGATAAATTTAAACTTAATAATATTTTCAAAGAAGAGATAAGATATGAATAAAAAATTATCATGTAAACTCTTAATAGGGAATATTAAGAGGTGAGATGTAGCAGCATAAAGAATACTACAACATGTTATATTGTAGAACATTAGAATATTAGAGATCTGGCAGAGTTAAAGTTCAGAATTTTTGAGTAGCATACAGTATTTTCATGTCTTGCATCTTTTATATAATAATCTTTAGACTACTAACTTGTTGTGTATATAAGAAATTCTAGAAAGCTTGTTTAAATATATATAAACCTTGGTATCAACTCCAGGATTTTAAGTTAGGTACGGAATTCTAGTCATCAAATTGAATTTAAAAAGGAAGAAAGAAAGAGGATATTGATAGGCAGACTGCTTGGAAGCAGTCAATCCATTAATTACATGCAATCCCTAATTTTTCTATAGATTCATTGCAATCCAGTTAAAATTAAGCAATTGCCAAATTGATTCTACAAATGAAAAGGTAAAGCAAAGGATCTAACATAATTACAACAATTTAGAAAATGAATAAATTTGGAAAACATAATGTGATTACAGATCTTATCATAAAACTAAAATACACAAGGGAATGTGATATTGGTGACACAATATACATCGAGTTTCAAGGAATAGTATAATAAGTGCAAAATAGATTCACTCCCATATTCCCGTATTCAACTGACATTCAACAAAGATGTCATCTGTATTAATCTGCTAAAGTGGTGCTGATGCAAAGTATGAGAAATCTGTTGGCTTTTATAAAGGATATTTATTTGGTGTAAAAGCTAACAGTTGCAAGGCCCTAAAGAGTCCACTTCAAGGTTGATTTCTCACCAAAGTCAGTTGCCACATTTTGAAGAAAGATGGTTGCTGATCTCTGTGTGGATTCTTCTTCCCAAGCTTCCTCTTCCTCTTGAGGCTTCCTGGGCCCAGCTTGTTCCCAATCTCAGCTGTAGGCTGGCATAGGGCTCGTCTCTCAGGGCTTCCTCCTTCCCTTGGCATAGGGTTTGTGTCTTTCCGGGTTTTCTAAATAACCTGCAAACTATCAGTTGAATGGCTCTTCTCTCCCTGTTGCCCCAGGTTAAAAACTGACAGAGCTCTCTCTCTCATCCTGTACATCTTCTTGAGTGAATGTCCATTTATTTCAGCCCACAGAGGAGGTGGGGACTCAACCTAAGTCAAGCCTTACTGACATAATCAAATCAAAAGTTCTAAATTGATTGTATCAAGTAAACTTAATCAGAATCCTTTGAACTGAATCCAATATTATCAAAATAGGGTCACATCCAGAAGAATAGCTTAGTTTACAAACAAAATCTTTCTCTTCTGGGGATTCACAAAAATAATCTCAAACTGTTGGACCAAGGAAGATCCATGGAAGAAGAATAATCTTTTAAAATAGTGGTACTGAGATAACTGAACAGCCTTTTGCCACATGCACATACACACACAATAAACTGATTAACCCTTTGTACCATATTTAAATTTGTCTTAATATGAACATTAAAAATTATTGAAAAAATCTAATGCTTTAAAACTTCTAGAGAAAACTTAGAACAGCATGTGCATAACCAAGAATTAAACAATGTTTTTAAATAAAAGAAAAAAATTCATGAGCCATAAAAGAAAAAGTTGATATACTATACTCCTTTACATTTAAAATTTTATGCTTGTGAAAGACTCTGCTGAGAGAATGAGGAAACATGCCATTGAGTTGGAGAAAATATTTGATAAACATCTGTCTAATAAAGAACATATATCTGGAATGTATAAAGAACTATGAAGTCTCAATAACATGAAGACAATAAAATAAAATAAAATCAATTAAAAATCTGCAAAACTTTGATCAGACATTTCACAAAAGGAGCTGCAGAGTTGGCAACTAATCCCATGAGAAGATGCTCAGCATCATTTGTCATTAGAGTAATGCTGTTTAAATCCACTATGTGAACTCCCTTATTTGAACCTTTCCTTCCAATGTTTCTGCCGTATTCAAATGACATTTTTAGTAGCTAATGTAATAGTGAAATATTATAATCCTTCCTTCTGAAACTGATATCAAAACAATGAAACCCAGTTGCATCATTTATATTCATGTGTTCAGTACATTCTAAGAATTTCAGTGTGGCAGGAAGGAAATAAGGTAAAAAATGGAAATGAAATCACAAACTGCTAATATTTTAATAATAGTTATGATTGAGCACATGGCAAATATCTATATATTAGCTATTAACATTAATGAATTTAATAAGTGTGCTGGATGAAATATAAACATAATAATCAACTGTATTTCTATAGCAGAGTAATAAACAATTAGAAAATAAAATTGAAGGAGATATAGTATTAACAAAAATATTTTTTAAAATAAGAAACCCAACCCGAGGATAAATCTAACAAAAGAAACCTAAGACATATATACAGCTAAGTATAAAAGGTCCTTAACTGAAGTAATTTATTCAAAAGTTTCCAACTACAACAAGTTAACATGTACAGGAATGGATTAACTTTAAGAACAGGATTTTCTGGGGTGCACAAAAGCTTGAAACTGCCACAGACTTCATCTACACTATGGAGGATAAAGAAGAGTTTATCTGGAATACAGGAGATGATACCCCAGGGCTTCTCTTACTATTACAATGACCTTCTATTAAAGTCAATGGGAAACTGCACAACTAAATTCAGGAAGGACCACCAATGAATGACCTAGAAACTTCTGAATGTCTAAATCAAGGAATGAAGGTTTGGATCACTCCACCAGGCAAAGAACCATGGACATCTGAGGTGATTGCAGAGGTTAAAGGGAGCTTGGAACAAGTAGTGGAAAAAAGTAGTGATAAATATTAACTATGGCCATGTGAAAGTAATAGAAGTAATAGAAGACTGTAATTTTTATGACTAGTTTCCTTGTTTTGTTATGGATATTTTAGTATATGTACATAAAGCAAGTATCTTTGTTTTTTCTTCCCTATCTTATCCCCTTATCATATGACATAAGTTGTATTTGTTTCATGTTATTATATATAAGTTATAAGATAGAGATTTTAACAGTGAATATTACCCAAGGTCCTGCACCCTATCCTGGAGAGATTTAGTGCATTTCCAGTTTTACACAAGATAACTGAGTATTATTACATGAAAAAATGTCTGTTTTTTTTTTTTTAGAGAGTAATTATGGTTTAAAGTGATGTGTATAGCTGCCAAGTTGACAAGTGGTGGACTGTGATTGCTAGGTTTATGTGTCAGTTTTGCCACAATGGTGCCCATTATTTGGCCAAGCAAACACTGCCCTGTTTCTGTGAGTATATTTCATGGACCTAAGTGACCTGTATGTTGATTGCATGTATGACTGATTGCATCTATGCCACCTGAAGAGATTGTCTTCAGCAATGGGAGATGTCTCATCCAATCGAGTGAAAATGGAGAAGTGATGATATATATATATCATATGTATGCAAATATATGATGTTATAAATATTATATTATAAACACATATATATAATAAAAGTAATGAGTGTAAATGATCACTCTTTATCTTTTCTCAAAATAAGTTTCTGAATGGACAGGGTGGATAAACACAATCTAACAATTTTGAATGAATTGCTTCTGATGGGAATTATAGATCTCCCTATGCTGCAGATTCCATTATTTGGACTCTTCAAAGTCTGAGAGTTATTCTCAAGATGAATTCTTCTCTCAGGGGCCTCATGGGGACCCATCATTTCCACAAGTTTGTCCAATGACCAATTTCTTGTTTACACCCTGACAGTTAGGCTAATATGTCCAGCAGGTAATTGAGCCCAGTTGTTTGATCAAGCAAGCACTGGGCTAATTGTAATACATTTATGAACTTTAGTCATCAGTCAGTTTACTGCATAGATGGCTGATTACATGTGCATCAACCAGGGAGATTGCCACCAGCAATGAGTGACATTTTATCCCATCAGTTGAATGCCTTTAAAGGGGAAATGATTTCAGCACTCAGAGATAATTTCTCAGCTCATCTTTGGACAGCCAACATCTCCTAGAAACTCATCAAAGATCTTCATTTGACTTTCATGGGAGCCCCTGGTTTGCAGCCTGCCTGCAGAACCTGGACTTGTACATCCCCATGGTCATGTGAGATAGTTTTATAAAATCTCATACTATTCACAGATATCTCCTTTTGATTCTGTTGCCCTAGAAAACCCTGACTAATAAACATCCTCATCAAGTACATTGGTGGCAACTGAGCTCCAGACATCCCCCTGCAAATACCTTGGGGTGATGGCCACACCCAAACTCTGATTTCACAGAGTTCACACCTGAACTCTGGGGTAAAGTTTTAATGCCCCTATTATAGTGAATAGAAGAAAACATCCTCTGTAACTTTTGGCATATAGGCCCAACTGTCTCTGAGCAACCAGTTGGTAACCTGGTTTTCCCTAATCCATGGGGGACAGGACTACTGCTCTCAGACCTATGGGATGATAACCTTACCCTCCCTAATCTTTGGGGAATGTGCTCCACACTCTCTGTACCCTGGTGTGGCAAAATTCTCCATGAACAGCTGGCAGGAACATCCACACTTTTCAACTGCTGGAGCAAACTCATCTTCTCTGTACACATGGGTGGGGTTCCTCTCTTGGTCCAAGCAGTTGTCTTTATTCCAGATTTCAGCTTCCATGATTTTCCTCTTAAAGCCATTTACCCTTCCATATCTCCCATCGATGTCCCTTTTAGTCCAGGATGACAGTGGTTTGTTCATACAGCTCTCTCAAAAAGCTTGTTGGTTTAGCATGCAAGAAGCAGAGGTCCAAGCCATCTGACAGTAAGACTTTCCAAAAGTCTTTCCTGGATAACTGCATTTCCATTCCTGATTTACAAGTTACATGTTTATTTTTTTTTTTAAAAGATTTTATTTATTTATTCATTTATCCCCCCCTTGCTGCTTGCGCTCGCTGGGTCAGCTAACCACGCCATGCGGGCGAACTTGCCTTCACCAGGAGGCCCCGGGAACCGAACCCGGGTCCTCCCATATGGTAAACGGGAGCCCTACTGATTGAGCCACAGCCGCTTCCCATACATGTTTAGTCAATTCCTTAAATGGGGCATTATCATCTGAGGGCTTGATTTTCAGAGGCTTGGAAGTTCCAGAATCAGTTTCTGTTTTGTTTTTTGTTTTTTTTGTACCCAACAATTCAGTTCTCAGATTATCTGTCTCATCTAACATTTTACTATAAGTTGCAAGGAGAAGCCAAGATGCATTCTCTGAGTTTCCTTTGGAAAGCTCTTCAGCTATTTGTCCAGGCTCACCATTTTCAAATTCTGCCTTCCACATAACATCAGCAGTTAATCTTTCTAAGTTCTCTGCAACCTTAAAACATGGATTGCCTTTCTTCCAGTTTTCAATAATAGTTTCATCATTTACCTCAAAGGCTCCATAAAAAGTCTCTTTAGCCGCCACATTCCTACCAACAGTCTCTTCAAAGCAATCTGGGCCTTTTCCATCAAGCATCTCACAATTCTTCCAAAAAGTACTCCTTACCCATTTATCAAACCATTCCAGCATTTTGATAATTGCAAAAGCACTACCCTACTCTCTGGTACCAAATTCTGTATTAGTCAGCCAAATGGGTGCTTATGCAAAGTACCAGAAATCTGTTGGGTTTTATAAATGGTATTTATTTGGGGTGCAAGCTTAGAGTTACATGGCCCTAAAGAGTCCAACACAAAGTTACCTCCTCGTCAAACTGCCACATGTTGGAGCTAGATGGTCATCAGTCTCTGCAAGGTTCATCCTTCCTCTTCAGGCTCCATGTTCCCCACTTCTTCTGGTCTCAGTTGAGGCTGGTATAAGGCTTATCTCTCTCCCTGGGGCTTCCCAGGCTCAGCTGCTCTGTTCTTTCCACTAGGTCATCTGTAGACTATCAGTCTTTCTCTCTTCCCAGGGCCTTTGCAGTGTCTATGGAGCTGTCTCTATTTCTTCATATATCTGCTTCTATGTGTATTTACTTCCTGGGGCTCTAGTATCAGAACTCCAACTCTCACCTCTGCTGTGTTGTTTTCTCTGTGAGTCACCACACACCAAAAGGGCAGGGTCTCAAGGTCTTCCTGACATAGCCCTCAAAGCCTTAATCATAATTTAATCAAGTAAGAGTGAAACCTCTGAATCTAATACAATATAATATGCCCAGAGGAAAAGACCAGTTTACATACATAATACAATATCAATTTTTAGAATTACTGTACAATACCAAACTGTTACACCTCGCTATGGGAGAATAAGCACTGTAGATTGGATGCTGATTGTGAGCATAGACAAGGGAGTGGATGCAGCTCAGTGGTTAAGTGTCTGCTTCTCTTGTATGAAGTCATGGATTCAAACCCCAGAACCTCTTGATAAAACAAAAACAAAAATGTACACCACCTCCTGGATAAAATTGCCCCAGCCCTAAAATATATTGCCATTTATTTGGTGCCATAATTGAGTCTCACAAGGCTATTCCTTTGTTCTATCAATCCAGCTGCCTAAGTATGATGGGGACATAGTAAGACTAATGAATTCCATGAGCATGTACCGATTTCCACACTTTATTTTCTGTGAAGTGGGTTCCTTGATCAGAAGTAATGCTGTGTGGGATAACATGGTGGTGGATAAGATAATCAGTAAGTCTATGGATGGTATTTCTGAAGAAGGGCTGTGTGCAGGAAAGGAAAAGCATATCTAGAGTAATGTCTATTCCAGTTAGAATTATTGCTGCCCCTTCCATGATGAAAGTGGTCCAATGTAATCAACCTGCCACCTCGTAGCAGGGAGATCACCTCGGGGAATTTTCCATATCAGGGTCTGAATGTGGGTCTCTGCTGCTGGCATATAGGGAACTCAGCAGTGGCTGTAGCCAAGTAAGCTTTGGTGGAAATATTCCATGTCACTGAGCCCATGCATAACCTCCATCCCTACCACCATGGCCATTTTGTTCATAACCCCATTGTGCAATGACAGGAGTGGCTGGGGAAAGAGGCTGACTGATAGCCACAGAGAGGATCATCTTATCTATTTGATTATTACAATTTTCCTTTGCTTAAGTTACCCTCTGGTGAGCATTCACGTGGTACACAAATATTTTCATGATTTTGTCCATTCAGAAAATATCCACATATCTTTGTTACCAATTTTCCAATCATATTACTTCCAAGTCCCTGAATATCCATCCAAACCATTGGTAATACCTCATGAATCAGTGTACAAACCCATCTTGGTCCTTTCTCCCTCCAAGCAAAAAGAACAACCAGGTACACTTCTCAAATTCTTCCCCCCTGGGAGGATTTGCCCTCAACTTTGTCCTTCAGTGATGTCCCAGAAAGGGCCTGCAGTGCTGCAGCTCTCTACTTTTGGATGATCCCTTCATTTGGTGCAGAACTAGGCCCAATTTTTCTCTTCCTCAGTCAATTGATTGTAAGGAACTTTCCAGGAGGACATAGCTGTAGGCTGGGAAGAGAACATATGGTGACAGGAGTGCTGACCATGGGCATTTGGGCCACTTCCTCATGTAACTCACTTGTGCCTTCAGGAATCCTGCTCAAGCCCCATCTCATATACACCACTTCCACTTTATTATAGAGTGAAGCTGTGCACACCCAACATTATTGTATTGTGGGTCACACAATACCCAGTTCATGATAGGCAACTCAGGTCTCATGGTAACTTGGTGGTCAATGTTTAATTGCTCAGACTTTAATAAGGTGCAGTAGCAGGCCAAAAGCTATTTTTCAAAAGAAGAGTAGTTACCTGCAGAGGATTTCAGGGCTTTGCTCCAAAATCCTAAGGGTGTGTTCTCTTGTGGGAGGGAGAGATGATCAAGGTCCCTGTGGACAAAATTATGACATAGGGCAGGAGAGTTGATATTCCCTTAAGGCAGTACTGTGAATGTATATTTCTGTTCTTCCCTATTGTTTCTGGTGTTCCTTACTAATGGCAATTGTGAAAAAAAAACTATCTGCCAGTTCAATAGCTGCATATCAGGGACCAGGGTATGTGTTGATTTTCTAAAGCAATGATACCTCATATGGGACAGCAGCTACACTTGGAGTCACCACCTGGTAAGTTTGTGATAATCTACTGTCATCCTCTGAGATCCATCTGTTTTTTTACGCAGGCCAAATAAGATATTTGAATGGGATGTGTTGAGAATAACAACCCCTGCATTCTTCAAATGCTTGATGGTGGCCCTTACCTCTGTAATCCCTCTGGGAATCTAGTGGCTTCCACTTGGCCTTTTCTGCCATAATAGTCCTCACTCCACAATGCAGGTATTCAATGTGGGGATTCTCCCAGTTACTGAGTATGTTTATTCCAATTATTCATTCTGGAACTGGGGAAATAACCACAAAATGAGACCAGGGACCCACTGGACCCACTGTGACATGGAACTGAGCTAAATATCCATTGATGACTTTATTTTTATAGCTCCTACTCTAATGGTGGACCAGAGTGACCTTTTTTCCTCCTGAAATTAACATGACTTTTGAGCCAACTTCTAATAATTGCTAAATGTTTGATCATTTCCTTTTCCACTATACACAGTTATCCTGGTAAAAGGCCAAAGTTCTCTTTGAGGAAAACTGAGAGAAATATTAACAGGATTAATTTTTGGCAGGCTAACAAGGTCATTTCCCAAGGAGATCTGGCCTTCCCCTTATTCAGAGGGCCCTGGGTCTGTAACTGTCTCAATCCTGGAAATTGATTAAGTGACCATGGTTCTGTGTTTCTGTAATTTAAGTTAGGGTTTTGTTCACTCAGTATAGAAATTTTCTGCTTATACAGATCAGGTAGGAATTTAGTAGATTGCTTATCTATTTTGCTTCTAGGAACCCCATGATTTATTAGCCAAGGCCATAACTCTACGAGACACAGACTCTTTTGATTGCTGCTTTGAGTCTGCCTTTCATTGTGCTAGCCATGCCCACCTTGTCTTTGGTGATTAAGTGCTGCTATTTGGCTTCTGCTAGCCCAAGATCCAATCAATCCATAGTGTTTACAGATTCTAGTTGCATGACAGAAATTCCTACACAAATATCTGGTCTACAGAGAAGATCAACTACAGAGCTCTTCAGGGCAGATGGAGTTAGCCTTAGAAATTTATTCTTCACAATCCTGGTTAAAATTATGTCCTCTGAACATTCCTAGGGTGTGTGGACAGGTCTCAAATGGTAAATCCATTCTAACATTCCAATCTCTCTAAGCATTTGGATCCCCTCATCTACAGTATACCAGGGCAAATTGGGCATTTTGACCTCAGATATTCTAAGCCATCTTTTGCTCCATGTTTCAGACAGCCATCAGAACAAACTATTAGAGGTCTTTCTAACCCGTCAAGCTACAACATTGAATCCAGACTCTCTCCTTAGTCAGCCTGAATCAATAAATTCAGGCTGATACAACTTTACAATCATTTCACCATTTTCCCATACCCTTAATATCCATTCCCACACATATTCCCCTGATTTGTGTCTATATAAATTGGAAAACTCATGAGCATACTTCTTTATGGGTCATGCTTTGTACCTCCCCATTGTAGGCTTGTTGTGATTTTAGTCTAGTTATAGGTGTCCAAGAGATGAGAGGTGGTGAGGGTGGGTGAGGAGAAGTATCAGAAATGTCTTGCAAGCTACTGATCTCAGGGCATTCCTTTGGATTTTCATCTGGTGAGACAAGGTTAATCTCTTCAAGTAAGGTTGGATGGCAGACTCTTGAGTGCACAGTGGATGTTGGGAAGTTCAGGCTGGAGTTTGGCTGGTATCTGCCTCAGGTCAGGAAGAAGGTCTGAACTCCCTGGGACTGCTGGAGAATGGGCAGCACAGGCTTTAGATTGGCTAGTACCCACCTCAGAGCTGGGAGGAGGTACAGACTCCCAGGGGCAGCCTGGAGGATCAGTGATTCTAGCTTGATATTGCCTGGTCTCCACAGGGCAGACCATCACAAATTTATGTGGCAAAGTATCAGTAGAATTTAGGGTTTCAATGTCACCACCAATATTATAATCAACCCATATATCTCTATCAAAATCTTCAAGTTTCCACTCCATTACAATCAGTGCCCTCACTTTAACAGCAGACACCCTGCAAGGTTGAGATTTTAATTTCCCTTTTACCTCTGCTACTCATACAATAAGACTCTGACTCTGGTTTTTAGAGATCTCAAGTCTACTGCTGCATGAAACAAGACTTTCTTTTTTTTTTATTATGGGTAAGAATCAAAATTCTCACAATTTATACAAACATTTGCAAAATGATATATAAATATATATGCATATATGTGTATTTGCTTACAAAAATGTTATATATATATATATATATATACATATATTTTAAGAGGTGCTTAGATTACCCAAAATATTACACGGAACCCACTGGGATTCCCATGTTGCCCACCTCCCACACCTCCCCCCACAACCCACACAAACATCTCCCACAGTGTGGCCCACCACCCTCAATGAACTTACACATCCTGGAGCCTTGCCACCAACCATAGACCACAGTTCACACTGTAGACCACACTCTCTCCCACTCAGTTCTGAGTGGTGTGTGCTGATTTAAAATGGCCTACATCCGTTGCCACAACAGTACTCAGGAGAAAAGAGAAAGGAAAAAAAAATGAATATATATATATATTTTTTTTTAAAGGCATTTCCTTTACTTTTTTGCCCTCCAACTCCCAAAGAAGCCCCTGTATTTCAACTGCTCATCCCCTCCCTACCCCAAAAGTGTCAAGTGGCCACTGGCTCCACCTCATTGTTATAATTTCTTGCATTGCTAGAATCACCATATGTGAACAAGAGAATACCATCAAGTCCACTCTAGTCCATAGTTCTTCCCCCAATCCAGAGGGGACTGGGATGGTGATGTCCACTCCAACTCCAAGTGAGAGAGGGCTTATATCCCATGGATATGGTGGGTGGGATGATCCTGCCTGCAGATGCAGGCCCTCTCCATTCCCTGGGATGGCCATTGCCCATTGGTGTCTCCTCACCAGGTGACTTGGATGAGTCCATTGAGCTGTAGGGTAGGAGTTGCAGCTCCACCTAGATTTCATGCACACCTGGCACATAGGTAGGCAGGAGGCTCCAGTCTCTGGAAGTATATCTAAAAACTCCAGCATCACATATAGGTTTGAATAGAAGGGACTGGTGAACCATGTGCAGGGAGGACTTATTTGAGTCTAATTCTGTCATTCTCTATGGTTTTGCTTATTCTAGGTATTTTACATAAGTGAGATTATATCATATTTATATTTTTGGATCTGGCTTATTTCACTAAAGTTCACTCAAACAGTACTATGGCATGTATCCATAAGTCATTCTTTTAGCAGTGTGTAAAGCAAACATTCTTGTCCTGTTCCTCACCTCAAGGGGAATGCCTTCATTCTTTCAATACATAGCATGATGATATTAGTGGTCTTTTCATATATGCCATTTATCCTACAGGGAAAGTTGCCATCTCTCATTTTACCAAGTGATTTTATCATGAAATAGCATTGTATTTTGATAAATTCCTTTTCTAGATCAATTGATATGAGAATTGTAACTTTTCCTTCATGTATTAATGTGGTGTATTACTTTGAATTTGTTTCTTATGTTGAACCAACCTTACATTCCTGGGTTAAATCTAAGAGGGACAGGGTGTGTAATCTTTGTAACATGCAGTTAGATTCAATTTGCTAGAAATTGTTGATGATTTTTGCAGCTATATTCCTAATGGAAATTGGCTTATAGTTTTCTGTGCCACTTCTCAGCTACAAGTAAATCCCATGGTATGGGATCCAGACATGGCCGCTAATTAGCATTCTACAGAGGCAGTTGGGGCTGATGCACAAAGACATCCAAAATTTTAATTGTGGTGCACCCACTGTGGGACCCTCACTTGCATGTGCATGGACCACTACTGTGGGACATACAAACTACCCTGCAAACCTAGGGAAGGGGAGAGGCCCAGGACAACAAACTTCTTCTGGCTCCCCTACCACTCTCAGATTTTTTTTTTCTTTCCATTTCACATTTCTTCCATCACTGTCTTGCCTTAATTGTCTTCTAATGTTTGGGGAAAGTTAATTTTGGCAAATTCTACCCATTTTCATTTGTTCTAATGGGGCTGTGGGCCAGATGTGTCCTACTCCAGAATCTTATCATGTCAACTCCTACTCATCAGTACTTGCATCATGATCACTCTTTCCTTAGAGCTCTTAGCATATTATTCAGTTATTTTAAATTTTTCATCTGATAATTCCAACATCTCTGAGAAACCAGAATCTGGGTGTGATGTTGACCTGATCTTCAGATTGCTTTAACTTTTAGCATGCCTTGTGAGTTATTGTTGAAAGCCACACATGACATATCAGGCAAGGGCAACTGAGGTAAACAGATATTTAGCATTAGGTCTATGTTTATCTGGTTAGGAGTTAGGCTCTTTTATTGTTTCCTGTAGCTACAAGTTTCAGGGGCTAAGGAAAACAAAATGTCTTTTGAATTTTAAATAGCTACTTATCCCTTCCTGCTCATGGAGGTACAGTGGTGTTTTTCCACCATCTTTAAAATGACAAGCTGTTGGGACTTGTGGAGGCAAAGTGTAAATTCTGTGGGGGTCCCCTAAGCATGGGCCTCCAGAAGTTTTTATCTCTTAAGGGAGTCCAGACTCAATCTTCATCAATTAGTCAAGTCAAGTAAGTAAATTGTAAATAAAGGGAAATTTAAGATTTTCCTTTTAATTACTTCTACCTGTTGTTGCTCCTGATAAACTAAATTTCTGTATCTGCTTTTCTTACCAATTTAAATGTGGTGATTTGTCCTGTGACCTCAATTTCTGACAAATCTAAGAGGAGTTGATTTTATATTTTTTACCTTGCCTCCAGACAAGAGTGACTATTTCCAAATTCTACCTACTGGGCTAGAAACTGGCAGTTTTGGTCAAAAGAAAACACTGAACATATTTTGCTATCAAACTTTTGCCTGTCCCAATAAAGATATATGAGTCTTCATTGTATAATTATCAGAAAGATTACAAATGATGCTCTGAAAATTTTTGGTTTGGATCTCAAATTCTCACTTAAGAATTATGTGTTGAAAGATTGTTTTGATTACTTGTTTTGATGAGATTGTATCAGTGAATTCAAAAGACAAGCACCACTGGTGGGAAAAGAGTCATTTTCATTGAGAGAAAAGATATTTTCACTCTTAAGTGGTGGTGAAGTGAGCAGACATTGAAACCAAATCAAGTACAGCAGAGGTGACTTGAAAGAAAATCATTTTCAACATGTACCTTGTTAATAAGGAGTAAATTGGAAAACAATAACAAATGCATAGTCATTCCTTATAAATAGAGGGTAAAAGTAGAGATAGAAACTAAGGCCAATATTCCAGCAATATAGAAATTTTGAAATATGGATGGTCTTTTAAGATTGTGGAGCATCTATATTCTGTAACAAGTGGTAGGTTTTTCTCTGAGCTATAATTTTGTTTTTCCTGATGCTTCATAACACTCTCTGTAAATATTATCATGTAGTCTCAGTAAATTTTGGGGAGTTTCAAAAGAAGTATAATCAATATAAATAATTGAAAAATAGAAAGGAAAGAATTTAATAAAGAAATAAAAATCCATGGTGTTGAGACAAAGAGTGCAGAGATGTGTCCAGGGGCCTGGATGGATCTGGATGTGGGAAGACACATGGGCTAGTGAGTTAACCAAAGGATACTCTTTCCCAGGGATTTCAGAGAAGAATTAATTTCATAATGAATTCAGAGGAATTTCTATGAAGAATGTGAAAATATATGAAGCCATCAAACCCTGAAGAGATCAATTCTAATTATAATAAAAGAAAATCAACATATATATGACTAAGAACAACAATATGAGTAAATTGGTAAATGTTTAATGTGAATATATTCAAACAGTCAAAAGCATATAGATGACTGTTTATCTGTATAAATGGCTGCACAGGAAGACTCATTAATAATTTATCTGGAAATATTCTAAGTAATATTAGCTTAAAAATAAGCCATTTTCCAGTCACATTTCTTATTATAAAAAAAATAGACTGACACACAGCATTCTTTTCACTTTGATTCAATGCCAAAATGTACTTTATGATGAGCCAGGTTTTCTTAAGTATATTTTTCACTGGCACTTGTACATCTTTGTTCCTCAAACTGTAGATGATGGGATTCAGCATGGCAATCCCAAGAGTTTAAAATATAGACATTATCATATCATTATCTGAATCATAGCTGGAACTTGGCCTCACATATATGAAGAGGATTGTCCCATGGTAAATTGACAGTCCAGTTAAGTGAGAGCCACAGGTGGAAAAGGCTTTTCTCCTCCCTTCAGCAGAATGCATATTCAGAATGGCCATCAGAATGAAAGCAGAGGAGATCAGGACTATGGAAATAGAAACTATCTCAATAGAGCCTGCAAAGTAGAAAAGTAGAAGGTAGTTGATGTGAGTGTCAGAACAAGAAATAGCGAGGAGTGGAGGGATGTCACAAAACACATGTTGAATTTCATTGAATGCACAGAAGGATAGACTAAAAGTGGCCACAGTTTGTAAAGTACCATGCAAAAAGCCACCAACATAGGAAGCAATAATAAGCAGCACATAGACTCTGGGTGACATGTTAACTGAATACAGCAATGGGTTGTAGATTGCTACATAGCGATCATAAGCCATTGCAGCCAAGAAAAAGCATTTTGTGGTTCCTAATGAAACAATGAGAAAAATCTGTGTTGTACATCCAAGAAATGAAATAACTTTACTCTCTCCCAGGAAATTGACTGACGTTTTAGGGGTAACAACTGAAGAATAACAGGCATCCAGGAATGACAACACACTAAAAAAATAGTACATAGGGTTGTGGAGATGGGCATCCTCAATGACCAACAAAACCAGTCTCAAATTTCCAATCAGAGTGAAAAGATATGTTGCCAGAAATAAAAATAGGGAGACCTCCATCTCAATATTATCTGTGAAGTCCATCAATATAAACATGGTGACTTTGGTCACATTCTTCCACTGAATCCTGTAGGTATCCAAATCTGATGGTACCTCTGACATCTCAGCTTATATGTGTAGGTCTGCAAGACACTTTCATGATATAGAGGTCACCCAATTATATCCACATGTCTGCTTCTTAGAAGGATGGTGATAAACTAGGCAATGATTGGATAGGCATTGATGAAGATATTGGGCCCAGGTGGATGCAGCTTTCATATAAATAAATGGAAGACATGGTTTCATTCATTTGTTGCCTGAATTTGTCATGTTAGAAAGAATATAAAATTCCAGTGGAAGTTTCTATAAATTTTGAATTACATTTTCTAATATGTATTTTCTTAAAATTCATAAAAAAACAATGAATATTAAGTTTTCTGTATCCAAATATGTTATATTGTCATGTAACACCTGAATACTAGCTTGAAATTTCCTACAATGAAAATGAAATAACTTTATTTATATGATCATAATTTAAAAATTGGAGTAATCGCATTTACCTTGTAAGATTGTGTTAAGTTTAAAGGAGAAAAATCAGAGTGAAATTTATGTCATTCAAAAATGTTCCCACATGTCTGAAACTAACTTGTTATACATACAATTTTGCTTCTCTTCTTGAACAACCATTTCACACCAAATCATTGTATGCGTTCTTTCCTGGCAATTATCCTGTTCCACTAGTACTTCTGGAATAATTTTGAATAAGGCATCTGAAGTTATTCTGGAAGAAACTGCCCCTTCTGTATCATAAAACACAATGTTATATTCTTTTTCTTTTTTTCAGTGTTCTTTCTTGAAAACATAACACTAAAGTTGTCCATCTTTTATCTCTTAAAGTGATTTTAATGTTGTAATTGTTTTTTCAAATGTTAAATTTGCATAAACTGTTTCTCTATGCATTTGCTCATTATCTTTGCAAAGTCCTGGGATGGATATTTCAGATGTATTTCTATAAAATTAAATCATGGCCATAACTTTAAATATTATCATTGCTAATGGTGCTTCTAAAATGACTGTAAAATATTATGCCCCCAAATCAATTATGAACTGAGTTTTAAAGCTCTTTGTATTGTTTCAATATAATATATTTTATTTCTGGTATATTTTATTATGTCATCATAGAGTTTCTTTTGTGGGATATGAAGAAATGAAAGTGCATAACCATAGTTAACAGCAGTATTTTAATATTCTTGCATCAATGTCAAAAAAGGTACTGTATCAAAGTTAAGGGTCAATAATAAGGGTAATGGGATTTTTTTCTTTTGGAATAAGGAAAACATTCTAAGGTTTACTGGGGTGATGTCTATACCTGGCTGTGAGGAAATTGAAAGCCACTGAGTGTACCCTTTGCATAGATTGTACAAGGAATGTGTCTCTTTAACACAGTGAACCATGTGGTGGAAGATGGACTGTGGGAAACATTATAAATATGAGAATGTTCTCTCATGAACTAAAACAGCTGTACAATACTAATACATGGTGTTAATAATAATGGGTATAGGGAAAAATATACCAAATGTATGCTATGGACCAGGTTTAGGGGTAATAATCTGATGATGTTCTTTCATAACCTGTTAATATATGGTCCACAGCAATGTATTGGTGGAAGTATGATGTATGGGAATTCTGCACATAATGCATGCTCGTGTTGCATGCTCATAACTTCTCTGATTAAAAATATATATTAAAAATTGAAAAGTGCTTGACCAAAAAAATGTTTAAACACAAAACACACAAAAAATTATTAAAGATACCAATATTTGGATTGAATGCCTCAATGATTGAAATACAGTAGAGTCCAACATATTTAGGCACTATATTCCAGCATAATGACACTTGTTTTTCCTTCACTACTCTACAGACTGAAGTGTTTGACTCACTCTTACGTAATTGGCACCTGTGTTATCCAAGGTTTAATGGAATGAAATATCTGCCTTGCGCTGAGATGGGATGCATTCAGTGACTTACAAATGATTTTATTCATATGAAACACACCTCAGCTTTCTCTTTCAGGATTCTCTATATCAAGAAGAAAATGAGGAAATCAGTTTAAAACTACAGTTGAAAGGAGAAGAAAGCCATATGTCATTTTCACCATGAAAGATTATCACATCCATGTGGCTATTTAGAAGTCAAATATAAAGTGTAAAAAGCAATGTAAATATCGATCTAGGAAACAAAAATTGCTCATTTGATCCTTAGAGAATTCAAGAATAAAAATACATAATTAAGGTAATTTCTGTTTTCTGTGCAAATACAGACACAATACATGTTACTCATAGAGAACACACATGTAAAGGAAATAATTTCTAATGTAGTTTGAATTGCTATATTAATGAAAGAACATAAATAATCAATTAATAATATAAGTATGTATAAATGCATTGTGAATGATAAATATATATTTATTTCTATTAATAATAAACCTAATTCTCTCTCTCAACTATACATTCTCTCTTGTCTCTCACTTTCTCTTTCTCTCCCATTAACACTATAGTGAAAGGAAATAAAAATATTCAAATATGTTTTGAATAATGTACCAGTAGCTAGTCTAAAAAAGAAATTCATTACAAACTATACCTAACTGATATACACAAGAGAAATTTCAGGTGCATCACAGCCCTAATCTTCACTTCCCTACCATCTATGAGAAAAGACAATAATCATGAAAGAGAAAGGACATTAAATTTCACCTCTAAGACCTAGTATTAAAATCTCTGGTTTAAGGCTTAGTGATAGTGTGAGCTTGCAAAAGTAACTCCATCATTCCAACTAAAAGAATAATAAAATGGAACAAAGTTTTCAGACTCAAATGATTCAACTACATGAACATGGTGTCATGGCACAGTATTTATTTATGAGCTGCATTAAATTATTTTGTATTAATTTTATGTTTAGGAAGCATAAAATTGAAATATGACAAATTTTATTTATGTGAACCACAATTAATGGAAAGTTACAAAAATCTATTTTTATCATTTAAACACTGGGCAATAGACTACAAATCATAAGTTAAGTCTTTCTTCTTTTAATTATACATGTTTTTGTTATATACTATTTTACATAAATTAATTAAATACTTAAAATGAATTCTATTGAGATTAAACCCCCAAGAATCTCATTATTCTGTGTTTTAAGGTGTCATAAAAATTCATGCATTTCACTATATTCTGCCTCTGCTATGTCAGTAAATAATAGTGGTTTTTTTCCTTTAACTTCGCTGAAAATCTTGCTGATAGAATTTCCTGACAACTGTTGATGTCTCTGATTCTGTCTATAGATTAGAAAGGGATTTATGAATGAAGGCATACCATATAAAATGATGTCCCATTAGAGAAATTATCTACTTCACTACTTGGAATGGAGACATGATAGAGAAAAGGTGACATTTAGTAACTTCATTAAACTGATCTTCACACTAGCATTACTGTTAATTAATATTAGATGATATTAGACTGGCTGTGTTTACGTGGAGCTAATTTTCCTGTAACAAATGAAGGATAGAAAGAAAATATATATACAGATCTTGAAGTTTAAAAATATACATACATAATGCTTCTGGAAGACTCAAAACCATTTCTTCAACTCTCATATAGTCTGAAAACATAAAGTAACAAATACCCATGAGACTATTACAATCATCAAACTTCAGAAGAAGGAAAGCTATGATAGCAGCTACATTGTGTTATTAAGTGGCTAATAAAGGATGGGAATTTTGTGCCCATTTTCTTACATAACCAACATTGCTATTTGTAAGCTCAAAATATTAGAGAACTTGTATATGAGAGGAAACTCATGCCCTCTTAGAAGTACAACATGACAAAGTTCACATAGTTATTTACAGAACCAGGATTCAAGCCCAGCTTTTTCTGACAGACACCACATTATAAGCTATTTCCTATCAACCATATTGCAATATCATTGTGACATGCCTAAATTCTAGAGTCATTGCCAAGGAAGAATACAAAATTATATTTTCAGCTATTTTTATCCATTTTTAACACAATCAAGCTTACAAAAATCATGCAAATAAACATGACATTAAAAACAAACCAGCTGAAGAGGGTGCTAGATCATTTAGCTAACTAGTAAAATATAATTTAAATTAATTATTATTCCTACAATAGAAAAAAATATATATATATATATACGCTCTAGGTGGCATATACTAAATGGCTGGGAATAAGCTAAATTCCTCTCTGTTTAATAAAATATCTTATTTTGACTGCCTCTATTCTGACTAATATCTTCCTTCAAGAAAATTAAAACAAATTTCTCATTGTATCTCTATTTATCTAAACATATATGACGTCATTCTTCTTTAGCCTTTTATCTTCCCTGGAATGTCTAGGCATACAGTTCAATTTTTTAATACAGCACTGAGTTAACTAGACTGAACTGTATCAAATTTCAATGTTAAAGCATGTAATATTAATGTGTTAAAGCACACAGTTTGACAGTCAGGATTATCGCTTCTAAGATATTTGAAGTAATTAAGAAAAAACCTCACCCCTGGAGCAGAACTGCGAACTCAATTAAAGTATGCTCTGAATATTATGCTTTTGGATTCTTTTATTAGCTTCTTGAGTTAATCTTGAAGTCCACAGGGAATTTCCCAGAGAGAAAACACACTAATTCTCTTTTGGGACATAAAAGCCCAAGTTGTTGTTGTTGTTTTTTCTTTTAGTGTTTTGGGTTTTTTTTCCTGTAAAAAAACATGTGAAATGTTCAGGAATAATGGACTACATGATTTAAAAAAAGGAAGGCATGAATGAACTTTGACTTAAACTAAAGAACTGATCCTTCAGTAGAAAATATATGTGAAATAGAATTGGAAATCAAATCTAATGTTAGAGGACATAATCCTAGCTCTGATATTAATGAACTAAGGTGACACAGGATAATAACACAAATTCCTGAAATCAAGTTTTCTCTTCCTGAGAATTGGAACTGCTTAATTTTTTCAAAATCCTGAAAAAAATGAATATAATAAAATAATATGAAAGCATTACATGTGACAGAATTTATAATTGATTAATATAAATTAGTTATTTGATCCTTAAAATTTAGAGAGCTACACTTCTAATGGAATTAATGATAAATTTAAACTCAATGAGATTTTCAGAAATGAGATAAGAGCTGAATATAAATTAGGATGTAAACTCAGTGTTAAAGAACATTAAGAGGAGAGATGAGGCAGTATATAGATAACTGTAACATGTTCTATGATAGAACATTAGAATATTAGAGATCTGGCAGAGTTAAAGTTCAGACATTTTGAATAATGTACAATCTTTTTATGTCTGAGGGATTTCATACGTAATCTATAGACTACTAACTTGTTATGTATATTAGAAACTCTATGAAACTTTAAAAAAATACATGTATGCCTTGGTCACATATGCAAGGATTTCTGTTAGATAGGAAATGCTGGTCATTAAATTTGAATTAAAAAAGAAAGAAGGAAAGATGATACTGGTAGGCCAAACACTTGAAAACAGTCAATCCATTAATTAACTACAATCCCAAATTTTTCTATAGATTAAATGCAACCCCAATTAAAATTAAGCAAGCATTTTTACAAAATTTGACAAGCTGATTCTACAAATGAAAAAATCAAGCAAAGGATCTGAGACAGTTACAACAATTTAGAAATTGAATAAATTTTGAAGACACATAATCTAATTTCAGAGCTTTTCCTTAGGCTAAAATACTCAAGAGAATGTGATATTGATGAAAAGATATACATCTAATTCCATGGAATAGAATAGAGAGTGCAAAAAGAGATTCACTCTCGTATAGTCAATTGACTTTCAACAAAGATGCCATGGAAGGTCCATGGGGGAAGATAGTCTTTTGAAATAATGGGGCTTACATAATTGAATAGCTTTTTGCCACACAAATACACACACAATACATTGATTAACCTTTAGCATCATGTTTAAAGTTGTCTTAATATGAACCTTAGAGATTCAGGAAAAAGCTGATGCTTTAAAACTTCTAGAGAAAATGTAGGACAGCATATGCATGACCAAGAGTTAGTCCATGTTTTAAAAATAAAAGGCAAAATGCATGAACCATAAGAGAAAAATTTGTTATACTTGAAAGACACTGTTGAGAAAATGAGGAAACAAGCCATTGACTTGGATAAAATTTTTGCTAAACCTCTGTCTAATAAAGAACATGTATCTGGAATGTATAAAGAACTGTCAAGTCTCAATAATATGAAGAAAAAATCAATTAAAAATGTGCAAAAATTTCATCAGATATTTCACAAAAGGAGATACAGAGATGGCAACTAAGCCTATGAGAAGATGTTCAGTATCGTTTGTCATTAGTGTAATGCAATTTAAATCCTCTATGTGAACTTGCTTATTTGAAACTTTCCTTCCAGTATTTCTGCTCTATTCAAATGACATTTTTAGTATCTAATGTAATAGTGAAACATTACAATACATCCTTCTGAAATTGATTCCAAAACAATGAAACCCAGTTGCAACATTTATATTCATGAGCTATGTACATTCTATGAATTTCAGTATGGCAAGAAGGAAATAAAAGGTAAAAGATGGAAATGAAATCACAAACTGCAAATATTTTGGTAAATGTTATGATTGAGCACACAGAAAAAAATCTGTAAATTAGTTATTAGTATTAATGAATTTAATAAATGTGCTGGATAAAACATAAACTTAGAATAATCAACTGTATTTCTATAGCACAGCAATAAACAATTAGAAAATAAAATTGAAAATACAAAAAATATGTTTTAAAATAAGAAACAGAACCTAGGAATTAATCTAACTTAAGTAATCTAAGGCATCTATAAAGATAAGTATGAAAGTTAGTCAAATTACTCAAAAGAGATAAGTACTGTAAATATATACACAGTATATTCATGAAATGGAAAATTTAATATTGTAACAATATCAAACATCCTAAGTTGATCTACAGTTTCAAGAAAATGTAAATATAAATCATTTTCTTCCTCCTTCACTTTCTTCTTTCTTCTCTTTTCTTCATTTTTTTCCTCCTTTTGGAACTTGTGAAAGTGTAGAATTTTTTTGTGGTGTGGCTGATTATATTGGAAATTAAAATAAACGATTCTTTTGCAATGCTAATAATATTTCATGATGTTTTTTGTTTTACCTTGTTCCTCTTTCTACCATATTGATTTTAAATTGGAAGTAAAGTATAAAGTGATAATTATATTCAGGTAAAAAATCTTTGTCAATAACATTTCATAATTATGTTGTGCAATCCCTACATTATTTCATCAGGAAGCACAGCAGATCAGGTTAATTTCTTATTAGTGTTGCTAAATTAAACTCTTGGTTAGAATTCTAGTGGTAATATCTCCTGAAATATATGATTTCTGTTTTGGAAATAACAAGTAATATTTGGAATATGTTTCACACATTATGATTAATATATTACAAGCAAATTTTCCTTAGAAACAGTAAAATTATTGAGTGAAATTATGATGACATTTTAGTTACATTTTGGCCCTAGCTTATTTCCCATTTATGATACTGACATTTTGCACTAACTGTACTACATTAAAATACAATATTTACTTTTATACTACTCTTATTACATTACAAATATGATGTATAATTTACTTTGATGATGTTATGAATTTACAAAAATATTATATTTTTCCTACATTCACTATTAGAGGAGAGATTTATGACAAAACACTGTTATTAAAGATATGTGTGATGGTGAGATTCATGAGTTAACTTGGCCTGATAATGGTCCCCAGTTGTTTGGTGACACAAGTCACTGGCCTAATTGTTCCAGTCAGGACATTTCATTGACTTAACACATCAGTATGTTGATTGCATCTATAAGTGATTACATCTACAACCAACCGAAGAGATTGCCTTCAGCAATTAGAATCAGTTAAAGGATTTAAAAGGAGAAATGATGATTTCAGCAGTCAGAGAAGAGAATTTCCATCTCTACTTCATCCAGCTTCCCCTGGGGAATTCATTGAAAACTTTCATCAGTATTCCCAGCTTGCTGCCTGCCTATGGAATTTAAACATGTGAATCCCCACAGTCATGTGAGATAATTTTATAAAATCTCACAATATTTATAGATATCTCCTGTAGGTTCTATTTCCCTAGAGAACACTGACCAATGCAAATTATCCTTCATTTTGCAAGAAACTCCTTGAAATACCCACACCACTGGGCACCTAGATATTTGATTGCTATTGAAGGCACCAGTAGTTTTATTGGATTTAACTCCCACCCTTTTCATGCAAATGCCTTAACAATATGTCTAGAGTAGTCAATAAATCTTTTTTTTTTAAAAAAAAAAAAAGATTTTATTTATTTATTCATTTATCCCCCCTTGCTGCTTGTGCTCGCTGGGTCAGCTAACCACGCTGTGCGGGCGGGCCTGCCCTCACCAGGAGGCCCCGGGAACCGAACCCGGGGCCTCCCATATGGTAAATGGGAGCCCCACTGATTGAGCCACAGCCACTTCCCAAGTCAATAAATCTTGATCACTACTTCCAGTCATCAAGATATCATCAATCTAATAGACCAGTGTGATGTCTTGTGGTAGGAAGAGATGGTTAAGGTCTCTGAAGACTAGATTATGACATAGAGTTGGAGAATCGATATACCCCTGAGGTAGGAGAGTGTATTGCTGGCCTTGCTGGCTGAAATCAAACTGTTTCTAGTGGTCTTTACTAACAGCAATTGAGAAAAACATGGGCCACCAAGTTACCATGAGACCTGAGTTCCATATAATGAGCTAGCTGTTATGTGACTCACCCTAGTGGTCTTTACTAACAGCAATTGAGAAAAACATGGGCCACCAAGTTACCATGAGACCTGAGTTCCCTATCATGAGCTAGCTGTTATGTGACCCACCAAGCAATAAAGTTGAACATGCACATCAACACTCCATCATAAATTGGAAGTGGTTTATATGAGCTAGAGTTCAAACAGGTCCTGAAGGCAGAAGTAAGTTACATGAGGAACTGGCCTAAATATCCATGGCCTCTACTCCTGACACATTACCTTCTCTTTCCCAGCCCACAGATATGGGCCTCTTGGGGAAATCCTTACAATCAGTTGACTCAGGAAGATAAAACTCTGGCCTGGTTTACAGATGGTTTTACATGATATGTGCATAGCAACCAAAAGTGGATAGCTGTAATACACAGTTCCTTTCTAGGATGTCCCTGAAGGACAGTGGTAAGTGCTGAGAGGGAGGATTTTTGAACACTGCACCTGGTTGTTCATTTTGCTTGGAAGGAGAAATGGCCTGAGGTGCATTTGTATACTGATTCATGGGCTGTCACCAAAGGTTTGGCTGGATGAGTATGGAATTTGAAGGAACATGATTGGGAAATAAGTGAAAAAGAGGTTTGGGGAAGAGGTATATGGATAGACATTTCTAAGTGGGCAAAAAAACATGAAAATATTTATGTACCATGCGAATGTTCAGCAGAAAGTAACTTCAGCAGAGGAACATTTAAAAATAACTTGTTCTGTGGGTACAAATTGGTCTATTTCTCCAGTAACTCATATCATTGCCCAATGAGCTCATGAACAAAGTAGTCATAGTGATAAGGATGGAGGTAATGCATGGGCTCAGCAACATGGACTTCTACTCACAAAGGACAAACTGGCTGTTGTAAATGCTGAGTGCCAATCTGCCAGCAGCAGAGACCCAAACCCAGTCCCTAATATGGCACCATTCCCTGAGGTGGATTTGACCATTTCCATCATGGAAAGGGCAGTGATATGTTTTAACTGGAATAGACAAAGACATCAGATATGGATTTGCCTTCTCTGTATGCAATGCTTCTGCAAAACTACCATATATGGGCATACATAATGCCTTATCCACCATCATGGTATTCCACACAGCATTGTTTCTGATCAGTGAACCCACTTCACAGTAAATGCTTTGCAGAAATGGGCACATGCTCATGGAATTTAGTGGTCTTACCATGTTCCCTATCATTCTGAAGCAGCTGTTTTAAGAGAATGGTGGAATGACCTGTTTTTGTTCTTGTTTTTGTTTTTTGCTTTTGCCTTTGCTGTTTGTTCTCTGTGTGTTCTTCTGTATCTGATTGTATTCTCTTTAGGCAGCACCAGGAACAGATCTTGGGACTTTGCAGAGTGGGAGAGAGGTGCTAAATCTCTTGAACCACCTCAAATCCCTGGTCTGATACATCTCTTACTGTCTCTCCTCTGTGCCTCTTTTTATTGTCATCTTGCTTGCCAGCACTCCTGCGTGGGCCAGCACTCCTGCATGAGCCAGTATTCTGCATCGGCCAGCACTCTGTGTGGGCCAGCTTTCAGGTCAGCTCGCCATGTGGGCGAGATTGCCTTTCACCAGGAGGCCCTGGGAGTCCAACCCTGGACCTCCTATATGGTAGACGGGAGCCCAATCACTTGAGCCACATCCGTTTCCCAGACTGGCCTTTTGAAGACACAATTATGGTACTACCTAGGTGACAATACCATGCAGGGCTGAGGCAATGTTCATAAGAAAATTATTTTTGCTCTAAATCAATGTCCACTCTATGATGCTCTTTCTCCCATAGCTAGGCTTCATTGGTCCAGAAATCAAAGAGTGGAAATGGAAGTGACACCACTCCTTATTTCCCCTAGTGGTCTGTAGGAAACATTTTGCTTCCTCTCCCTGCAAACTTCAGCTCTGCTGGTCAATATGTCTTAGTTCTAAAACTGGGAGTTCTTCTACCAGGAGACACAAAGATTCCATTTAACTGGAAGTTCCTCCTCATGCCTCTGAATCAACAGTCAAAGATGGGAAATACTGTACTGACTGAGGAGATTGATCCTGACTACCAAGAGGTAATAGGACTGTGTTTTACTTTCCTAACTGCTGCCAAAACAATATACTAGAAATGAGTTGGTTTTTATCATAGGGATTAATTAACTTAATATTTTTACAGTTCTGAGGCTGTGAAATTGTCCAAATTAAGTCATCTTCAGAGATGCTTTCTCCCTGAGCTGCAGCTGTGGGTGATCAGGCACATGGCAGCATTCACTTTTCTCTCCTCTCTCATCCATTGCTTTCAGTTTCTGGCTAAAGTGGCTTCCTCTTAGATTCTGGGTTACCCTGATTTCAGCTTCTGGCTCCTGGGGCTTTCTCTCTCAGCTTCTGGGTTCCTTTCTCTTTCTGTCTGCAGCTTTTTTCTGTGTCTGCAGGTTTTCATTCCTCCATTTATAAAGGACTCTAGTAAGAGGATTAAAGCCCGCCCCGGGTCTTGCAATCTAATCAAAGGCCCTTAACTGAAGTAATTTATTCAAAAGTTCCCACCGACAATAGGTTAACACACACAGGAATATATTACCTTTAAGAACAAGATATTCTGGGCCTACAAAAGCTTCAAACTACACGGACTTCATTTACACAGTGGAGGTAAAGAAGATTTTGCCTGGAATAGAGGAGATCCCTTAGGACTTCTCTTAGTACTACCATGATCTGTGATTAATTTCAATGGAAAACTGCAACAATTCAGACAGGACTGCCAATAGTCCAGAAACTTCTGAAATGTCCAAATCAAGGAATGAGGGTTTGGGTCACTCAACCAGGCAAAGAACTATGGCCAACTGAGGTGCTTGATGAGGATAAAGATAGCATGGAATGAGTAGTGAAAGAGGTGGTGATAAGTATAAACTATGGCCATATGAAGAGTAACAGAAAGGAGGACTATAATTGTTAGGAACATTTTTCCTTGTTTTATTATGAATATGTTTGTATATGTATATAAAGCAAATATCTTTGTTTTTTTTTCTTCCCTATCTTATCGCCTTATCATATGACATGTTGTTTTACTTTCATGTCATAATATTTAAGTTATAAGGTATGAAGTTTAACAGTGAATATTTCCCAAGGACTTACACCCCATCCTGGAGAAATTTAGTGTACTTCCAGATTTATGCAAGAAATTTGAATATTGTTACATAAAAAAGTCTTATTGTTTTTTATTTAGAGATTTATTATGGTTTAAGGTGATGTGTATGGATGCCATGTTGACAAGGCATGGACTGTGATGGTTAGGTTCATGTGTCAACTTTGCCAGGTAGTGGTGTCAAATTGTTTATTTAAGCAAGCACAGGCCTACTTCTTACTGTGAGTATATTTCATGGACTTAAGTGACCTGTAAGTTGATTGAATCTATGACTGATTACATCTACAGTAACCCAAGGAGACTATCTTCAGCAATGAGAGATGAGTCATGCAATCAGGTGAAGGCCTTGAAAGGAAAAGTATGTTGTTTACATGGTCTCAGTAGTGGGTAACCTGGGCTTGATCATACTTACCGTGATAGACTCCAGGCTACAAATACCCACGTATTTTTTCTCAGACATCTGGACTTCACTACTCTTGGTTATTCAAAAGCTGGGGGACCCAAAATACTATTTCATTTTCTTACAGATCAATATGCAATCTCCTTTCATTGGTGTACTACCCAAATCACTTTCTTTCATATGTTCATCACCAGTGAAATTTCTTTTCGACAGTGTCTTGGTTTGCCGCAGGGTGCCTTTGCAAAGTACCAGAAATATGTTGGCTTTTGTTTTTTAATTTTTTATTTATTTTTATTGTGGGTAAAAATCAAAATTCTCACAATACATACAAGCATTTGCAAAATGATATATAAATATATATGCATATATGTGTATTTGCTTACAAAAATGTTATTTATATATATATATATATATATATACACATATATTTTAAGAGGTGCTTAGATTACCCAAAATATTACACGGAACCCACTGGGATTCCCATGTTGCCACCTCCCACACCTCCCACCACATCCCACACAAACATCTCCCACAAGTGTGGCCCACCACCCTCAATGAACTTACACATCCTGGAGCCTTGCCACCAACCATAGACCACAGTTCACATCATAGACCACACTCTCTCCCACACAGTTCTGAGTTATATGTGCTGATTTAAAATGGCCTACATCCGTTGCCACAACGGATAATCTGCCTGTTCAAATCTGCTGCCATGTGAGTCCAGCGTCTTTTTCATTTCTTGACTTGTGCCTTTTTTCACCATCATATCCATTACCTTTTTAGGCGTGTTAGCTATTTCTTCAGTATGTTCTCCCAGTTTCTCCTTTATATCCTTAATCTCTTCCTTCAGTTCTTTAAGTTGGTCCATGATATTTGTTTGGAGAGCTTTGGTTAGTTGTTCGATGTTCTGCATTGCTTCCTGGTTTTTATTTTGTGCATTGGACTGGTCCATGTTTTCCAGTTTCTCAGAGTCATTTGAATTTTTCTGTTGCCCTCTGGTCATCATATTATCTTGATGGGTTTGTTCAGTTGATTAGCTTTTCTCTATGCTCTAGAATTTTATTTAGCCGTTGTTTCTGCATGTGAGTTAAGTTTTCTCCTTGGCAGTTTTTCTTCTTATTCTATTTCCTTGCTTCTTTCTATGTTCCCTTGAATGCAAAAGGTTAGGGCCAGAGGAATCAAAAGATGTAAGGAAGGCAGAAGGATAATAGAAATATTGATAAAAGTTAGAAGAGGGGTAAAATGAGACTTAATGAGATGAATATTTAACTTGTGTAGGCAGTGTAGAGTACTAGGAAAAAATATGGAGTTCCTACAATGGACTGGGAAAACAAATGGAGGAATATATATATAGTGATTTAGACGGCTAGAATTATGAGGAGGGAGAGAAATAGTAAAGAAAGGTCTGAAAGGAAAAAGTTAATACTACTAAAAAAAAAAAGAAGAAGAAGAAAAAAACAAAATAGATGGAATAGAAATTGACACCCCTAAGTTGTGGGCCTATGAAAAAATGTTGTCTCTAAGAGCCACAACAGAAAACAGAAGGCAGAAAGATGCAGGAAGGATAAGCTACAGTTTGTAATACAGAATCAATATATACAGCGAGTGGGAAATTACTGAAAAAGAAGCCCAGCAAAGAAGTGACAAGCTGGCAGCACCTATTAAAAAGAAAAAAAAAAAAGAAGGAAATAGGAAAGAGGGAAGAAAAAGGAAATAATAGCAATAGACCAGAAAGTAACTGAGAGAAACCAAAGATCCACACAGGCAAGCAGTCAAACAGAGCTAAGGGGGGTCAATGTTTACCCTAGGGTCCACGTGGGTCCTTCCTGCCTACTTGTGTTTATCAATCAATTTCCCCACAGGGTTCTATATGCAGGTCCTGAAGCAGCTTTTAGATATTAAACTAACTTAAAAAGAATTTATTTTTCATTTGTTGAGGTGACCTCACTTTTTTTTTTTTTAATTTTTATTTTTTTAGCCAAATGCAGGACCCAAAATAATTCCTCCTCTAGACCAACCCCCTTACGGAAGGGACCCTAGCTGGGCCCATGGAAATTAATCAAGCATGTCCCACTTTCAGGACTCCCCAGGTTAGCTATAGCTCTGTTGTTAGTCAGTGAGTAGTGCTAAAGAGGGCGGATTCCGCCCCTTCTGGAGCCGAGCTCGAGCGTCACCGGGCTGCTCAGTAAATCAGTTTGAGTGCATATTTGCGTCTGCTCTCAGCCTAATGCTGCTTCAGGTCGGCTTATCTGCTCCCCAAAGCTATGGGGCAGTGCAGGCAGCCAGATCGATGTCTAAAAATATAAAATACCCTTCCCTGTCTTCCAACAGAACCCTCCCTTTTTTGGGAAGTGTCCCTTCTTCCTGGCTCCACAGCGGCCCGGGTCTTATCCCTGGGTGGCTAGGGAAATCAGCTCCATTCCCTGACCAAAATCCCCCCTCCGGTTCACTGGGTGCTGATTAGCTCATTTGTTCTGTTCACACAAGGTCCAAGGGGTGCCAGGCAGCCAGATCCCCAGAAAATAAAACTTTTTCGCCCCACCCGCGGCTCCAAATGGCCATTTTATTTAATTTTATTTTTTTTTCCTTAACCACGGGGCTCAGCCGCCCGTGTCAACCTCCACCAGCAGCCTCAAAACTCACGAATCTCCACCATTCCGTCGACACCACCGATCCATGCAGATAGATGTCCCAAGCTTCTCACTCCACGCCTGCACAGCACAGACCCCCAGGCAGGACCCTGTCCACAATCCACCTTGCTCTGGGAGCTTGCAGTGTGTGCCCTCCTACACTAACGCCATCTTGGTAGCCACCTGATTGTCAATATGTTGGCTTTTTAAAATTAATATTATAAACTTTATTTTTAATGAGGTTTTAGATTACAGGAGAGTTACATAGAAAGTATACAGGATTCCCATGTAAACTTTCCCCTATTAATAACACCTTAAAAATGTGTGGTAAATTTGTTAAAATTGATGAATAAATATTGAAACATCACTACTAACCAAGGTCTATGGATTACATTGTTGTTTACACTTAATTCCAATGTCCTATGTTCTATTACTTATTCCCTTTCCCCTCTCCTTAGAGCCTCTGGTGACCACTAATTTTATAACAATATTACATGTTATTCCATTATTACAATATTAATAAGTTTTTTCCCATTATGTTTGTTCATTCCTTAACCTTGGGGATTTTGGGATGGTGATGCCTACCCTGCTTCAGATTGAGAGGTTGCTTAGACCTTATGGAGAAGATGGAAGGAACGGATATGCTTGCACTTGTAGGTACTCCCTGTTTTTTATGGGAGGGTGGAGGTTGTCTGTCATCATTGTTTTGTTATTTGTCTTGGGCAAGTTTGATAATCTGGAGAGTAGGTGTGGGCTGCAACTCTGCTGAGATTCAGGGATCAACCGGCATGTGAACAAGCTGAAGATTTAAGTTTCTGAGATAAATATTTAATGGGTATAGTGCTAATAATAGGTTTAAATAAAATGAGTAGAAGAATCATGTGTAGGGAACTTATAAATGAGTCTAACTCTGTTACATTGGGGAAATAGGTTATCGTATATTTCAAGGTAAGGCCCACTAATAGGGTGCTGATTTCAAGGGATTATGTGCCTTACCCATCATGTCTGGATGGCTCTAGAGCCCTCAGGAGCACCCCTATTGATGCTTTGTTCACAGTGGCAGTTATTAAGATCTGCTTGAGACTTGCATAAGTGTAACCTCTGGAATGACTTCATGAATAATTTTGAAATCTATTATCCATAAAAACTTTTTTATATTTGATGTTTCCACCTTTTGATCAAGGTCTTTTTCCAAATGCATTGCTGGTTGGTGCTTGGTATTAATCCCTTGGTGCCAGGAAAACTCATACCTGGGAGTCATGTCCTATGCTGGAGGGAGTGTAGTACATTTATTTGCTGAATTTGTTTTAGAGAGAGGTCCCTTTTGAGTAACAAGGCCACATTTGAGTAACAAAGAGATAACACTTAGGCATTAGTTATTATTTGTATAAGCTTCAATTTTACAAGAATAACTTTTATAATTACATGCATCATTATTGAGGGCTTGGTATATTGGTCTGTTTTCTTTTACTAAGCATTGCCTATGTACTTGAGAAATTCTTACTCCTCTATTTGATAATGCAACAGGATTCTAAAGTATGGGAGTTTATTATTTTGTTGTTTATTGTATGGGTCTCCATCCACTGAGTTAACACCCTATGGCAAGATAAACATATTCATATTCCATAGATGCATGACCCAGGGGCACCCTTTCCTACACATCCCCCCCCCATCAACACCCTGCACCACTGACAACCTGTACTAATGACCCTCTACTTCTGGATGAGTAGTACAGCCTGCCATTTCCTACTTCCCCATCTTTGATATCCCTGTTGGCTTTTACAAAGTGTATTTATTTGGGGTGAAAGCTTACAGTTCTGAGGCTGTAAAATGTCCAAATCAAGGCACCATCATAGAATCTTTCTCCCCAAAGTCAGCTACTGGTGATCATGGCATCCTGCCAAGTGGTGAAGCAAGATGGTGGGAAATCTCTGCCAAGGTCTATGTCTTCCCCTCAAGCCTCACCATCTCCTGGAGTGCAGCTGTGGATAATCAGGCATACATCAGGGCATGTCTCCCTAGCCTTAAGCAGCTCCATGGACCCAGCACCTCTGGAATTCCTTCCCATACTTCTGTGCTCTGCTGGTTCCAGACTCTGGGACCTCGCTCATTCTCTCAGGTCTCCTCTGTTTCCCTGAAGTGCTCTCTCTCTCATTGCAGAATCAATATGGCAGCTTCCATTGTCTCTGTGTCTCTCTTTCTGTGTCTCCCTTCATCTAAGACCCAGCAAGAGGGCAGAGGCTCAACCAGAGTCATGCCTCACTGATGTAACCCAATCAAAAGCAATCTAATCAAGTGAAATAAACTGAATCTAATTCAATCAAAGGGTACCACATCCACAGGAATGAATTCATTTTAAAAATAACTCCGAATTCTCAGTCAGCAATAGCAATGGCCTGTGACCACTAGGTGGCCATCTGTAACCCTCTACTTACATCGTCATCATGTCACAAACAGCATGTCACTTGCTGGAAATAACTTAATCTCTACAGTATTTTTGTATCTTTACTGATCATCATAAAAAATTTCATATCTTTATTTTGTGTCTATAACGTAATCAGGCATTTCTACTGAGATAGTCTTCAGTTGATATATTTGCTCTGCTCAAATACACATGAAGTTAAATTGATTATACTGATCTTTTCAGCTTTGAATTTGGTGTCCTCTCTTCTGACACCATGTCCTACATGTTGATCCTTATATTCATCCTTATGATGAAGTCTGCGGAGGAGAAGTACATGGGCTTCGGCACATGTACATCTCACCTAACAGTGGCAGTGGTAATCTATGGAACTATATTCTTTATATATGTGCAGCCCAAATCCAGTCAGTCTCTTGATAGTGATAAAATGGCCTCTGTATTTTATACTTTGGTGATACCCAGGCTGAATCCCATGTTCTACAGTTTGAGGAACAAAATGGTGAAAAGGGAGCCTGGGAAATGTGTGCAAATGTTCTCTTAAAAATTCACGGAAGGATACAGTAATAATAAATGATGTTATTGGCTATGTGTACACTATCTGACATCCCTTTAGCCTTGTACAATTTGCATCCATAGAGGTGGGCAAGAATCAATCAGTAAGAGATATAAAAATATAGAAATCACTTCCTTGCTTTCAAACCAAAATCCACCACTAAGAGATGACTAAGTTCTGCTCACATTCCAGATATGAGTTATATTTAATTCCAAGTCCAGCTTAGGTTCCAGTCTTACATTGTCTCTTGTAAAGTCTGTTTTCATGTCTCTTCCACTAAAAATTGGCCTTAAAGAAGCTAGTTACTTTGTATAGTTGATTTACTATTTAATCTGAAGTTCCTACCACAGTAGAAGTTGAAAAATAATTCTTTCTAAATATTAGGGGAATTGATTCATTTGGGCAAAAAATATATATATACTGTTAAAAGAAATAAAATTATTATCTTTGTGGGACTTACAGTTCTATAGAAAATAGTCAAAATCAGAAGTGGATTTTCTAGTACAATAGAATGTAATGAGTTATAGGAAAATGAAATACATCAAGTAGACCAAATAGGGAATACATTTTTTCAAAATAAAATAGTTTATTTTAAACATATTTCCCTTGTTATACTTTATTTCTTTTATATTTTTAATTTGGAAATTTTAAACAATTGCACGATTATAGAAAATATGGTAAACCTCAGTAATACCCTTAAGAAAAATTCAATATGTAACAATATTTTGACTGTTTTTTGTCATTATTCCAGACTTATCCTTTGGGGATAAGGGCTGGAAGGGAATGGAACTGGAATACTTTCTTACAAATCCTAGAATCATGTAATTTATTTCATAAATAATTCATATCTCATATATCATTTTTATGACACAATATTCATTTATCATATATAAATAACTGTGGATTTAAAAGACATGAGGGACAACTAGGCTATTATAAAAAGTAATTAAAAATTCTTTATCATCTAATACCGAGTTCATATTTACATTCTCCCAAATGACTCAAACCAATGTAATTTTTTTCTTTATTTTTAAAGTAGCTTTAGATAATATAAATGTCAAATTGAAAACATAGAGGATTCCCATAACCTCCCCTCCTCCCCCTCCTATACTTCCCCCATTAACAACATCTTTCATTAGTGTGGTACATTTGTTACAATTGATGAACACCTATTGAAGCATTGCTACTAAGCATAGCCTATAGTTTACATTATGGTTTACATTTTGCACTGCACAGTTTTATAGGTTTTGACTAAGTGTATAATGGCTTGTATCCATCATTGTATTATTATGCAGAACAATTCCAATGTCCCCCCCAAATTCTCCATGTTATACTTTATTCTTCCCTCTCCCTCTCCTAAGAACCTCTGATGACCACTGTCTTTACATCAATGTTACAAGTTCTTTCATTACTAGAATAATAATAAGTGTAATTTAGTCCATAGTTGCATTCTCACCTTATGTTTGTTCATTCCCCAGTCTTGAGGATTTTGAGATGAGGCCCACTCTGCTTCTGATTGAGAGGGGGCTTGGTTCCTATGGGACAGATGGATGAATCTGACTAGCTTGTAACTGTAGATACTCTCAGTTTCTCCGGATGGGTGTTGTCCATCATAATACTTTTGTTGCTTGTCCTGGGTGAGTCCAATGAACTGGAGAGCAGATGTTGGTTGTAACTCTGCTGAGATTCAGGGCTCAACCAGGACATGAAAAGCCAGAACATTTAAGTCTTTGGGACATGCCAATTTCCTGCCTGTAGTGTCAAGATATCTCTAGAGCCCTCAGGAGCACCTTTGCTTGAGGCACTGTTTACTGTGGCTGTCACTGAGATCCTCCTGAGACATGCATATGTGTAACCTCTGGAATTACCTCCTAAGTCACTTTGAAATCTCTTATCCATAAAAATCCGTTCATATTTAATATTTCCCCCTTTTGGTCTAGGTCTTTTTCCAAATGCATTGCTAGTTGACATTTGGTAATAATCCCTTGGTTCTAGGGAGTCTTATCCCCAGGAGTCATGTCCCACACCAGGAGAAATGTAGTGAGTATATATGTGGAATTTAGCTTGGAGAGAGTCAACATTTGAGCAACAAGGAGGCTTTCAGAAGGTAACCCTTAGGCAATATATATTACTAGACTAAGTTTCAATTTCAAAAGAACAAAGTTCATAAATACAAGCATCAATATCAAGGGCATTGCTTATTCATCTGTCCTCCTTCACTAGGCATTGCCCATGTACTCTAGAGATTCTTGCCATTCTATTAGAGAATGTAGCAGGACTCCCTAGGATGGAAAATCTATATTCTGTCATTTATTGTGAGGGTCTCCAACCATGTAACCAATACCCCATAACCACATGACCTCATTCATATCCCACGAAGCATGTTCCAGGTGTACCATTCCCCATACATCCCACCACCATTGACACAAGGCACCAGTAATCCTCCCCTGCTACAATTGCAACCCTTCTGCAATCCAAAACCTCCCCCAAAACAAAGCTAGAAAGAAAAATATTAATAATAATTATAATATAATAAATAAAATAATAAAGTTAAAAAATTAACTTTTTGTACTTTTCATCACTGTAAGATCTGTTATCTTTTATGTATATTGACAATTTCTTCTGTATGTTCCCCCAGTGTCTTATTTTTTTCCTTGATTTTCTAAGAAGCTTTAGGTTACAAAAAAGTCACATAGAAAATACAGGGGATTCCCACATATCCTTACTCCCACACCACACCTTCCCCTACCAATAATATCCTATATGAGCATGATACATTTATTACAATTGATGAATACATACTGAAGCATTGCAACTAATCATGGTCAGTGGTTTACATTATGATTTACATTTTGCATAGTACATATTTATTGGTTCTGACAAAATATATAATGGCCTATATCCATCTATGCTATATCATGCAGAAAAATTCCTATGATTGCCCTATTTCCACCTTTCTTCCCTCCTTCTCTCCTCAAAACCTCTGGTAACCACTACCTTTATATCAATGTTACAAGTTCTTCCATTATTAAAATATGAGTAGAATATTGGTGAATAATTTTTTAATTAAATTAGCAAGGAGATCTCTCTGAGATGATAGCATTTATGCAAACACTTAAAGAATTCAAAGAGTAGGCCACATAGGTGTTCACTGAAACAGGTCAGTGCAAGAGCTCTTATTTGATACTATACTGTTATATTGAGAAAAAACATAATCAAAGGTTTTGGAGCTGAGGAATGATGGGTAAATAAAAGGGATGATAGATTTTAATGTGGGGCCTCACCATGTTGGGCTAAACAGGCCATTGCAAAATTTGCTACTTATTCTGATTAAAAAATGTAACTTATGGAGGATTTTTAGCTGAGGGGAGATGTGATGTATTGTCAGTTACAGGGCTGGTGTGACTGTTGTATAAATAATAGGGTGTAGGAGGCTAAGATTGGAAATAGGAAAATTCTGAGTGTTTTTTTTAACTTTCAGGAGAACGTGGTGACTAAGGCAGAAAGGAAGCAATCAGGTTATGGTAAGTGATCATATTATTGATGTTTTAGAGAAAATATTGACAGTATTCTTCATATTATTGCATGTAAAAAGAAGTTATTAAAAGTAAATTAATGATTAGAAAGTAATGGAAATACTAAATTGAAAACTCACCTCAAAATATACTGATTGCTCACTCCCACTTCCAACTAATCTAAAGTATTAGGAACTGTATTTAGCCTCCCATCTAAAACAATAACTTGAAAACTAAAATTATATTAGAAATATTGATATTTATGACATGATACTGATAAGAACTGAAGGAAAGCTTCCATGATTCGTGGAAAAAGAAATGAGATGAACCTTATGACTGAACAAAACAAACTGCCTTAAGATATTTTCCAGACAACACTGCAAAAGGGGAAACACAATCTTGGCCAAGCAGAACCCCTAAATTAGATTGTAATTTGCAGAAGATTACTTAACTTGTAGCTACAGCAACAGAAACTATCCAAAATGAATCACAGAGGGCAAAAAGAATCTACATCAGGAAAAGAGCAATAATGAGCTTTGGGGCTACATCAGGCAACCACATGTATATATAAATGAAGAGGCTTTAAATTATTTAAAGAAATAAGAGCTGAAAGTTTTCCAATGATGATAAAAAACAAAGATTAACAAACTCCAGAAAAATGAAACTTATAGAAAACCAACCAAAATACATACTTTAATCAAATTGTTCAAAACCATTGAAAAGCAAACTCAAGCAACAAAAGAGAAAAAGTCCCTTTGTATGCATGGGAATAAAGATAAGGATGACATAAGACTTCTGCCCAGAGATAAAGCAATTGGGAGAAAGATGAGGCAACATCATTAAAGCACTAAAAACAATTCCTGTGAATCTAGAATTCTGCATCCAGCAAAGATATGTTTCACAAAGGCATGCAAAATAATGCCTTTTCAGATACACAAATTCCAAAAAAAGCCATCACTTGGAGACCTGAAATTTAAGGTATGATGAAGACTGCCCTTCAGGTAAAAGTAAATTGATACCACATAGAAATACTTCACTAGACAAAAGAATGAAAAATGCCTGGTATGATAACTAAGCATATGATCTTTAATTAATTATATCTCTTTTAAAATAATTAATTGCTTAAATAGTAATAAAAATGTAACAAAATTTGCACGTGAAGTGGTATAATTACCATTGAATGTGTACTGTGAAAAGGAAAAGTTCTACTATACCATGAACCCTAAAGCAAACACAAAATAGAAAATTACAAAAAATATAGTTTTAAAAGCAACACTAAAAAGATTTCATGGGGTCATAAAACCAATGATCAGTTAATTAAAATGAAATTAAAAAGAAGAAAAGGGAACCAAAACTGCATGAGAAAAATGGAAAGCAAATAGCAAGACAATGGACTTAAACCTAATTTTATCAACAACCACATTAAATATATATGATCCACATAACTAATTAAAGGCAAAGATGGTCAAATAGGATAAAAAAATGTAATACCTAACTTTATGTTGCTGACAAGACACAATTCAAATAAAAAGGCACAAATAAGTTTTTAAACATTGACAAATATATACCATGTTAATTCATAATTTAAAAAGTAAATAACTTTATTTCTTTTTTTAAATTTTTATTGTGGGTAAAAATCAAATTTTTCACAATATAAACCAATATTTGTAAAATGATATATAGATATACATGCATATATGTGCATTTGCTTAGATAAATGTTATTATTTTTTTATATATATTTTAAAAGATGCTTAGATTACATAAATGTTACACAAAAATTACAGGGATTCCCATGATCTCCACCTCCCATACCTCCCATAACATCTTACATAAACAGCTATCATTAGTGTGGTACATCACCTGCAATGGATATACACATCCTGGGGCTTTGCCACTAAGCATAGACCACAGTTCACATCATAGACCATACTCTTTCCCACACAGTTCTGCATGGTATACACTGATGTAAAATGGTCTATATCCATCACCACAACGTCACTCAGGACAATACCCAAGTCCTATAAAAGCCCCTGTATTAGAACTGCCCTTCTCCCCCCCACCCAGGAAGCATCTAGTGGCCACTGGCTTCACCTCACTGTTATAATTTCTTCCATTCCTTGAATCCCAATATGTCTAAAACAGAATATCATTAAGTCCACTCTAGTCCATAGCTCTTCCCCCAATCCTGAGGGGACTGGAATGGTGCCGTCCACTCCATCTCCAAGTGAGAGTGGGCTTATATCCCATTGATACGGTGGATGGGATTATCCTGCCTTCAGCTGCAGGTTCTCTCCATTCCCTGGGATCACCATTGTCCATCATTGTTGTCTCCTCACCAGGTGACTTGGGTGAGTCCATTGAGCTGTAGAGTAGGAGTTGCAGCTCCACCAAGATCCCAGGCATGGCTGGCATATTGACAGGCCAGAGGCTCCAGTCTCTGGAAATACAGCTACAAACCCCAGCCTCACATATAGGTTTGAATGGAAGGGACTGATGGACCATGTGCAGGGAGGACTTGAGTCCAACTCTGTCACTCTCAGGAGCACAGATTCCAAAGTAGAGCCCACTGATAAGGCATCAATCTCTGTGGCTATCCCCCCTTATATAGGACCTGGGTGTCTCCACAGCCCTCAGGAGTCCCACTGTGTGGGGTGATATCTTCTTTGGTGTTCTATGAAATCCTACTGAGGTGTGCGTAAGCATTACTCTGAGATGACCTCCCAAGTCTCTTTAAAGTCTCTTAGCCATATGAACTCATTTATCTTTACCTTTTCCCCCTTTTATTCAAGGTTTTTTACCAGTCGTGTTTCAAGTTGGCACTTGGTATTAGTCCCTCGTTGCCAGGGAGGCTCTTCCCCCGGAGACATGTCCCACGTTGGGGGGAAGGTCATGCATTCATATGTTGAGTTTGGCTCTCTCTAGAGAGGGCACATTTGAGCAACAAGGAGGCTTTCAGGTGGCAATTGTTAGGCACCCCATAATAGTAGGCCAAGTTTCAATTACAAGAGCATATACTCATAAGGCTAGTCATCAATAACAAGAACCCAACAGTGGGCCATTCCCTTTTGCCCAACACTGCCCCTGCACTTGGGGGACTGTGGCTGCTCCCTTGGAGAATGTGGCCGAGCTCTCCAGGCTGGGAATTCAGTATTCTCTCATTATTGAGTGATTGTCTACCCAGGATGACCATGCCCCATCCCTCAATCATGTGAACCATTTTATATATCTTTCATGTATATTCAGGTGAACTTACTCCCATGAATCCCCCATCCCAGACATCCCCAACCAATGATCCTCTGCAACCCCCATTGTAATCCTTCTGTGACCCAAATCTTCCTTGAAAATGAAGCCCATGTAATAACCAAATACAATTAATAGGAAAATGAAATAATTATAAGCGTAAATGCAAGAGATAAAATACAAGAAAACTCAGAAAAAACGAACTAAAAATAAAATATTATTAACAGATTGGGATATTCCAAAAAAGAAAATGGGAAAAAAACAAAAGAAAAAATTTTTTTTCTTTTTATTTTAAATTATTATTATTATTATTTTATTTTTATCTTTTCTCCTTGTATCACTGCATTATCAGATGTCCAGTGTATACCGTGACACCTTCTCCCTGTCATTTCCCAGTGTCTCCCAATTTTTTCATTTAGTTTTCAAAGAAGTTTTAGGTCACAGCAAAGTCACACATGGAATACTAGAGATTCCCATATGTGGTATGGGAATCTCTTCCCCACCCCATATTACAACCTTTTTTTTGTGTGTGTATCATACCATTGCTATAACTGTTATACAGATAGTGAAACATAGCTACTAAACATTGTCAATGGTTTACAGTATAGTTTACATTTTAGACGGTACAGTTTAATATTTTTTTATGATATTTACCATGCTCTGTGTTCATTACTGTAAGGTAATGAAGAATATTTCCTATGATCACTAAATGCCCCATTTGATCTTTTCTGTTCCTTCCTCCCCATCCCCCTGGGGTATATGACACACCCATCTTGGCTCATGGGATGACAAGATTCATAGTTACATGCCCTGGGTATTCTAACGTGCCCTTCCTAATCTTCCCACCTGTTAACCCTGCACCACCAAACCCAGTAAAATCGCTACACACCTTTCCTATCCTTCAATATGTAGCTATATTCTATCACTTTATCATAGGTTATGTCTATATGGGTAATGGCTCGCAACCTACCCTTCTCTCTCTCTCCCTTGTTAACCTATCTTTCAGACAGTGGTTCTCAGAGACAGTTAACTTTCCTCAATTCAAATCAGTGAGGTCATAAACTGTTCATCCTTCAATGCCTGCCCTGCTTCACTCCACATTAGGTCTTCAAGATTCATTCGTGTTATTCCATGTGTTAGCACTTTATTCCTTCTAACAGCTAAGTAATATTCCATTGTATGTATGTACCATATTTTACTTATCCATTCATCTGTGGATGGGCACTGGGGTTGATTCCAACTTTGGCAATTGTGAACAATGCCACTATGAACATTGGTGTACATATATCTGTTCGTGTCTTTGCTTTCAATTCTTCTGGGTATATACCCAGTAGTGAAATCCCTGGATCATACGGAACATCTATTGTTAGTTTTCTGAGGAATTGCCAAGCTGTCCCCACAGTGGCTGGATCATTCCACAATCCGACCAGCAGTGGATGAGGGTTCCTATTCCTCCACATCCTCTCCAACACTTATATTCTGCTGTTTTTTAATAGCTGCCATTCTGATTGGTGAAAGATGGTATCTCATTGTGGTTTTAATTTTCATTTCCCTAATAGCTAGTGATCTTGAACATTTTTTCATATGCTTTTTAGCTACTTGTAGGTCTTCCTTGGAGAAGTGTCTTTTCATGTCACTTGCCCATTTTTTAAATGGGTTGTTTGTCTTTTTATTTTTGAGGTATAGGATTTCTTTATATATGCAGGATATTAGGCTCCTATCAGATATATGGTTGCCAAATATTTTCTCCCATTGGGTAGGCTGTCTTTTTATTTTCTTAATAACATCCTTTAAGGTGCAAAAGTTTTTCATTTTGATAAGATCCCATTTATCTATTTTTTCTCTTGCTACCCATGCATTGGCTGTGAAGTTCATGAAACCATTTCTTATTACAAGGTCCTGTAGATGCTTCCTAAGGACTTTATTGTTTTGGCTCTTATATTTAAATCTTTGATCCATCTTGAGTTGATATTTCTATAAGGTGTGAGATGGTATTCTTCTCTCATTCTTTTGGATATTGATATCAAGTTATCCAAGCACCACTTGTTAAAGAGGCCATTCTCTCCCAACTGAGTGGGCTTGGTGGCCTTGTTGAATACTGTCGATGACTGTATATGTGAGGATCTATAACAGAACTCTCAATTTGGTTCCATTGGTCAGTAGGTCTGTCCTTGTGCCAATACCATGCAGTTTTGATCTCTGTAGCTTTGGAGTATGTTTGAAAGTCAGGTAATGTGATACCTCCAACTTCACTTTTCTTTTTCAATATGTCTTTGCAATTCGGGGCTTCTTACCTCTCCAAATATATTTTGTAGTTAGTTTTTCCAGTTCCTTAAAAAATATAGTGTTGAATTTTATTGGGATTGCATTAAATCTGTAGATTAGTTTGGGTAGGATAGACATCTTGATGATGTTTAGTCTTCCAATCCATGAACAGGGAATATTTTTCCATATTTTTAAGCCTTCTTTGATTTCCTTTAACAGTGTTGTATAGTCTTCTGTATATAAGTCCTTTACATCTTTAGTTAAATTTATTCCTAGGTATTTGATTCTTTTATTTACTATTGTAAATGGTATTTTTTTTTCTTGATTACCTCCTCAGATTGCTCAGTATTGGTGTACAGAAATGCTACTGATTTTTGAGCATTGATCTTATAGCCTGCAACATTACTGAACTCCTTTATAAGTTCTAGAAGCTTTGTTGTAGATTTCTCAAGGTTTTCTATGTATAGGATCATATCGTCTGCAAATAATGAAATTTTTACTTCTTCTTTTCCAATCTGGATGCCTATTATGTCCTTTTCTTGCCTCAGTGCTTGAGCAAGTACTTCTAAGACAATGTTAAATATGAGTGGTGATAGTGGTCATCCTTGTCTAGTTCCCGATCTCAGAGGGAAGGCTTTTAGGATTTCACTATTGAAGATGATGTTCACTTTGGGTTTTTCATACATGACCTTTATCATAATCAGAAAGTTTCCTTCCATTCCTATCTTTTGTGGTGTTTTTATCAGGAAAGAGTGCTGTGTTTTGTCGAATGCTTTTTCTGCAATTATAGTGATGATCATGTGATTTTTTTCTTTCAATCTGTTTATGTGGTGTATTACAATGATTGAATTTCTTATATTGAACCATCCTTGCATACCTGGGATGAAACCCACTTGGTCATATGTCTAATCCGTTTGATATGTTGTTGAATGAGATTAGAAAGTATTTTGTTGGGTATTTTAGCATCTAGGTTCATTAGAGAAATTGGTCTGTAATTTTTCTTTCTTGTGGTATCTTTGTTTGGTTTTGGTATTAGGGTAATGTTGTCATAGTACAATGAGTTAGGCAATATTCCTTCTACTTCTATTTTTTGGAAGAGCTTAAGCAGGATTGGTGTTAGCTCTTTCCAGAATATTTGGTAGAATTCAGCTGTGAAGCCATCTGATCCTGGGGTCTTCTTAGTTGGTAGGTTTTTGATGACTGAGTCTTTCTCTTTTCTTGCAATTGGACTGATGAGTTAATCAATTTCTTCTTTCATCAATGTAGGCTGTGTGAGTTTCTAGAAACTTGTGCATTTCCTCTAAATTATCATTCTTGTTGGCATATAATTTTTCAAAGTATCCTCCTATCATACTCTTTATTTCTGTGGGGTCAGTAGTGATATCCCCTTGCTCATTCCTTATTTTGTGTATTTGCATCTGTTCTCTCTTTTTCTTTGTTAGTCTGACTAAGGGTTTGTCAATTTTATTGATATTCTCAAAGAACCAGCATTTGGTTTTGTTTATTGTTTCTAGTGTTTTCTTATTCTCTATTTCATTTAGTTCTGCTCTAATCTTTGTTATTTCCTTCCTTCTTCTTCCTTTTGGTTTAGTTTGTTGTTGTTTTTCCAATTCCTCCATGTGTGCAGTTAGGTCTTCAATTTTTGCTCTTTCTTCTTTTGTAATATATGTATTTATGGCTATGAACTTCCTTCTCAGGACTGCTTTTGCTGCATCCCATATGTTTTGATATGTTGTGTTGCCATTTTCATAAGTTTCAAGGTACTTACTGATTTCTTTTGAGATTTCCTCCTTGACACACTGTTTGTCTAAGAGTGTGTTGTTTAAATTCCAAATCCTTGTGCCTAACCTGTTTCTCTGGCCCTTAGTGATTTTAAATTTCATTACATTTTGGTCAGAGAAGTTACTTTGTATAATCTCAATCTTTCTGAATTCATTGAGAGTTGTTCTGTGGCATAGCATGTAGTCTATTTTGGAGTATGATCCGTGTGCATTCAAGAAGAATGTAAATACTGCCATATTTGGGTGTAGTGTTCTGTATATGTCTATTAAGTCCAGGTCCTCTAATGTATTGTAGAGAGCCTTTGTTTCTTTATTGATTCTCTGTCTAGATGTTCTGTCTAATGATGATAATGGTGTATTAAAGTCCCCTGGTATAATTGTAGAGGCATTTATTTCTCCACTTAGTTTTTCCAGAATTTGCCTCATGTATTTTGAGGTACCCCAATTAGGTGCATAAATGTTTATGATTGTTCTCTCTTCTTGAGAGTTTAACCCTTTTGGTAATAAATAGTGTCCATCTTTCATCTTTGTCTCTTACAATAGTTTTGCATTTAAAGTCTATTTTGTCTGATATTAGAATGACTATTCCTGCCCTTTTTTTGGCTACTGTTGTCTTGTGAAATTGTTTTCCGCCCATTCACTTTTAGCCTCCTTGAATCCCTGGGTCAAAGGTGGGTTTCTTGTAGACAGCATATAGATGGATCATATTTCCTATTCCATTCTGCCAATCTGTGTCTCTTGATTGGTGAATTTAATCCATTAACATTCAGTGTTATTACTCGTAATGAATTTATTACTTCAGCCATTTTTTTCTTTGGGTTAATGTATGTCATATGTGGTTTTGTTTCTGTTTTTGTCTTTTTAGTTGTTTTTAAACTCTCCTCCAACTCTCTCTCCCTTGTTTTTTCCTTTCAACTTGTAGCTAAATACTAAACTTCCTTTAGTATTTCTTGAAGCGCAGGTTTCTTATTGACATACTCTCTTAATTTCTGTTTATCTGTGAATATTTTGAACTCTCCATCATTTTTGAATGCCAGTTTTGCTTGATAGAGAATTCGTGGCTGGAAGTTTTTTTCTTTTAGTGTTTTGACTATGTCATACCACTGTCTTCTTGCCTCCATGGTTTCAGTTGAGAAATCAGCACTTAATCTTATTGTGCTTTCCTTGTATGTGATGGTTCTCTTTTCTCTTGCTGCCTTCAGTATTTTCTCTTTGTCTTGAGCATTGGACATTTTGACAAGTATATGTCTTGGAGTTGGCCTGTTGGGATTTATACTATTTGGGGTGTGCTGTGCTTCCTGGATCTGCACATCCATCTCTCTCAATAGAGTTGGGAAGTTTTTAGCCATAACTTCCTTCAACACTCCTTCTCTTCTCCTTCTGGTATGCCCATAATGCATATGTTTGTGTGATTTTTGTTGTCGCTTAATTCCCTGAGTCCCTGCTGGATTTTTTCTATCTTTTTGTCTCTCTGTTCTACTATCTTTTGATTTCAGTTGTATTGTCTTCCACATCACTAATTCTTTCTTCTGCCTGTTCAAATGTGCTGTTATGTGAATCCAGCATCTTTTTGATTTCCTGGATTGTGCCATTGATCACCATGATATCCATTATCTTTTTGGGTAAGTTTACAATTTCTTCAGTATGTTCTCCCAGTGTCTTCTTTATATCCTTAATCTCTTCCTTCACTTCTTTAAGTTGGTCCATGATATCTGTTTGGATAGCTTTGATTAGTTTTTCGAAGTTCTGCATCACTTCCTGGTTTTTAGCTTGTTTATTGGACTGGTCCATGTTTTCCTGTTTCTCAGTGTGGTTTGCAATTTTTTATTGCTCTCTAGTCATCATTTTATCTTGATGGGTTTATTCATTTGTATAGTTTGAGGCATATGCAACAATTAATTATTATTACTTTTCATTTTGGACTGTAGGTCAACTGACACTTTAACTTATAAGTTCACGCCTGCATTGGTTTTGCTCTTAGCACCTTAATTGAAGCGCTGAATTTAAACTTGGTCCATTGTTGTAAAGATTATTTTATTGCCTTTTCTCTGTTTCATTAAAAGGCCATTATTTTTCAAATAAAAATTTCAGTTAATATCCTGGTTTATAGTTTAATAATACATAATGTGACTGGTAAATAAATTTCTTGGTAACTTCTAATTTGGGCTAGCATCTCATATAGCGCATTTACATTTTCTAGGCAGCAAATAGTAATTGGCTGGTTAGAAGAGTCTCATTGCAGTTTCTGTAGCAGTGAAAGCATAGCTTGGATCTTCTGAGGGCAGGAGGGGACTGTCATACAGTCGTTGAAGTGAGCATTATGAATACTCATGGGTGATGTCCATGAGCTGTTGGCAAGCAATAGGCACCTGGAAGTGTTGTCACAGGGTTCAGTAACAATGATGTCCATTTTTCTTGTGGAGCCACTCTGCTGCTTCTCAGGTTTCAATGGTATGGCTCTGGTTCTTCATGAGGGTATCTGCTTTAACAGTCTCAAGAGGGGTATTAGAGGAGTGGGCAGGTATATGATAGACAGTTATCTGTTCCTGCTGGGAGGTGACTCAGATGTCTTTTTATAGATCTCTTTCCATAGAAGGTGGTTGATGACAGTTTATTTTTCTTGTTTTGTTTTTAGTATCTGCAAATCACCCCTGCATATGGATGGTAGTTTTCAGAGTGATCAGACACTATTGAGTTATGCTTTTTACTTGGAACAGAGTATGATATATATTGTAATTTCGCCCCTTTCTACAAGTATGATTAAAATATAAGGGGTACTCATTTAGAATGTTGCCTTTGCCACAAACCCCACCCAAAGCCAATATTAGTGCTGGCCACATCTAATTTACAGGGTAAGTCAAGGTTTACCCCCCTTACTGTTTGAGACTGTGTTAGTGTTTTAATATCAGCCAGCTGATATTAAATCTTTCTTGATTAACACAAAATGGTTTGAATATCTGAGTTAAATGATGGTTGAAGGGTTTTCAGTACCCCAACAACCCCAAAAATGCCATTAATTGTTTTGGAGTTTGTGGTGTGGATAAACATTTTAACAACACTTAAGAGTTTGACAGAGCAGCAAGGACCTTGCAGCTTGTCCTAATTGTTGCTTAATCTTGGCTCTTAAGATAAGATACCATTGTGTCTGGTGTTTCTTTTAATTCTAAAACATAATTATTAAAATAAATAAATAAAGCATAATTATTGGTATATTATTAATATACTGAAATAGAGTTATAGTTACCGGTTTTTTTTTTACAAAGTCAGATTCTTTGCCATCAGGCCAGAACAGATGGTTGGGTTATACACACAGACTTAGGAAGCATTGCAAAATTCATCATTGGCTTTTTCACATGACAGTGAGTGCAGTTTGGCTTGACTTGCCTAAGGAGATACTAAAGAAACTTTAGCAAATTTTAAAACAAAGCACTAATAAGTGGATATTAATTTTTTTGTAACAAACTAGCAATATTTGGGACTGCTGCATACAGCAGTGGTTTACTTTAATTTACAATAATTTACTGTTATTCACCACCCCTGTCAGCCCCCAATGGATACTCTCTTTTGCAGTCATAGAGCTGCTTCTTGAGCAGGGGTGGGGCAAATCAGATGAATACGAGCCAAAGCATGAGTCTCTTTATTTCCGTGGAAAGGTTGTTTCTGTGACAAATACTATTTTTTTAAATAATTAAAATTATGATTAATAACATTATACTTTTATCTAATATTATGCCAAAACATTGTTAAATTTCCAGGAATTTTATACACTCTATAAGTATTCATATGAACATTTTTACTCATACAACTTAGATTAACAAAGAGTTAAAAAATCCCTCTGTTTCAAATATTTTTTATTCACCTTATAACATATCAAATGAACTTGACAATCTCATTACTTTATTTTTCAGTTTTTTACCTTTACTATAGTTACATTAACTAACAGGTATTTTATTTTAGCAGTACAGGAATAACTACTTTTGAATCACTTTATAAAAACCTAAGATTTCCAATGGAATCAAGATTATTTTATCCCTACCACCACTTTAATATGCAGATTGAGGTGGCTTCTGATAGGTTTCCCCATTATGAAGTTACCTTTTGTAATTATCACCAATTCAGTTTCTGTTCAATAATGACTTCTTGAAATTAGCCATTTAAATATTTTAGTTTAAACAATGCTTCTACAAACTCCTTATAACTATTCAGAACCACATAGTACTTCATCTTAAGACAAATTTCACATTCCCAGAACACATTCCTTTACTTAATGTTATTTCCTACCATATTTTTTTACAAGTTTTGTCCCACAAACTTCCATTCTGCTTTCATGAAAACTAGCCATTTTATTTCAGGACAAAACACACTTCAGATTAAAATTGGAATGGTAAATAATTTTACTAACCATCTTGATTTGCTTGAGCTTCCATTTTATCCAGGGAATTAAAGAGAAGAAATGGAGGTTAACTGAAGTAAGCTGACATACCAATAATATTTTACGGTGGCTATGAAACCCCTGCCTCAGCCTGTGAGGAACAAAGGGCTCCAGTTAACATCAGCAAAGCCTGCTGTTGGAGTTCACCAGATGGTTACAATCTTACCTTCCCATCCTGCTTACTAATTAACAAACTGACCTTCAAGTATTCACTGACTAAACAACTTAGTAACTCACATGGCTTAAAGAATACAAGTACTAACTATAAATCATGCTAACTAACTTCATTAGTCAACTTTGACTAACTTCATTAGTCAAAACTTACAATTATTATTATTATATTTTAAAGATTTAAAACATATAATGCTAATTTATCTTATTAACATCCATACTTACTTATTAATATAAGCGCTTATCTAATTTTTGGCCATTTGAATAGAGCTCTTTAAAAAAAAATTATTTATCAATTTAATAGTACCATCCAGAGTTATCAAAACATACACTGACAATGAACAAACAGACAAACACAAAGGAGTTGAGGCACACCAACAGAGACATAAAGCTTATTAATTTGACTCATAATTTTTACTCCTTTGGTATGGCTGTCTCCAAGCCCTCCATCAATTCACATCTTTGATTTTAAAACTTTTACAATCTCTTCTGAAATTTGTGTTGCCTGTAAAATGCAAGCCCATTCCTGGAAACATTTTTATCATTACTCAGCAACCAGTGGACAATTTGACAAGTATATGTCTTTGAGTAGGCTTGTCAAGATTTATACTGTTTAGGGTGTACTGCTCTTCCTGTACATGTACGTCCACATCCTTAAATATGGTTGATAAATTTTCAGCCATTATTTCCTCCAACACACCTTCTGTCCCCTTTCCTTTCTCTTCTCATTCTGGGATGCCTATAATGTGTATGAGTGTGCATTTTGTGTTGTTATTCAAATCCCTAAATCCCTGCTAGGTATTTTCAATCTTTTTATCTATCTGTTCTATCTGTCTGATATTAGCTGTACTAATATCTTCCACATCACTGGTTCTTCCACATCACTGGTTCTTTCCTCTACCTGTTCAAATCTGCTGTTATGTTCTTCCAGTGTGTTTTTGATTTCTTGCATCATGCCATTCATCACCATCATATCTGTTATTTTTTTATGCATGTTTACAATTTCCTCAGCATGTCCTCCCAGTTTCTTCTTAATATCCTTAATCTATTTCTTCACTTCATTAAGTTGATTCATGATATTTCTTTGGACATTTCTGATTAGTTGTTCCATGTTCAGTATCTTCTCCTGTTATTTAATTTGTTCATTGGACTTGGCTATGTCTTCCTGTTTGTTAGTAGGGCTTGTAATTTTTTGTTTGTGTCTAGGTCTTTGTTTATCATGATGGGTTTATTCAGTTGATTAGATTTTGTTTCTACTCTAGGGTTTTATTTTGTTGTTCTTTTTGTGTGCGTGGTAAGGTTTCACTTTGACACTTCATTCCTCATATTCTATTTCATTGCTGTTGTCTATGTTCCTTTGAAAAAAAATTAGGACCAGAGAAAAGGAAAGAGATAGGAGGAGAAAGTAATATTAATAATAATACTAGCTAAAGGTAGATGTGGAACCACACAAGACCTAGGAAAATGAATAAATAACATGAGTAAGGATTAGATTGGAATAAGAATTAAAAAGTGGAGTAGAAACAATGAAACAAAATACCATATAAAGAAAAATATATAAAATGAAGTAAAAGGACTGAACAATGAGAAAAGAGGAAAAGAAAAAAGAAATGTGAAAAGAAAGAAAATTGAGAAGAAAATAAAGAGAGAAATAAAAACAAGAAAATTTCAAGACCAAACAAAAAGAGGTGTAATGAAAGAACAACAGAAAACAGAAGAAAGAAAAATGAAGGAAAGAAAAGAAATAGCATAAGCAGAAAAAATTGGTAAGAGAAAAAAAAGGAAACAAAAAAAGAGACAAAACAAACAAGAAACAAGACAGCAGCAAGTAATTTAATAAAAATGGGAGAAAGAAAGAAAGAAAGAAAAAAAAACACCAAGAATAAACAGCCTTCCATCATAGGCCCCTAATGATCTTCTCAGGCTGCTGGTGTTCATCAATCAATCACCCTACAGCTTGCCATCTGCAGGTTTTGAACTTGGTTTTAGCAAGTAAACAAGGAAAAAAGAAAAGAAAAAAAAAAGGAAACTAAAAGAAAAGAGATCATAGAAAAGCTAAAATAAAATAAAATTTTAAAAAAGTCTATATGTTCCCTGTCATAAAGTATCAACTGGATGCCTGATAACCCAGTGGATCACTTCCCTAAGAACAGATGGGAATTGAACTGGTGACTTCATATATGCAAGTCGGGAATTCCTCTACTGAGCTAAAATGTCCTTTTAGTTTAGTTAGCCTTTCAGAAAGCTATCTGCCCCCTTTCCCTTGGGAAGGTTAGATTCCTAGTGGTTTGCCAGAGTCCTACTGTTTAGGTCCCTGTCTGTCCCTGCCCCTTCTCTAGTCCAATTCCTCTCTTTATCTCTGCAGATGGGCATGAAAGCCTGCCTAGGAGATGCCCCCCTCCCTCTCCCCATTGTGTTGTGGTCCCTTCTGAGAGTTGAAGGGGGATCAACTGGCCAAACTCACTGCAAAGAAACCATTCTCCACCCTCCCAGACCCCTCTTCTTCCCAGGGATTGCCCCCTCACACTCTGTTTGGAGTGGCAAGCCAGGGTCTTCACCTAGGCTATTTGTCCTGAGGGCAGGGTATATGTGCCTCTTCCAGCCACAGGGATTAGTAACTCATGATTTTCCTTTGGCTTTTTTATCTTTCTAGTATCCTCCTAGATAGCTCAGAGTACTTTACCGTTCTATATATAACCAAAACAGCTCCTTCAGATAAGTTTCTGTCTTTCTCTCTCCTTCTTTGTTGTGATAGGGCCAGACTCTGCCTACCCACCTCAGCACCATTTCCCTGGAACTCATGAATAATTCTTTTAATGTGTTGTTGGGTTTGATTAGCAAGTATTTTGTTGAGGAATTTTGCATCCATATTCTTTAGAGAAATGGGTAAGTAATTTTCTTTTTTTGTAATATCTTTGTTTGGCTTTGGTATTATGGTGATATTGGCTTCATAGAATGCGTTTGTTAGTGTTCATTTTTGTTCAATTCTTGTAGAAGAGTTTGAGTAATATTGGTATTTCATCTTCTTTGAATGCTTGGTAGAATTCATCTGTGAAACCATCTGGTCCTGGGCTTTTCATTTTGGGGAGCTGTTTGATGACAGTTGCAATCTCTTTACTTATGATTGGTCTTTTGAGGTCTTCTCTTTCTTCTAGGGTCAGTGTAGGTTGTTCTTATGTTCTTAGGTATTATTCCATTTCATCTACATTTTCTAGTTTGTTGGCATACATTTGTTCAAAGTATCTTCTTATGATCTCTTTTATTTCTGTGTGGCCAATAGTAATGTTCCCATATTTATTTTTTATTTTATTTATTTGCATATTCTTTGTTTTTTTCTTTGTCAGTATAGCTAAGGGTTTGTTGATTTTGTACATCTTCTTGAAGAACCAACTTTTTGTTTTGTTAATTCTTTCTATTTTTTTGTTGTTGTTGTTCTCAGGTTCATTTATTTCTGCTCTAATCTTTGTTTTTTCACTCCTTCTGCTTGCTTTGGGAATAGTTTGCTATTCTTTTTCTAGTTCCTCCAACTGTGTAGTTAAGCCAATGATTTCACTCTTTCTTTTTTAATATAAGCATTGAGGGCTATAAATTTCCCTCTAACTCTGCCTTCACTGCATCCCATAGGTTCTGATTTGTTGTGTTCTCATTTTCATTCACTCAAGATATTTATGATTTCTCTCACAATTTCTTCTTTGACCCACTGATTAATTAATAATATGTTGTTTAATCTTCATATATTTGAGAATTTTCCCTCTTTCCACCTGTTTTGATTTCTAGCTTTATTCCATTATGATCAGAGAAAGTGCTTTGTATAATTTTTATCTTATTGAATTTACTGAGATCTGCTATGTGACCCAAAATATGGTTTATCCTTGGAAAAGATACACTTGAGAAGAATTATACCCTCCTATTTCGTGGTGCACTGTTTCTGTATTTGTCTATTATGTTTACTTCATTTATCATATAACTGAAGCCTTCTGTTTCTTTATTGATCCCATGCCAGATGTTCTAGCCAATGCTGAGAGTGGTGTATTGAAGTCTCCTACTACCATTCTAAAGACATCTATTTCTCCCTTCAGTTTTGCTAGTGTTTGTCTCATGTAATTTGGGGCATCTTGGTTAGGTGATATACATTTATGATTGTTATATCTTCCTGGTGAATCATTCTTTTTATTAATATATAATGCCCTTCCTTGTCTCTAATGACAGTTTCACCTTTAAAGTGTATTTCATCTGATATAGTTACAGCTACTCGAGCTTTTTTTGGTTACTGCATCTGTGGAGTTTCTTTTTCCTCATGTAATTTGTTATCCTTGTGTCTAAAATGAGTCTTTTGTAGACAGTATATAAATGGCTCATATTTTCTTATCCATTCTGACAGTCTGTGTCTTTTGATTGGGAAGTTTAATCCATTAACAGTCAAAGTTATTACTGTAAAGACAGTTCTTAATTCTCCCATTTTGACTTATTTTCAGCTCACTTTTTATATTTTAGTTACTTTTACTGATATAATATTTATTTCTATACTCTCTTCAAAGATTTCCTCTCCTGTCTTTTCTTTTCAGGCTGTAGAATTCTCTTTAGTATTTCCTGTAAAGCCCATCTCTTGGTTACAAACTCTTTCAGTATCTGTTTATCTGTGATGATTCTAAACTTGCCCTCATTTTTGAAAAAGAGTCTTACTGGACCTAAGATTCTTGGCTGGCATTTTTTCTCTTCAATATCTTAAATATATCATACCTTCTTTCCTTTATGGTTTCTGATGAGAAATCAACACTTAGTTTTATAGGGCATCCCTTGTAGGTGATGCATCACTTTTCTCTTGCTTTTCTCAGAATTCTTTCTTTATCTTTGGCATTTGACATTCTGATTAGTATGTGTCGTGGTGTAAGTCTATTTAGATTATTTCAGATGGGAGTACATTGTTCTTCTTGGACACTGATATCTGTGTCCTTCAATAGGGTTGGAAAATTTCCAACCATTTTTCTTCAAATATTCCTTCTGCCCTTTTCTCTTCTCTTCTTCTTCTGGGATTCCCATGACACATATGTTTGCATGTCTCTTGCCATCACTTAGTTCCCTGAGACCCTGCTCATTTTTTTTTTGCCATTCTTTTATTTGTTCTTTTTTATCTTCAATTTAGGAAGCCATGTCTTTAAGCTCATTGATACTTACTTCTGCCTCTTTGAATCTGCTGTTATATTCTTCCAGTGTATATTTAATTTCATTCATTGTGATTTTCATTCCCATTAGATCTACTATTTTTCTATGTATGTTTTCAAATTTTTCTTCATGCCTTCCCAGTGTCTTCTTAATATCCTTAATCTCTTTAGACATCTCATTGTCTTTATTAAAGAGATTTGTTTGAACATCTATGATCAGTTGCCTCAACTCCTTTATGTTATCTAGAGGCTTATCTTGTTCCTTTGACTGGGCCATATCTTCCTGTTTCTTGGTATGGATTGTGATTTTTTTGTTGGTGTCTTGGCATCTGGCTTACTAGATATATTTATTCTGGGTGCAGCTTCTCTCTTTAGTTTAAGATTATTGCTTTCTCCCTTGCTGGTTGTGTAGTAGGAGCCAAGCATGTAGTTGGTATTATAAGCTCTGGAGGCTGATGCTTCCTCCTTTACTTCAGGAACTGATGAAGTTTCTCCAATCCTTCTCTGTCAGGGGTAAGGACGAAGCCATAGCCATGTGTAGTAACCCAATTGTGCAGGTCAAGATGATCTGTAGTTCCCTGGATAGACTGATGAATCTTCACACTCCTCCTCCCCTGCCTTGAGTGGAAATGGAGCTGCAGGTGAGGGCAGCAAACTAAGCCATGTGGGTCAAACCTGACCACAGATACTCAGGTAGACTGATGTAGCACCAGCCCACCTCTTCTGCCATGGGCAAGAATGGCCCTCAAGAGTGCCCAACAATCTAATCCATGAGGGCTGAAAACATCTGCAGTTGCCCAGAGAGGTTGAGGGAACCCACTTCCCCTTCTATGCTATTAGGGGTAGGGGATGGAGCCCTGGGTGTCTGACTATCCAGTCTGTGTTGGCCAAAAGCACATTCAGGAGCCCACAGAGGCTGGGGCAGGTCCCCCCAACTTCCTCCTTGCCAGACATGGGACTGGAGCTTAGGCTAGAGCTGCAATGCAATATGAATGGAAAGAATCTGGCCCCTACCATCACTGTGATTTTCAATCAGCCCTCTGTCCCTTCATGCAGGGGGTGGAGATAAAATGGTGGCTACTGATATCTTTCCATCTTGGACAGGTTCAAACTTTAGCTGTTCTTAGGGTTATATTTTAACTGGCCAAATATACCAATAAGGAGCTGAAATCAGTGCCTGACCTCCCATTTTTGGGAAATGGAGCTTCCAAAAGCAGCCATGGGATAGCTCCTGAGGTGCCTTGGTGCATCCACGAGAGGATGAGCACCTACCTCTGCAGCGTGGAGTGCTCTACTCATTAATCTTCTCTGCAGATGGGCAGTATCCTTCTTTCATTCTTTCAAGGATCTTGCAGGATGCTCATCAGGTCTCCTAGACCTCCCCCCGAACATGTGCTTTAGATAGCTCTAGTGATTACAAACTGCCCTATAGAACAAGCTGATGTTTGGTGCTACTTACTCTATGCCATCTTGCCCCTCTCCTTTGTCTGCTGTTTTTGATGAAGTATTGTATAAATATTAACCACATGCAGTTGATGGAATATTTTATTTATTTCAACTATATATTTACTGACTTTCTGCCTGCTGAGTCTGTCAATAATTGACAGAGGGGTGTTGAAACCTCCAAATGTTAGGGTGGATAGTTCTATTTCTCCTTGTAGTTCTATCCGTTTTGCCTCAGATATTTTGACCCACTGTGGATAGGTGAATATACATTCGGGATAATTATATCTTCTAGGAGAACTTACAGTATTATCATTATTTAATGCCCCACTTCATCCTTCATAATTTTCTTTGTTCTCAAATCTGTTTTATCTGAATTTAATATTGTTATTCCAGCTCTTTTTATTAGTTTTAGTATGGAATATCATTTTACATCCTTTTACTTCTAATTTATCTGTTTTTTTTAACATTTAAATTGTTTTATTAATAGGCAGGTTATAATGATAATCTATACCTTTTAAATAGTATGTTAAACAATTCCATTCACATTTAAAATGATTATTAATATACTTGGATTAATATTGTTTTAGTTTGTTTAGCTCCTCAAAGCAGAAACCATGAAATGTGGTGGTTTTAAAACTGGGTATTACAGTTTTGAAGCTGAGAAAAATGTCCAAATCAAGGCATCATTAGGTAACACTTTCTTCCTGAATACCAGATACCAGCAATCCTGGACTTTTCTGTCACACTGCAAGATATCTGGTAGTGTCTACTAGTCTCTCCATTCTCTTCTAGATTTTGGTGCTTTCACCTTGCTTCCATGGCTTTCTCTTCCTTTATTTATCTGTCTTAGAAAGTAATCCAGTAAGAAAATTAAGATCCACCTTGGGCGACAACTTAACTGAAGTAACATCATAAAAACCTACCAAAAATGGGCTTACACTCACAGGAATGGATTATCTATCACATTTGCAATGGTTTTCTATTCACTTGCCCTTGTTCTTTGATTAATTTTTTGTCTCTTGCTCTTGTTCTTCCTTCTTTGGTTTTAACTAAGCATTTCATGAGACTTCATTTTCTATACTCTCTTAGCCTATCAATTATACTTATTTTAAAAATTTTAGTTGTTGCTGTTTGGGATTGAATCATGCTCCCACAAAAGGCATGTTGAGGTTAAAACCTCATCCTGTGGGAGTGGACACTTTGTAAATACGATTTCTTGAAGAGAGTTAAGGTGGAGCCGAAATAAGTCATGTTGGGTTTTCACCCAGTTTACTGAAGTCCTTTACAAACAGAATGAGAGGCAGACAGAGAAAAGTCTCAGGGAACATTCGGTTGCTGGAAGTGAATGAAAATTGGAAGAGAAAAAAGAATATGCCTTCATGTGACTTGCATGTAATAAAAAAGGCAAGGAACCACAAAGATTCCCATCTAGCCAAAAGATACCGATCCTAGGAGGAAGCAAGCCTTCCATGCTCTGAAAACATGAAGTAATAAATTCTTATTGTTAAGCCAACCCATTGTATTGTATTTGTTTTAGCACCCAGAACACTAAAACAGTTGCCCTAATGTTGGTAATGTACATTTACATTTAATATAAATCCATTTTCAAATAGTACTATAATTCTTCACATGAAGTTCTGGTACCTTAAAAGTCTCCCCAGTTCTCCTCTCCCATTGCTTCTAGCAGTGCTACTATAAATTTCATTTATCCTTAAACTATAACCATCGACTGTATTGGTACTATTATTATTTTGAACAAACTGTTATCTATTAGATCAATTTAAAATAAGAAAACTGAAATTTATTATTTTACTTTCATTTATTCATTCTCCAATGCTCTTCATTCTTCATGGAGACCTGAGTTTTTTATCTATATAATTTCCCATCTCTCTGAAGCACTTCTTTTAACATTTCTTCCAAAGCAGGTCTATTGTCAACAAACTCCCTCAATTTTTGTTTGTCTAAGAAAGTCTTTATATCTCATTTACTTTTGATAGGTAATTTTGTTGAATATACAATTTTTAGTGATTTGTTTTCTTTCAACTTTATAAATATTGCAAGGTATGAGAAAACTGGTACAATTTTTAACCTTTACCTCTATACATAAGTTGTTTTTCTTTTAATTTTCATTATGGCTTTTTTCAAGATTTTCTCTTTGTATTTGATTTCCTTCAATTATAATATATTCCTAGATGTAGATTTCTTAAAAACATATTATCTTACTTGGGGTTCTATGAGTTTCCTGATTTAGTGATTTAGGATTTAATGTCTATCTCTTTTCACAACTTTTCCAGAAGAAATAATGGAACAGGATCATTGCCAGGAAAGAACACATAAAATGGCTTGGTGTGCACAGGTTATCCTGTGAGACAGTTGAATGTAAATCTAATTAGCTCCAGTTTTAGTCATCTCAAAACATTTTTAAATTACATACCTTTTACCCTTTTTTTCCTCTTTTAAATTTAACACAATCTTGTAGGGTAAATGTGGTTGCTTCCACCTATATTTATGATTAATAAAGAAAGGTATTTAATGCACATTGTAGCAATATTTGAACTACTCAGGTCTTTACTCTATTTGGATAAAGAAACCCTGATATTCAGTGTTCTTTGTGAATTTTAAGAAAATATAATATAAGGAAAAATAGTTCAAATTTTAACAGAAAACAATCCACTTGAACTATTTTTTTTAACATGACAAATATAGGTAACAAAGAATGAAACCATGTCTTCCTTTTATATATACAGGGAACTGCATCCACATAGGCCCAATTTCTTCATCAATGCCTATCCAATCACTGCCTAGTTTATTATATGTTCTTCTAAGAAATAGACAAGGGAATATAATTGGGTGAACTCTATTTCACCAGATACTGTCTTACAGAACTACACAAATAAACTGAGATGTCAGAGTTACCATCAGATTTGGATACATACAGGATTCCATTAAATGTGATTGAAGTCATCATGTTCATATTGATGAGCTTCACAGATATTATTGAGCTGAAGGTCTTCCTATTTTTATTATCTCTAGCAACCTATTTATTTTACTCTGGAAATTTGGGACTGGTTTTTTTGGTTATTGAAGATGCCCAGTTCCAGAACCCAATGAACTATTTTCTGAGTGTGTTGTCATTCTTGGATGCCTGTTATTCTTCAATTGTTACACCCAAAATGTTGGTCAATTTCTTGGCAGAGAATAAAGCTATTTTGTTTCTTGGCTGTGCAACACAGATGTTTCTAGCTGTTACCTTTGGGACCACAGAATGATTTCTCTTGGCTGCAATGGCTTATGATCTCTATGTAGCAATCTACAACCCACTGCTGTATTCAGTTAACATGTAACCCCAAGTCTATGTGCTGCTCATCATTGCTTCCTTTGTTGGAGGCTTTTTGCATCATACTTTACACACAGTGGCTACTTTTAGCCTATCCTTCTGTGCATCCAATGAAATTGAGCATGTGTTTTGTGACATCCCTCCACTCCTCGTGTTTCTTGTTCTGACACTCACATCAACCAGCTTCTCTTTTTCTACTTAGTGGGCTCTATTGAGATGATTTCTATATTGATAGTCCTGATGTCCTATGGTTTCATTCTTTTGGCCATTCTGAGGATGCGCTCTGCTGAAGGGAGGGGAAAAGTCTTTTCCACCTATGGCTCTCACCTAACTGGAGTGTCAATTTACCATGAGACAATCTTCTTCATGTATGTGAGACCAAGTTCTAGCTATGCTTTGGATCATGATATGACAGTGTCTATATTTTACACAATTGTGAACACCATGCTCAATCCTGTCATCTACAGTTTGAGGAACAAAGATATAAATAAGGTCAAGAAAAAAGTGCTTGATAAAAATTGGTTCATCAATAAAGTACATTTTGTCATTGAGTCAAATTGTAAAGACAGCCCTGGGAGTCAGTTCATATCTTTATGATCAGAAAATAGGAAAGATAATGGCTTCTTTTTAGTTAATATAGCTTAATGCTATCAAATAAATCATTAAGGAGCTCTCTTTTGCAACATTTTATATATGTAGAGAATCTGTTTCATCAATCTGCTTATGACTACCTTTGAACATGTCCATATTAAACATTCACTGATGTACATATATTGCTCTTCTTAGTCATTATGTAATTTGATTTTCAGTTATTATAATTACAGTTGATATCTTCAGAATTTCATGGCTTCCATATATTCTCCCATATTTCAAAGTAATTTCTCTGCACACATTATGAAGTTAATTCTCCTTCTGACATCCCTTGGAAGGACCTCCCTCTAATTAACTCACTTGCTCCGTGTGCCCTTCCACATCCAGATCTCTCCAGGCCTCTGGATGTGCCTTTTATACTCTTTGGCTCAACACCACAGATTTTTATTCCTCTATTAAATTCTTTCCTTTCTGCTTTCCAAGTACATATGTTGATTATATCTATTCTGTAACTCCAAAAATATTCTAAGACTACATTATAATATTTAAAGAGAAAGTACTTTAGGATCAGATAAAATTATAGCTTAGAGAAATACCTACACCTGGTTCTAGGGTAGAGATGTTATTTCCTCACCTCTCATATAGCATGAAAAAATAAAGTAAAAAACATTCCATTGAGAAGAAGGAAAATTATGATAACAGTTACCACTTATTAAATGGTTACTGAAGTTGAGATTTTTTAGTACATTATCTTGTGTAATCTTCATAACAACTTGCAATCTTAAAATATTAGAGTTCTTGTAAAGATGAGAAATCTCATAACCAGTTAAAAATGCAACATGACAAAGCTCAAAAAGTTAGTTTTAACAGAGCCTAGATTCAAACACAGACTTCTCTGACTCACACTCTAACCTATTTCCTCTTGTCCATATTGCAATACCATTATGACATGCTAAAATTCTGGAATCATTTCCTTGACAAAGGAGAAAATTTATCCTCACATATATTTATTATTTTTAAAGAGAGAAAACTTTAAAAATGACATGAAATTAAAAACAAAAACACCAACTAAAGTGGTTTCTATATCAATTAGCTAACGAGTAAAATAAAATTTTAATTAATTTTTAATCCTCCATCAGAAAATATATATTTAATTATGCTCAATGTGGCATATACTCAATGACTAGTTATAAACTTATTTTCTCCCCAAATAATAAAGTGTCTTATTTCTACTGCCCTTATTTTTACTATTAACTTCCATCAAGAAAATTAAAACAAATTTCTTGTTATAGCTCTATTTATGTATATTTATTTACCTAAATATGTAGGAAGCCTTTCTTATTTTCCCTATTATGTTTCCTGGAAGGCATGCAGTTCATATTTTAATACAGCATTGATTACACCATCACAAATTTAAATACTTAATCATGCAATATAAATACATTAAAGCACATAACTTGAGATTCAAAATTACAGCTTCTAAAATATTTTGTGATTAAAAATTTAAAAACCTTTCCTTTTACCCGTGAAACTTAACTGCTAACTCAAAGTATCATCTGAATAGTGTTCATTCAGATTCTTTTATAAGCTTCTTGAGTTATTCTTCAAGTCCACAGGGGATGGCCCCAAGGAGAAATCACACTAACTCTCTTTTGGGACAAAAAAGCACAAGTTGACTTTTTTCTCTGTAGTAAACATGAATGGTTCTACAAAAATGGACTATATGATAAAACTGAATGCATGGATGAACTTTGACCTCTAATAAAACTGACCCACCATTAAAAAATATATATGACATAGTATTGAAAAAGAAATCTAATGATACAGGACATCATCCTTCCTCTGATTTTAATGACTTAAATGATATTGGGTTAATAACATAAGTTCTGTGATATCCAGTTTCTTCTAGCTGGGAATACAAACTGCTTAATCTTCTAAAATTCAAGTAAGGATGTATATAATGAAATAAATCATATGAAAAAAAAGTTACAGAATTTATAATTGTTTAATAGCAATTAGTTTATTTCACATTTAAAATTTAAAGTGCTACACTTTGAGATAAATTTAAACTCAATAATTTTTCAGAGAGAAAGCTATGAATAAAGAAAATTATACTCTAATCTCAGGGACAGAATATAGATAACTGTAATGTATTATATGATAGGACATTAGAATATTAGAACTCTGATAGAGTTAAAGTTCATGCTTTTTGAGTAGTATAAAGTATTTTCATTTCTTGGAGATTTTGTATACTAATCTATAGACTACTACCTGGGTATGTATATAGGAAAATCTAGAAAAATTGTTTAAAATAAATGTAGGCCTTGACCTCATATCCAAGGATTTGAAGTTGGTTAATAGAGAATTCTGGCCATATAATTTGAATGAAAAAAAAGAAATAAAGAAAGAAAGATTATAATGGTAGGCAGACCACTTGGAAACAGTTAATTCATTAATAAAATGCAATCCCAAATTGTTCTATAGTTTCAATGCAATGACAATTAAAATTAAGCAAGCATTTTTGTAGTAATTGACAAGCTGATTCTACAATTTATGCGATAAAGCAAAGGAACTAACTTACAACAGTTTAGAAAATAAATGAAGTTGAAAGACACATCTTCTAATTTCAGAATTTATCATAAAGCAAAAATAATCAGAGAATGTGGTACTTGTGAAAAGCTATACACCTAGTTCAATGGAACAGAAGAGAATTCAAAAATAGATTCACACATATACAGTCAATTAATTTTCAACAAAGATACTAAGGACAGTTCATCGGGAAGTAAAGTCTTTTGAAAACCATGGCTATGAAAACTTGAACCACCTTTTGAGAGAAAAAGGTACATTGATTCACTATTTTCACCTTATATAAAACTTGTCTCAAGATGTAAATTAGACATTCATATAAAACCTAATGTTATAAGGCTTCTAGAGAAAATATAAGACAGCTTTTATTAGGTTAAAAGCTTAAGATTCTGAAGCCACGAAAATTTCCAAATTAAGGCATCATCAGAGATGTTGTCACACTGAAGTTCAGTTGCTGGCCATCCTGGACTCATTCCATATGACAAGGCACATGAAGGAATGTGCTTCTCTTCAGGGACTCATTGTCTCAGTTGCTGAATTCTCTCTCTGTGGCTTCCTCTCTCTATGGTTCCTCTCTGAGTTCCTAGGTTCCTTCTCTCCTTTTCTGCTACTTTTTCTCCATGAGTCTTTGCTTTTAGTCCTGTTTCTAAATGATTCCAGCAAGAGGACCAAGACACCCATACCGGGCCACACCTTACTGAAGTAATCCAGTCAAAGGCCCCTGGGAATCTAATCCAAATCAAAGGGGCCCACACAAAAGGATTAGCTTCAATGACATGATCTTATCTGGGATCCACAAAAAACTTCAAACTGTCAAAGCAGCTAAGTCCATGAAAAGGTATTCAGCATCATTTGTCATTAGAGAAAGGCAGTTTAAGTCCACTATGCAAAATATTTTATTTGAAATCTGCCTTCCAGGGTTTCTGTTCTATTCAAATGACATTCTTTTATCAAATGTAATAATGAAATATTAAAATCTTTCCTATGGAAATTGACTCCAAAACTAGGAGACCCAGTCACACTATTTATATTCATAGATTCTGGACATTTTATGTATTTCAGTTTGGATGGAAAAAAATCAAAGGTAAAAGATGGACATGAAATCACAAACTCTTATTTATTTTTGGTAAATGTTATGATTAAGTACACAGAAGAGTATATATTGGATATTAGATTTATAGAGTTAAATAAATTTACTGGATAGTAAATAAATTTAGAAAAATAAAATTTAGATCTATATTAGAGCAATAAACAATTAGAAAATAAAATTGAAGGAGAGTTAATATAATAAAAATATTTTGTAAAAAGAAACTCAACATAAGAATAACTCAAACAAAAAATTTCGAAGTCCTCTTTAATGATAAATAAATATAAACCTTATCTCAAAAGAGCTAAATAAATGGAAAAGTATTTACAATATGTTCATAAAATGGAAAATTTTATATTGTAATAATGCCTGGTATCCTATGTTGATGTACAGTTTCAATAAAACCAAATATAAATTCTTCCTTTCTCCCTCAATTTCTGACCTCTTCGTTTTCTTCCTTCTTTTAAAACTTGAGAAAGTATAGAATTTATTTAGAAAGGCAAAACTCAAAAATTAGCAAATATAATCTTAAAGAAAAAGAAAAAATATTACAGGAATTACAGGACCAGATATCACAACTGATTATGAAACCACAGTAATTAAGAAAATATATTATTGTCTCAAGGATAGACCAACTGACCAATGGAACAATATACTGAGTCCAAACACAGATTTATGCATCGTTGTTCACCTCACTTATCATGGAAGCATCACTGTTCTCCAAAAGAGAAAAGGTTATCTTTTCAATGCATGGTATTAGGCAATTTTTATATCTCTTTTGGAAAAAATTAGAATCTGGACATCTACCTCATACCCTATTGAAAATCAATTCCATATGGATTGAAGATCCAAATGTGAAATGCAAACAAAATTTCAGAGGAAATCTTAGAGAAAGATCTCTGTGACGTGTATGGTTTATAAACAGAAAACTAATGATATATTTTTAAAAAAAGATTTGGACTATTTTAAGAAATTCTGTTCAGTAAAATTAACGGTATGAGGAAAGCAACCCTCAAAGTTGAGGGTAAATTTATATCAAACATATATCATCATAATATATGCCTGAAAAGGACTCACATGCAGAATGTGAAAAAACTCTTGCAAATCAGTAAATAATTGGCATGAAACCCAATATAAAGATTGGCAAATGACTTGAATGAGAAGTTTTCAAAAGAAAAACCTAAATTGCCATTAAACTTATGAAAAGATTCTCAATTTCACTAAACATCATGATAATGCAATTGAAAACTACAATGATACACCTGAACATCATTAAGAATGGCTACCATGGATGTTCTTGATGAGGATAATGAGCACTGATAACAATTTTGCACTGCTGGTACAAGTGTACCTAGGTATAGCCATTTTGGGAAATGATTTGGCAATATTTACTAATGCTAAATACACATATGCTATGACTCAGCAAAGAATATATCCAACAGAAATATATATATATTTCCACCAAAACATAAATTTGAATTTTCTTAGCAGCACTATTCATAAAACACCCAAATGGTTATAATGATTAATAGAATAGTAGATAACTAATTTGCAGAATATTAATAAATGGATCTCTATACAAAAATGAAAATGAGCAATCTAGAATACATGTAACAGTGTATTAAGTGAAAGAACCCTGTCACAAAATTAATATGCAAAGTTATCCACTTATTTAGAATACAGAAATAGATGAAAACAATATATGAGCTTTTAGAATACAGAACAGTGGTTATAGGTTTTTGGGACAAAGGGGCGTTTGTTCATAGTGGAAGGGAAGATAGATTCTTTTTGGTTTCTAATAATGTTTTGTGCTGCTTTTTGCTGTTTTTGTTCTTGTTTAATATGGAATGAGATCATACAGATATGCTAAGTTTGTCAAATTTGTTTGTGGTGTGTGCATTTATTTATATTTATATTATATTTCAATAATAGGTTAAAATACAACTTATGTGGAAAAATGTTTATACATATAGATGCCTTGTGTTTCCCTTGTGAATTTTTTAAAAGAATGCATTAAGCAGTTTGTAAACACTTCTCCAATGTGTCCTCAATCATAAAGACATGAATGTCAGTGTATTAAAAGGGAATTATTAAGGGTTATGGGATAGATTAAAATATCTGTCCTACAAGTGTAACATATTGATGGCAGAGTCTGGGTGACAGCAGAAGATATTTAACCAAAAGAAGCTGTGGAAGCATATCTAAAATAAATCTCTTCATATGGGAATATAAAGATGTGCTGTGAAATTAGCAGGTATCCCATTGGATTGCCTTCATATATTTTCTGTTTAATTACAAGTTACATGCCTGCTCCTCAGGGACAGTCTCAAAGGAAGAAAGAAATGCGTTGTGTTAGCAACGCAGGGGATTCACAGATTCCTCACCAAAGTAAGTAGGCAACACGTGTTTCTGTGACTCCCTTTCAGAGTTCCAGTATGTCTTCATGGCCTTCATCTTCCATTAAACCTGTAGTTACTACTATTCAACCCAGGTGACATACCCACATACTAACGTGGTACATTCTGAATTGATAACTGTAGTTTCTGGGAGAAGGTGGTTTTGCAACAATATTTATATTTCATATATATCCTGCATTTACCAATATCATTGAAGGGTTCATTATCATTTCAAAGGTGCCACTTTTATTTGCAGGCAAGACCAAAGCAAAATATTAATGTGCCTCTCTCAGCTCAGCTTGTCTCCCCCACAACACAATGTCACAACAGTAAGAATATTGCCTCTCGCCTTACCTTCTGTGCTTGAAGGAGTCTGAAATAACAGCAAATGATCATGTGAATGACTTGATAAATATATAATGGAGATCAGAAATAAGATTAAAATCTGAAAAACAGTAGGTTTAAACAAAGATTTATCCTTGCAAAATTTTAAAACAAGAATATATATTTACCCTTTTCACTATTTTTTTAGTGGATCTGGATATTCTTTCTCTCCATTTCTACTTTTAAAATTTTGATATTTAATAAATGACTGAAATACATATTTTCGTGATTTCACATTGTAGAAACACATTTATTGTCACCTATTTTAGTGCTGGAACTTATAGGGGGAGAGCACTGGGGAATAATTTAACTTAATCTCACCTCAGGACCTAATATTATCTTAAAGGTACAATGGTAAACTCTACAAAAGGACTGTTTCTTCTCATGTTTTGGAGTTGTACAAAAGGAACATGTAATTTTCTTGAAAAAATATAGCTTTCCAAAATTTTTTTTTGATATTGTGAAAGACACAATGTCAAAACAATATTTTAATTAGTTCAAAATTTTTAATTATTTTGTATTTTGTTTGCTATTTTTGAAACCATTATTATTTCATATTCTCAATAATTTTAGTTGGTTATTTTGATAGTTTAATTTTTGAAGATGTTTTGGATCACAGAGGAGTCCAAACTCTTGCAGTGGAAGATCATTGTTGCTGGGTGTTCATGATGGGGGATGGATGGGAGGAGGTTCACTTGGGGCACACTGCTAGAGCATAGAACGTGTTCAAGTGTTCATGGGGCATTGTCATGGTGGGTGGAGATCCCCACAACATCCAAAAGAATATCAAATTCCCATCCTGGGGAGCTCTGCCACATTCTCTAATGGGAGATCAACAAGCCCCCAAATACAGGGGCAACACCCAGTGAAGGAGGATGGACCATTGAGATGAGCCCTTGATATTGGTGGCTGTACTTATGAGCCTTTCCTTGAACCTATTGAAAGTTAACTTAGTATGATATGTTGCCTAAGAGTAACTTCTTGAAAGCCTCCTTGTTGATCAAATGTGGCCTTTCTCTACCCTAAACTCAACATGTAAATGCATTAACTTCCCCCCAGCATGAGACATGAACCCTGGGCATGACCCTCCCTGGCACTGAGAGATTATTACCCAGCACCAACTAGCAATGCATCTGAAAAAAGACCTTGACCCAAAGGAGGAAATTTTAAATACAAATGAGCTTTTATGTCTAAGAGATTTCAAAGTGAGTCAGGAGGTCATTCCAGAGGTTATGCTTAAGCACATCTCTGCAGGATCTCATTGACTGCCACAGTAAATATTGCCTCAATCAATGGGGCTCCTGGGGGCTTTAGAGACATCCAGTCAATTTATGCAGGACAGACAGCTCAGGAGTTTGGCACCTTGGCAGTGGGCCTTACTTTGGAATTTATGCTCCCCAGTATGATAGAGTTGGACTCATTTGTGGTTTCCTTACACATGGCTCTTCTGTCCCTTTTATTTGAACTTACAGTTAGTACTAGACTTGATAGGTGTCTGTTGAAGAGACTTACATCTTTGGGCTTTCCATGTGCAAGTTGGGCCTTGAATCTCTGCAGAGTTGCAACACCCACTCTCCAGTGCATTGGATTCACCCAGGGCAAGTAACAAGGAGATGATGAAGGACAATGCTCATCCCAAGGAATAGAGAGAGTCTGCAAATGCAAGCAAGACAGACCCAACAATCAGGCCTATGGGATCTAAGACTAACCTCTCAATTAGAGATGGAATGGGCATCACCATCCTAATGTCCTCAGGATTGGGGAATGAATGATGAACTAGAGTAGGATTACAGTTTTTCTACTATAGAATTATTATTATTCTAATGGAAGAAACTTTATCATTGTTGTGGAGACAGAGACTACCAAAGACTCTGAGGAAATGGAGAGGAAAAAACAGTTGTAATATAGGGGCATGTTCAGGACCTTGGAAATGTCCTGAATGACATTGCAATGATAGATACAGACCATTATATATTTTGTTATAACTTAAAAAATTGCGTGGGACAGTGTGTAAACTATAATGTAAACTATAATCTGTGTTTAAAGGCAATGCTCCAATGTGTGTTAATCAATTGTAGCAAATGTATCACACTGATGAAGAATGCTGTTAATATGGGAAAGTGTGGAAGGGGAAGGGAGGGAGTGGGGAATATGGAATCCCCTAAATTTTTTATGTAACATTTATGCAATCTAAAGTATTACAAAAAAGACATACAAAAGTCAGGTCAAGGTCATCTTCAATAATCATATTAAATAATGCAAATAATCATATTAAGAGAGAAGCGGCAAGGTAGCTTTGGTTTAAATGGGCACTCACCATCTCTCTCACAAAAAAATGGCTGCGTGGGGGCCAGATCCTGCCCAGTGAGCTCTTTTGGGAACCCACAGAGCAGGGGACTTCCAGGCATCTATATGGGGGGAGCTGGATGAAGAGATAAATTGCTCAAGGTAAAACCATGAGTTTCTGGTCCCTGAGGCTGGAAACTGTGGACAGCTAAGCCACACCCTCAAGGAAAAAAGCCACTGTGGGCCTGACTCACATTGCTGGTCACCTAGCAGGAGGGAGAGTTCTCCCAGAGTGGGGGCTTTCTGGCAAAGGTGGAGAGGGGTTTCCTTTCCATGGATTTGGTTGTCTGGAGCACCTTTGAGTTTGGGGGAACATACCAACTGCCTCAAAGTGACACCAGGAAGAGGGGAGAGGAAAATCTGCTGAGGCAACCTGATTTACCTAACCACCCTGGGTTAGAGAAACTTGGCCTAAGAGAGGGTGAAGTCAGGCAATTGATTAATCCCGTTCTGAAAACTATCAAAAGCTCAACTCCCATAAGGGATGTGGACAGTGGGAAGCACTTAATAAGCTTCCAAGAGCCTATTTAGGGTCCCCTGGGAGGAAGGAGCTGTCTGGAAGAGAACTGAGAGTCATTTTTCTGCCTGAGTTCACTTGCCAAGGTCCCATTTGAATTTCAAAAGGGAACTCAACCTGACCAGGAGAGGTGAGCAGGTATCTGCTCACACAGTCTATTGCATCCTGCTGCCCTGGGAGAGAAAGCAATAAGAATAGAAAGGGAGCAGGGACAGACTCTTAAGCAGCAGGAATCTATGCAACTGCAGAGTCGAACCTACTGAAGGTAAAGTGACTGGATAGCTTTCTGAAGAGTTAACTGACCCTACAAGAAAGTTTAGCACAGTGGAGAAGTTTCTGCCTTGAATATACAAGGTCCCTAGTTTGACTCCAGGCTCTCTTAGAGTAGTGATCCACCGGGATATCAAACATCCCACGGATACTTCAGGACAGGAAAAACATAGACATTATTTTTGTATTAACTTTTCTTGGGTCTCTTTTTCTTCCTACAAAAAGTTTACATTTTTTTTTAATTTAACTTAGTTTACTTTCTAAAACCCTCTTCAAAACCTGCAGAGGTCAGGCTGCAGGTAATTGATTGATGAACACAAGTAGCCTGAGAATCTCCTCAGGGGCCTAAGGGGGAAAGCTGTTTTTCCTTAGTTTTTGTTTGACTGCTTGCTTCTGTGTTTATTTGCTTACTAATTTCATGTTTTTCTTTCTTTTTTCTGCCCCCACCCCTGTTTTTAAAAAGTAGGTGCTGCTGGCTCATTTCTTGTTAACTGTATTTCCTCTTTCTTGATTTCCTCTTTTCTGTGTACATCAATTTTGTCTACCAATGCTTTCTCTTTTCTTTCCTTCATCTTTCTATCTTCTGCTTTCAGTTGTTGTTCTTATATTCCACCTCTCTTTGTTTAATCTTCAATTTTACTGGTTTTTATTTCTATCTCAATTATCTTGTTTTTTTTTTCTGTTATTAACTTTTTTCTTTTTGTATTTTCCTTTCTCTTTCCCTCTCTCATCATCATTCTGGCCTTTTAATTCATTCTATATATCTTTCTCTATTTGGTTTCCCATTTCATTGTTGGTAATCCACTTTTTTATTCCTATTACTCCACACAGATAACATGAGTTAAATATTAATTTTCCAAGGGCTTATACAGTTTCTCTTCTATTGATTACTATTATTATTACTATTATATTTTTACTTATCTTACTTCTTTCACACTCTCTGTCCCTAATTTTTTCCTTCAAGGGAACATAGATAAGAGCAAGGAAACAGAATAATAAGAACAAACTGTTAAAGAGAAAACTTAACACATACACAAAAATGGCAATTAAATAAAACCATAGAGTAAAGAAAGAAGCTAATCAACTGAATAAACCCATCAAGATAAAAAAATGACCAGACAGCAACAAAAAAATTACAAACCATATTAAGAAACAGGAATACATGGTTCAGTCCAATGAACAAACTAAAAAGAAGGAAGAGATGCAGAACATAAAACAGCTTATCAAAGTTGTCCAAACAAATATCATGGACAAATTAATGAAGTGAAGTAAGAGATTAAGGATATTAAGAAGACATTGGGAGAACATACTGAAGAAATTGTAAACATACATAAAAATATAATGGACATGATGGGGAAGAATGGCATAATACAAGAAATCAAAAAGACACTGGAGGCACATAACAGCATATTTGCACAGGCAGAAGAAACAATTAGCAATGTGGAAGACAGTACATCTGAAATCAAAGAGATAGTAGAACATATAGATAAAAAGATAGAAAAAATCTAGCAGGCACTTAGGGATTTGAATGACAACACAAAATGAACAAACATATGCATTATTGGCATCCCAGAGGGAGAAGAGAAGGAAAAGAAGACAGAAGGAGTGTTGGAGGAAATGATGGCTGAAAATTTCCCAACCATATTGAGGGAGATAGATGTACATGTTCAGGAAGCATAGCACAACCCAAACAGTATAAATCCTAACAGACTTACACCAAGCCATATACCGGTGAAAATGTCCTATGCTCAAGACAGAAATAATACTAAAAGCAGCAATAGAAAAGAGAATCATCCCATACAAGGGAAGTCCAGTAAGTTTAATTGCTGATTTCTCATATAAAACTATGGAGGCAAGAAGGGAATGGCATGACATTGTTATTGTATTAAAAGAAAACACTTAAAACCAAGAATTCTCTATTCAACAAAGCTGGCATTCAAAAATTATGGGAAGTTCAAAATATTCAGAGATAAACAGAAATTAAGACAGTATGAAAATAAGAAACCTGCCATTCAAGAAATACTAAAAGAAGTTCTATAGGTTGAAAGAAAAAAAAAAAAAAAGGAATGAGAGAGCTGGAGAAGAGTGTAAGAAACAACCGAAAAAAGACAAAAAGTGAAATAAAAACAACATATGACATACTTAAACCCAAAGAAAATATGGCTAATGTAAGAAATTCCTTGAGAATAATAACACTGAATGTTAATGGATTAAACTCAGCAATTAAGAGACACAGATGGGGAGAATGGATAAGGAAATATGACCCATCTATATTCTGTCTACAAGAAGCCCACATTTGTCCCAGGGATTAAAGGAGGCTGAAATTGAATGGCTGGAAAATAATCTCAAAAGCATACAATAACCAAAAAAGGTTGGGAGTAGGTATACTAATATCCAACTACATAGACTTCAAATACAAAATTATTGTAAAAGATAAAGATGGACACTATATATTAGTAAAAGAGGTAATCGTTCAGGAAGAAAGAACAATAACAAACATTTATGCACCTAACCAGGGCACCTCAAAATACATAAGGCAAACACTAGTAAAACTAAGTGGAAAAATAGATGCTTCTACAATTATAATGGGGAACATTTATACACCATTTTCACCATTAGACAGAACCTTGACAGAGAATCCAATAATCAAAGACTTTGAATAATACATTAGAAGATCTATACCTAATATACATTTACAGATCACTACACCCAAATATATCAGGTGTAGTATGATACATCCTTCTCTAGTGCACAGGGGTCATTCTTCACAATAGACCACATGCTAAGTCACAGAAAAATTCTCAATGAATTCAGAAAGATTGAAATTATAAAAAGTAATTTTTCTGACCACAATGGAGTAAAGCTATAAATCAGTAAGGGCCAGAAAACAGGATTAGGCACAAAGCTATGGAAGTTAAAAAGCACTCTCTTAGATAAACAGTAGGTCAAGGAGGAAATTTCAAAAGAAATCAACTGCCTTAAAATGGGTGAAAATGGCATTACAACATATCAAGACCAATGGGATACCACAAAAGCTGTACTGAGAGAGAAATTCATACCCATAAATGCATATATCAAAAAAGAATAGAGAGCTAAAATCAAAGATGTAACTGCACACCTGGAGAAATTAGAAAAAGAACAACAAATAACTCCAGAGGAAGTAGAAAAAAGGAAATAACAAAGATTAAAGCAGAATTAAATGAAATAAAAACTAAGAAAGCATTAGAAAAAATAGCAAAACCAAAATCTTGTTCTTCAAGAAGATCAATAAATTTGACAAACCCTTAGCTAGACTAATAAAGAAAAGAGAAGATGAAAATACGCAAAATAAGAAATGAGGAAAGGGATATCACCACTGACCCCACAGAAATAAAGAGTATCATAAGAGGATATTTTAAAAAATTATATCCCAACAAGAAGGATAATTTAGAAGACATGGACAAATTCCTAGAAACATGAAACAGCCTTCATTGGCAAAAGAAGAAACTGATGAACTCAACAGACAATTTATAAGTAAAGAGAGAGAATCAGTCATCAAAAACCTCCGAACTAAGAAGATCCCAGGACCAGACTGATTCACAGGTGAAATCTAGCAAATAGACCATAAAGAATTAACACCAATCCTGCTTAAACTTTTCCATACAATAGAAGTAGAAGGAACATTGCCTAACTCATTCTATGATGCCAACATTACCCTAATACCAAAGGCAAACAAAGATGCCACAAGAAAGGAAAATTACCGACCAATCTATCTAATGAACCCTAACTAAAATTTAAACAAAATACTTGCTAATTGTATTCAACAACACATCCAACGAATTATACAGCATGACCAAGTGGGTTTCATCCTGGGTATGCAAGGATGGTTCAACATAAGAAAATCAATCAATGTGATACACCACATAAACAATTGAAAGAAAAAATTCACATGATCATCTCAATAGATGCAGAAAAAACATGCAGAAAAATACAGCACCGTTTTCTGATTTAAAAAAAATGCAAATAATAAGAAAATAAGGAATCTTTCTGTACATGATAAAAGGTATATATTAAAAGCCCACAGCTAACATATTCAATGGTGAAATCCTAAAAGCTTTCCCTCTAAGATCGGGAATGAGACAAGGATGCCCACTATCACCACTCTTATTTAACATTGTATTAGAAGTACTTGCTCAAACACTGAGGTAAGAAAAATATATATACTGCAACCAAATTGGAAAGGAAGAAGTCAAAATTTCACTATTTGCAGATTTCAAGATCCTATACATAGAAAGCCCTGAGAAATCTACAACAAAGTTTCTAGAACATATAAATGCATTCAATAAAGTCGCAGGTTTTAAGATCAATGTGCAAAAATCAGTAGCATTTCTGTACACCTATCCTGAGCAAACTGAGGAGGAAATCATTTAAAAACTACAATTTACAATATTAAGTTAAAAAATCTAATTCTTAGGAATAAATTTAACTAAAGATATAAATGACCTTTACAAAGAAAACAACACTGTTAAAGGAAATCAAATAAGACTTAAATAAATTGAAGAATATTCTTTGTTCATTGATAGGAAGACTAAACATCATTAAGATGTCTATCCTACCCAAACTAATCTTCAGATTTAATGCAATCCCAATAAAAATCAGCAGAGTATTATTCACTGAATGCAAAAAACTAACTATGAAATTTATTTGGAAGGTCAAGAGGCATGGAATAACCAAAGACATATTGAAAAAGAAAAATGAAATTGGAGGAATCACACTACTTGACTTTAAAACATACTACAAAGCTATATGGTATTGGCACAATGATAGACATACTGTCCAATGGAACCGAAATGAGAGTTCTGATATAGATCCTCACATATACAGACAACTGATATTTGATAAGACCACCAACTCCTTCAATGGAGAGAAAATGTCCTCTTCAACAAATGGTGCTTAGATAACGGGACATCCATGTCCAAAAGAGTGATAGAGGAACACTATCACACACCTTATACAAAAATCAACTCAAAATGGATCAAAGATCTAAATGTAAGAGCCAAGACAATTAAGACCTTGGAAGATAATGTAGGGAAGCATCTACAGGACCTTGTAATAAGAAATGGTTTCATGAACTTCACACCCAAAGCACAAGCAGCACAAGAAAACATAGATAATTGGGACCAACTCAAAATTAAAACCTTTTGCACGTCAAAGGAGTTCGTCAAGAAAGTAATAAGACTCAGTGGGAGAAAATATTTTGTAACCATATATCAGATAGGAGCCTAATATCCAGCATATATAAAGGAATCCTATATCTCAAAAATAAAAAGACAAACAACCCATTTAAAAAATGGGCAAGTGATTTGAACAGGCACATCTCCAAAGATAAAATACAAATTGCTGAAAAGCACATTAAAAGATGCTCAACATCACTACCTATTAGGAAAATGTAAAGCAAACCCACAGTGATATACCCTCTTACACCTAATAGACAGGTGGTCATTAAAAAAACAGAGGACTACAAATGATGGAGAGGATGTGGAGGAATGAGAACCCTCATACACTGCTGGTGGGAATGTAGAATGATCCTGCCATTGTGGAAGACAGTTTGTCAATTCTTCAAAAAACTAACTATAGATCTGCCATATGATCCAGCAATTCCACTGCTGGGTATATACCCAGAAGAATTGAAAGCAAGGATATGAAGAGATATATGGACACCAATGTTGATAGTGGCAGTATTCACTATTGCCAAGAGTTGGAATCAACCCAAAGGCCCATCAACAGATGAATGGAGAAACAAAATGTGATATGTACAGATAATGGAATATTACTCAGCTGTAAGTAGAAATACATTACTGACACATAGGATAACATGGATGAATTTTGATGACCTTATGTTAAGTGAAGCAAGCCAGGTATTGAAGGACAAATATTACATGAGCTCTTTGATATAAATTAAGCAAATTGAGCAGTCTCAGAGAGCTAGAGTCTGGAAGATAGGTTTACAGGAAATATAAAGGTAGAAGAAGGTTGTGAGCCAATGCCCATACAGGTGGCATCTATGAAAAGGTGGAAGTGAGTAATTGTGCAGTGAAGGGATAAGACAGGGGTGTAGTGATACTATTGGGTTGGGCGGTGCAAGCTTGACATGGGGTTAGGGTGGGAGGATGTGTTGGACTGCCCATGGAACTGGAGGAGTTTTGGGGAAAGGAGTAGGTGAACATTGGGGATTGCAGGTACGTGATTGAAACTACAAGGTTGAGAAAGCTCTTTTGGCAATATGACAAGGAAAGGTTACTGGTTCAGGGTGTGGGGTGGGGTACATTTGGGACAGGGTGCACATGGGGCAGTCTTCTAGAGAATGTGCAAGTGATCATTTTGTCATAGTGTGTTGTATCAGTGGGTGGAGACCCACACAATGACTGGGATGGAGTTGGTCTCCCATCCTGTGCAGGCCCCATAAGTTCTCAAACAGACAGGAGGTTGTCTCTTGAAAGCATGGGCGGTTCCTAATAAGGGAGGAAAGACTAATGTGCTAAGCCCTCAATGTTGTTGCAAGTATCTATGAATCTTGTCCTTCAAGGAATGAAGCCTGGAGGTTGCCGTGGGCAATGAGGGCAGAGGGAGGGAGGAATAGAAAAGATGGAAGAGGGGAAATCTAGGCGGCAATGGAAGTGTTCTGCATGATCTTGCAATAATGGATACAAATTATATAAAATTTCATCAAAAATTTTTCAAATGTGAAGTCTGAAATGTAAACCATAATGTAAACCATTGATGATAAGTAGCTGTACTTCAATATTTGTACATCAGTTGTAACAAATATACCATTCATGTGAAAAGGGGGAGAAAGGGAAGGATGTTGGGTATATGGGAGTCCCCTATTTTCTGTATGTGACTTTACTGTGACATAAAACTTCTTTGAAGACAAAATGAAAAAAAGCAAGACAATGGGGAAGAAATGGAAGAAAATGCCTCTTTTCATACAGGACAACAGATATTATAGTGATGAAATGCAAAATGTAAAAAAAATATATATATTTTTTTATTTTTCTAAATAGTTTTCATTTTTTTTTCAACATCTCAATTTCTCTTTTTACTTTATTTTAGTTTTAGATTTTCTAAATTATTATGTATTTTATTTCTTATGTTTAAACCTATCATTATTTCATTTTACCATTAATTGTATTTGGTGATATTATTGACTTCATTTTTGAAGAGGTTTTGGATCACAGAAGGGTTACAACAGTTGCATTGGAGGATCATTGGTGTGGGGTGTCAGTGAAGGGGATATACATTGGGGAAAGTTCACCTGGACATACATATAAAGTATAAATTGTGTTCAAGTGTCATGGGGCATTGCCACACTGGGTAGACATTCACACAACAACTGAAAGAATATTAAATTCCTATCCTGGGGAACTCTGCCACTTTCTCAATGGAACCACAATCATCCCCCAAGTACAGGTGCAATGACTAGTGAAAAAGGATGGTCCATTAATGGGTTCTTGAAATTGATGACTATGCTTATGTGCCTTTGCTCTTGAAATTACAACTTAGTCTAGTGTTGTAGGGTGCCTAAGAGTTACCTATTCAGAGCCTCTTATTGCTCAAATGTGGCCTCTCTCTAAGCCAAACTCTGTATATAAATACATTACCTACCCTCCAGCAGGGGCCATGACTCCTAGGGATGAGACTCTCTGGCGCCAAGGAATTACTACCAAGCACTTGCTGGTGATGAAACTGGAAAAAGAACTTGAATAAAAGAGGGGAAACGTAAAGACATATGAGTTTATTTGGCTAAGAGACTTCAAAGTGAGGCAGGAGGTCATCAGAGAGGCAACGCTTATGCACATCTCAACAGGATACCATATACTGCCAAAGTAGATACCACTCCAAATAGTAGGGTTCCTAAGAGCTCTGGAGATACCCAGGTCCTACAGTCATGGCAGATATCTCTGGAGTTTGGTGCCTTGCCAGTGAGCCCTACTTTGGAGTTTGTGCTCCCAAATCTGACACAGTTGGTTTCAGATGTGACTTACCTACACATGCTTCTTCTATCCCTTTTATTTGAACCTGTAGTTGGTGCTGGAGATGGTAGGTGTACATCCAAGAGATTTGAATCTCTGGGCGGTCCATATGCCACCTGGGCCCTGAGCCTCAACAGAGTTCAACAGCTACTCCCTAGTTCATTGGACTCACCCAGGACAACTAACAAGGAGGTGAGGATGGACAACCACCACCCCAAGGAACTGACAGAGTCTACAACTGCAAGCAAGAGAGTCCCATCCATCAGCCATGTGGGATCAAAGCTCCCTCTCAATTAGAGGTGGAGTGGGCAACACCATCCCAGAATCCTCAAGATTGGGGAATAAAATATGGACAAGAGTGGACTTACTGGTATTCTACTATAGACTTATTGTGATTCTAGCAATGGAAGAAATTATATCATGGATGTGGAGACCTTGGCCATTGGAGGTGCTGAAGTCAGGGAGAGGGAAAAAGAAGTGTAATATGTGGGCATTTTCAAGAATTGGAATTGTCCTGAATGACATTTCTATGACAGATACAGGCCATTATATATCCTGCCATTACCTACAGAATTGAGAGTGTAAAGTACAATTTAAGCTATAATCCATGCTTAGTGGAAATGTTCCAAAATGTGTTAATCAATTGCAATGAATGTACCACACTAATGAAAGAAGTTGTTAATGTGGGAAAAAGTGGGAGGCATGGGGAGTGGGGCATATGGAATCCCTTATATTTTTTATGTAGCATTTTATGTAATCTAAGTATCTTTTGAAATATTTCAAAAATATATAAAATAGAAATAAATGTTAGAGAAAATAATGGCAATGAAAAAAATTATCATATTGAACATGTAAAAAGATGTGCTATAAAGAAAACTCTAAAGATGGTGAGAAAAATATTTCATATGTTTCTCTCATTTATAATGAAACTGGTATTTATTGGCATAGTTTGGAAAAGTGCACATATTTTATACCTGTCAATGATTAAGTCAGGCATGTTTTCTATTGATTTTTTTTTACATTCAGTGAAAATTTTCTCTAAATACACTGTCTATCTAGAGTGAAATTGAATGTTCCTGACATGTGTCATGTAAGATAATTGGTAGATTATCTATTACTTTCATAAGTTTGCCATAGAAATGTATGTTTTGATTTTTCAGGTATTAAATCATTCAGACTGCTGCTGGGTTTTCTTCATTTTTCCACAATTTGGTTTATACAAATTCATATTATGAATATTTTCAAACATAAAGGAAAATAGAAAGAAAATGAAATCGTATACAATTTACCAATCAATTAAACAATTATTACTATCCATCCTGTGTGTGTACATAGTGTAATGTAGAGTGACTGAAAGAGAAATATATCAATAAAAGGGAACATTTGACAACAATTACAAAATATCATTAAACTTTCCTCTCTCCTTATGTCATCCTTGATCTCATGAGTAAAAACTTTCTCCAGTATAATCTTAGTATCATTTTCACACTCAAAAAATTATAAACAACTTCCTTAGTATCACTTACTTTACTGCTCCTAAATGGGACTCCATTTGCCACATGGATGTCTTTTATACCCATCATTTCCATCTTTCTCCCATCCTCTTTTCCTTCCTCCCTCCATTCTTCCCTCCTTTCCTCCTTTCCTTCCTTCTCTCTCTCCCTCTCCTTCCTTCTTCCTTCCTCCTTCCTTCCTTCCTTCCTTCCTTCCTTCCTTCCTTCCTTCCTTCCTTCCTTCCTTCCTTCCTTCCTTCCTTTCTTTTTCTTTCTTTCTTTCTTTCTTTCCAGAATCCAATTAGAAAGATTAGAAGGTTAATGAGATGAACCCCCCAATTAAAAGACACAAATTGATAGAATGACTTATTCTATGCAACTAGCATTACCTTATTACCAAAGCAAATAAAGATATCAAGGAAAAAGAAAATTACAGACCAATTCATTTAATGAATATGTATGCAAAAATCCTCAATAAAACTCTTGTTAACTGAAGTAAAAAACATTTTAAAAATCATACATCACAATCAATTGGGCTTTATACCAAGTATGAAAGTGTGGTTCACATAAAGAAATCAATCTTAATAATACAATAATGTAATTATATTATTATATTATATTATTATACTATGTGTAGTATAATAATGTAATTATTAATACATTGATGAATGTAATAAATGTATTACGTTTATTAACTTAACACACAACATTAATAAATTGAAGAGGAAATAATCAAATGATCTTTTCAACTGATGCAGTAAAGGCATTTGACTAAATAAAACATCCTTTCTGGATTAAAAAATGCCAAAAGAAAGGAGTAGAAGTAAACTTTCTCAATATGATAAAGTGCATATGACAGCTAACATTGTAATTAATGGTGAAAGACTAAAAGATTTCTGACTGAGATTGGGAACATGAAGAGGATGACTACTCCCCACTGCTGTTAAATATTGTGCCAGAAGCTCTAAAAAGAGCAAATAGGCAAGAGAAAGAAATAAAGGCAGACAAGTAGGAAAGAAAGCAGTAAAGTTTCTATTATTTGCTGATGATATGATCTTATACTTAGAAAATCCTGAAAAATATACAACAAAATGATTAGAACTTATAATTTCAGCAAAGTGGCAGGATGCAAGATTAATACACAAAAATCAATAGCATTTCTATACATCACTAACGAACAAACTGAGGAGGAGGTCAGAAAAAAATTCCATTTATGATAGTTACTAAAACAAACAAATATTTAGGAAAATTCAACCAAGTACATAAAGGACCTGTATTCATAAAACTACAAAACATAGCTAAACGAAACCAAGGATGATCTCAAGAAATGGAAGAATAGTTTGTGTTCATGGGTTGGAAGACTAAGTATTAAATTGTCAGTTCTACCCAAACTGATCTACAGATTTAATGCAATCCCAGGAAAAATTCCTATATCCTTCTTTGTAGAATACAAAAGCCAATTATCACATTTATTTGGAAGACTAAGTGCCCCCAAATAGCCAAAAATATCTTTAAAAAGAGAATGAAGTTGGGGGACTCGAACTTCTGGACTTTAAAGCTTATTATCTAGCTATAGTGGTAAAAAAACAAACAAAACAACAGATGGTACTGGCATAAAAATAGAAAGACTTACCAATGCAATTGAATTGAGTGTTCAGGAATAGACTCTTACATCTATGGTCACATGATTTTTGACAAGGCTGTCAAGCCCACTATGCTGGGTCATAATAGCTTATTCAACAAGTGGTGCTTGGGAAACTGGATATCCATATCTAAAAGAAAGAAAAGAGACCCTCATCTCACACCTTATACAAAAATTAATTCAAAATGGATCAAGGACCTAATATAAAACCTAGAACAATACAACTCTTAGAAGAAAATTTGGAGAAACACCTTCAAGGTCTTGTGCTTGGTGGTGGTTTCTTGGACCTCACACCCAAAGCATGAGCAACAAAAGAAAAAAAAATAGATAAATGGGACTGCCTCAAAATTAAATAATTTTGTTCTTCAAAGACTTAGTGAAGAAAGTAAAAAGGCAACCTATTCAATGGGGAAAAAATCTTTGGAAATCATGTATCTGAAAAGGTATTGTTCTCCATGTTAAAAAAAGAGAGCACACAACTTAATGACAAAATGACAAGCAACCCCATTAAAAATGGGCAAAAAAAGTTGAACATTTTTCTGAAGTAGAACTACAAATGTCAAAAGACACGTGAAAAGATGTTCAACATCACTAAGTATTAGGGAATTGTAGATCAAAACTACAATGTGAAATCATCTCATGCCACACAGAATGGCCATTATTAAGAAAACAGAAAACTCAAGTGTTGGAGAGGATGTGGAAAAATAGGAATACTTCTTCACTGTTTGTGGGAGTGTAAAATGTAACCTCCATGAAAGACAATCTGATGGTTCATCAGGAAACTATTAATAAATATAGAACTGCCACATGATCCAGAAACCCCAATACTAAGAATATATTCAGAAGAAATGAAAGCAAGGATGCAAATAGATATTTGCACACTGATGTTCATAAAAGCATTATTCACAATTGCTAAAACTTGGAAACAGCATAAGTGTCTTTCAAACAATGAATGGATAAACAATATGTGGCATCTTCAAAGAATGGAATATTACTCAGCTGTAAGAAGAAATCAGTTGGCAAATCTCATGACAGCATGGAAGAGTGTTGAGGGTATTATGTTGATTGAAAAAAGCCAGATACAAAAGGATGAATATTGTGTGGTTTCACTGACAGGAACTAAATAAAATGAGTAGACATTTGTAGTTTGGCTATGAAGTAGGTTGGTGGGAGTTGGAATGTGGAATGAGAAAGTGAGGTAGATGCTGGATGTATGCAGAATGTTTAATAACGTCAAATATAAATATGTGGTAATGGTTGGACTTGATAACACATTTTACTGTATATAACAAACACTGCTTGATTAATGGATGTGATTGTGGCTGAAATGAGTCATCTAGGAAGATTAGTTGGACAGCTGGAGGATAAATTGGGAATGTATAACAATGATTTTGGAAGTAAATGAAGATTTTGGTTAATAATAATAAATATAGGAATGTTCTTCAGTGTGTTAATAATGTGGTGATACATAAAGCTAATGTAATTTAATTTAATTAATTTAATGCAATAAAAATGTAACAAAAATTGCATATGAAGTGGAATATTTACCATTTTATGTGGAATTTGTTAAGTAAAAGATCTATACCATCTGTATTAGTCAGCCAAAAGGTGTGCTGATGCAAAATACCAGAAATCAGTTGGTTTTTATATAGGGTGTTTATTTGGGGGTAGAAGTTCACAGTTACCAGTGCCAACATTTAGCAAGGTTCAGACTTCTCGGGTTCCTCTCTTCCCAGGGCTGTTTCTCTTTGGGCTCAGCTCCTCTGTTTCCTCTACAAGGTCAGCTGTAGAATATGAGGCTCTCTAGACTTGGCCTCTTTCCACAAGGCCAGCTGTGAACTGTCAGGCGAATGACTCGTCTCTTTTCCGAAGACCTTCTCTCCTTCCTCATCAGAACTCCAACATCAAAACTCCAACTCAAACCCCTCCAACTCTTCCTTTGCCATGTCTTTTATATTTGAGACCCTACCCACCAAGGAGCAGAGCTCAACACCCTATGGACATGACCCAATTAAAGCCCTAATCATAACTTAATCATGCCCAGATGAACAGACCAGTTTACAAGTATTATCCAATATCTATTTTTGGAATTCATAACTATATCAAACTGCCAAACTCCTAAACCATCTATTCTATGAACCCTAAGGTAAACAATAAAATAGTAATACAAAAATAAAAATTTTAAAGCAACATTAAAAAGATATCATGGAGTCATAAAAAAGGATTAGTTAATCAAAAATAAAATAGGAAAAGAAAAAATGGGAAGAAAGACCTATAGGACAAATAGAAAGCAAGATGATGAATTTAAACCAACTTTTCCAGTAACAACACAAAACATAAACAATCCATATAGTCAATTAAAAAGACAATGATTGTCAAATCAGATTAAAAAAGTGTGCCCTAACTATAGGTTGCCTACATATACAATTTAAACAAAAGGACACAAATAGGTTTCAAAAACACTGGGGAATTTATACCATACTAATACTAGTTAATGGAAAGCTAGAGTGGCTATATTAATATTAGACTAAATTGAATTCTGAGAAGGAATATTTAAGGGATAATTACGATATTTCATAATAATAAAGTGGTATATTAATACATAATAATACTAGATCTACATGCTTCCAATAACAGAGCTTCAAAAAATGAATAAAAAACTGATAGAACTGCAAGGTTAAATAGATGTCCAAAACTACACAGAAATTCCAATACCCCTCTCTTGATAATAAAGAGACAACAGTCAGCAACCCAGCATTTTTAGTAGAGTTGCTCAGCATTATTAAACAATTTGACCTAATTGATATTTATAAAACAATTCAACATCAGTAGAATGCATCTTCTGTTTGTAACTGCACCCAGAACATTTACTACAGTAGCCCAAATTCTGGTACATAAAACAAGTTTCAGTAAATTTCATATGTTTTCATTCATATGGATATTATTCTATGACTAGAGTTGAATTAGAAATCAATTACCAAAGATTTCTATTAAATATCCAAGCATTTGTGAGCCAAATAACACACTTAAAATAACCAGTGTATCAACAAAAAAAAGGATCAAAGGGGAAACTAGAAATTATTTTTATCTGAATGAATATTAAACACAGCATATAAAAACTGTGGGATGTCACTAAATCAGTAAAGGGATATGTATTGCAACAAATCCATACATTATAATAAAAGTCTGAAATCAATTACTGTGTTTGCACTTAAAAAAAAACTAGATAAAGAGAAAACAAAACACACATTAAACAGAAGAAAGGAAGCAATAACTAGAGGTAGTAAAATGACATCAAAACAAATATATATTGCTCAATGCAAACAAATGAAAATCCTTGAGAAGATGAATAAAATTAATAAATTCTGGCCAAACTGATCAGAAAAAATGAGAATTGCCATCTCATGAAGAAGAGCAACTTCACTACAGATTTTACAAATATAAAAAGAATATCATGAATATTATTTTAAGAAAATTATATCTGTAAATAAAGCCCCTGAGATGAAATGTGTATAACCTTAAAAAGTAGCATACTATCAAGGCTCATTGAAATATAAAATCATAGTAGCCTTATATCTAATAAAAGAAGTAAAAATTGTATTTAAAATCTTTGAAACAAACATATGCATTAAAATATACTTTCATCACAGATTATTAAAATACAAAATTCTTTGAGGCATATAAGGAAATAATGTCAGCTTTACAAAACTCTTCCACAAGAGAGAATAGTAGAGAATATATCCCAACTTTGTTTACTATAATACTTTACTCTGATACTTAAAGTATATGAAGACATTTTCTAGGACATAAACAAGAAAGAATAGCCTTGTGAAAATAGATATAAAACATTTTAAACAATATTTTAGCAAATTCAGTCTACTAATATGTGAAACTGAAAATACTTCATGAACAATATGGGTTTGTTTTTAGAATATAATTTTAGGTTACTATTCATACATCTACTAATGTCATCCTTTATATTAACAAGTTTTAAAAAGATGACCACAGACCATTTCAATGCACACAGAAAAATCAAAATGCAATATACAATATTCATTAATAATAATTTTCACCAAATTAATATTAAAATAGAATTCCCTCTAGAAAAATTTAAACACACACACACATACACAAATAGAATTTCCTCAATATGAAAAGGGCATCCACAGAAAACCTCAACTAACTCATACATACTAATGAAACATTAAATATTTTCCCAAATAAAACACACATACAAACATACAATAATGCATGCACACTCTCAAATATATGCAAACACATTTACTATATAGACATACAAATGTACATATAATAGATAATAGATGGATAGATAGATGGAGAGATGATATAGATAGATCAATAGATAATAGATAGATGATGATAGATAGATAGATGATAGATGATAGATAGATAGATAGATAGATAGATAGATAGATAGATAGATAGATGATAGATGAGAGAGACAGACAATAGAAAGCTGAAGCAAAGATGAAAATATATTAAAACCTTTCAGTGTTAGGTATCTAGATGATAATTGTACCATTCATAAAGCTTTTTTCTTTGTTATATATGTATTAAAACAAAATATTTTGAAACTCATTTAGAACTCACATTTCAAAACAATGTCCTGTGAGAGTCCTTATGCCTACATATGGTACAGGCTGCCACAGTTAACATACATAACAGGCACCAGACTTAAATATGTGTGTGTGTGTATACATACAATATACATATTGATATAGATATCAATCTATTTCTATCAATCTGTCATTAATTATATGTATATGTGAATGCATATCTATAAATATGTATATGTTTGTGAGTGTGTGTTTTGTTTTGTTTTCTGTGTTTTTTTAAAGATTTTTTTTTATTGGTAAAGTTTACAAAACTATTTGCATAAGATGCAGAATTCCCCTATACCATACTATGCATAATTTGAAGTCATATTATTCATACTAGATTTGTATACTAGAAATTTTTATGGTTATACTCCCTAAAAAGTATCAGCTATGCTGATGTCAGAATAGTTTCCTGATAGATCTGGGTGGAAAAATACAATCAAACACTGCTGAATGAATTTATTTAGCAGGGATCACAGACTGCCCTGACCAATAGGCCACAATATTTGTTTATTCCTCATGATCTATGTGGTCTCAGTGGTGGGCGATTTGGGAATGATAGTACTCATCAAGATGGAGTCCAGGCTACAAACATCCATGTATCTTTTCTCAGATTCTTGGCTCTAACTGACCTTGGTTATTCAACAACAGTGGGACCCAAAATGTTAGTAAATTTCATTGTAGAAGAAAATTTTTATGCTACACAGCTAGGTTTCTTTGTTGTATTCATCATTAGTGAACTCCATTTGTTGGCCAATGCCCTGTGACCACCATGGCCAAGGATACTAGCTGAGATTCCTCAAACATAGTGGTACCAAACTAATTACAGAAAAAATAGTTGTCTATAAAGGAAAGAGCAACTTATCAGTGGTGTGATTTTGCTGGGAAGAGAAATTATTTGAGTTAGAGTCTAGGTAATTATGGAGTAGTAGGGGAATTCAGAAACAGAGTAGCTTCATAAAAAGAACAGTATCATTCTTGAAAATAACTGTGTAGAATTTAGGTGACTAGAATTTGTGGGTGGGTCTGATCCACACGGAAACTCTAGGGCCTAGGGTTCTTCTAGGTGTTATTCTGCTGTCTTCCAATATGTAGATCTCTATCACAGGGCTGAAAGAATATGGAGAATACTTATTCATGTGGAAGTTTATATAAGGAGTAATTCTATTTCATTAATAGTTTTAGGATTATTCAGGTTTTCCATGTCTATGAGACTATTTTTATATTCTTTCATTCATTCCTTATATTGGTAATTTATTTCTTTACTGTATACAGCAGTTTCTATAACGATTACCTGAGTTGATATATGTAAAACATTTATATAATTTGTCCAGTACCTAATAAGCTGCAAAAAAGTAGCACTTTGCTATTAAATTTAACTCATTCATGGAGTTACTATACATTCAATAAATATTTTCTGTTTAAATTACATCTTCCAGATACAGTGTTTTGCACTGGTGATAAATTGTAAGGGCAAATATATAGTGTCTGCGTTTATGAAAGTTAAAGTGCCAGTATAGTAGTAGATTTGGACAGTAATCAAATATCACAACAAATATTAATTGATAACTGTGTTAAGTGACATGAAAGAGAAGCCTCATCAGAGATCAGGGTCAATAAATCTTTCCTTCAGGAAAAGATAATTGGGATGAGTTATGAAGATTGAAGTCTTATTTACCTTAGAGTTAAATATAATTTTATTCCATATTTATCTGAAAAAATAGCAAATCAAGGAATAATGCTTAATCTAACCATTTGGTTTCTACTTTTGGGAAATAAAAAGGTGGGACTTAATGGAATCTCATACATGTTACCTTGACATACATTTTTGTCTTGTTGAATGAATTATTGGCCAGATAATTTTAGGCATAAGTGAGTGCATCTTCATTTGTAAGGTTCAACTTTTACTTTCCCAAAGAATGATCTTTTTTGTGTGTGAATTTGAAAGAGCAACTAAACCAATAAACCAGGGAACAGCTTGACTGAAACTTTGCCTCAACAATTTTGAAACCCTGAGTTAAAGACTAGAAGCAAAGAAAATGATACTGGAATGCTCAAAATTGTAAATTTTATAAGAGATATCTATTAAGATGTAGTTATGAAATAGTTTATTCAATTTTCTAGGAAAATACCTTAAAAGTTCATAATAAAAAATAGATCACATTTTCTTTATAAGACAAAATGTTGCCTACATTATGGTCAGTGTTGTGTTTCTTGATTTTTTTTTAATTTAAGCATTTATATTCACAGACATATTTTTAGAAATGTGTTTACAGAATATTTCACAGAAAATACAGGTTACTCCCATTTATTCTCTCTCCCCACCTAAAGAGTCTCTGCTATTATTAATATATTAAATCAGTATGGTATGTTTGTTACAATTGGTGAAATAATATTGTTACATTATTATTAAAGTGCATATTTTACATTAGTGTTCAATCTTCATGTTGTACAGTTTTATGGGTTTTGAAAAATGCTAATATATTGAATTCATCAAAACAATATCCTATATAACAGATTCAAAGCTCTAAATATTCCCTGTGCTCTAGCTATTTATCCCTCTTTACCTTGTTTCCCTGGCAATCACTTATCTTTTGCTGTCTATAGTTTTTCTTCTTCACAATATTATATGATTGGACTCATACAGTTTGTTAATTTTAAGACTGGCTTCTTTCACTTAGAAATATACATTTAAGGTGCTTTTATGATTTTTGCAACTTGATAGTTCATTTTTTTATAGATAAAAAAATAAATACACCATTGTTCAATATACCATGGTTTACATATCTATTCAACTATTGAAGGACATTTTGATTGCTGCCCAAATGTTTTGACATTTTCCAGTTTTCTTCCTGTTATTTGTTACTTGTTTGATTTCACTCTGATCTGAGTGTATACTTTGTTTGATTTATATTCAATTACTTTTGTGGAATGTGCTTTACAGCCCAGGATATGGTCTATCATGGTGAATGTTCCAAGTAGCTTCAAAAGTATGTGTTGTCTGTTTAGATGAAGCATTCTATAAATATCAACCACATCCATTTGATTGATTATTCTGTTAAGTTCAACTATAAACTTACTGACTTTCTTCTGGCTGGATCTGTCAATAATTGAAAGAAGGGTGCTGATCTCCAATTGTTATAGCAGATTTATCTATTTGTCCTTGCAGTACTATCTGTTTTTGCTCCACATATCCTGACCCTCTGTTGATAGGTGTATATACATACAGGATTAATTATATCTTCTTGCAGAACTGACCATGTTATCATTATATAATGCCCCACTTTATCCTTCATAATTTTCTTTGTTCTGAAATATGATTAATATGAAATTAATATTGCTACTCCAGACCTTTGGTTAGTTTTAGCATGGTATATAATTTGATAGTGCTTTAGTTTTAATTTACCTATGTTTGTAAATTTAAAATAGGTTCTTAATAGACAGCTATAGTGATAGTCTATATCTTTTAATTGGTGTGTTTAATCTATTCCATTCACACTTAAAATGATTCTTGATATTGTGGATTAATATTGTTTTACCTTCCCGACAGTTCAAAGTATATATGGTGAAATGTGTTGACTTTGAAAATTGGAATTTATTAGCTTATATGCTTACAGTTTTAAGGCTGAGAATAATGTCCAAATCAGGCATCATGAGGCCATGCTTTCTTCCTGAAGCCTGGCTACCAGCAATCCTTGACATCTCTGTTACATGGCAAGGCACATGACGTCATCTGCTGGTCTCTCCCTTCACTTCTGGATTTTGTTGCATTCAGTGTCTTGCTTTCCTGGCTTTCTCTCCCTGTGTTTGCCACATTACATAGAAATTGAATAAGAAAATTAAGACCCACCCTGGGCCACACCTTAACAAATAACCTCATGAAAACCTACTTAAAACAGATTCACACTCACAGGAATGGATTAGCTTTAAATTTATGATTTTCTGGGGTATATACAATTCCAAACCACCACATATATCTATCACATTTGCAATGGTTTTCTATTCCTTGTCCCTTTTCTTTGGTTAATTTTTTGTACCTTGCTCTTTTACTTCCTTCCCTGGTTTTAAGTGAACATTTTACATGATCCCATTTTATCTCCTTTCTTAGCCTATCAATTTAGCTTATATTTAATTTTTTATTTGTTGCTTTTTGAGATTGAATCATGTTCCCCACAGAAGGTATATTCAGGTTCAACCCTGGTCCTGTGGATGTGGAAAGCTTGTTATAATATTTCTTCAAGAGAATTAACAACTGACCACAATGAAGAAGTTTTTGTTTTAAACCAGATTTCTGGAGTCCTTCATAAACTGAGTGAAAGGCAGATAGAGAATTCAAAAGCTGGAAGTCAATAGAACTCAAAAGAGAGGGGAGAAGATACCCTATTGCCATGTCATAGGAAATCCAAGGAACCCAAAAGATTGCCAACCAGCCAGGAGGAAACAAGCCTTCTATGCTCTGAAATCATGAGCCAATAATTTCCTGTTTTAAACCAACCCATTGTATGGTATTTGTTATAGCACCAAGGAAACTAAAAAGTTGCCCCAATGTTGGTAATGTACATTTACAATAAATATGTCCATTTCAAACCAGTGCTATAATTTTTCACATGTAGTTCTGGTACCGTAAAACAGTAATCTCAATTCTCTTCCTCCAGTCGTTATGACATTGCCACCATTCATTTCATTTATCCTTAAGCTATAATCATCAACTGTATTGGTAATAAGATTATTTTGAACAAACTATATCTGTTAGATCAGTTTAAATAATAAAAATAAAAATATATTATTTTATTCCTTCTCCAATTTAAACCTGAGTTTTTAATCTATATAATTTTCCATCTCTCTGAAGCACTTCTTTTAACATTTCTTGCAAAGCAGGTCTATTGGTAACAAATTCCCTCAATTTTCATTTGTCTGAGAAAGTCTTTATTTCTCTTACATTTTGAAAGATAATTTGGCTTGAATATACAATTTGTAGTGGTTATTTCATTCAACTTTCTAAAGATTCAACACCACTCTGTTTGCTTGCAAGTTTTGAGGAGAAGTCTGATATAATTTTTAACCTTTACTTCTATACATAAGTTTATTTTTTTTATTTTAGCTATTTTCAAGATTTTCTCTTTGTGTCTGATTTCCTTCAGTTATAATAGATTCCTAGATGTAGATTTTTAAAATACATATTTATCCTTCTTGGTGTTCTTTGAGTTCCTTGGATGTGGTTTGGTACCTATCAATAATTTTTAAAAATCTATTAATACTAATATTTCCTCTAGACATTTCTTTCTCCTTATCTTCCTCATTATGCATATGCAAACCTTTAGTTATAGCCCCACAGTTCTTGGATATTTTGTTCCATCTTTAAGTCTCTTTCTCTTTGCTCTTTAATTTACAAAGTTTCTATTGACATATCTTCAAGCTCACTGGTACTTTCCTTAAGATGTCCAATCATCTGATATATCCATTAAAGTCATTTTTAATTTCTGTTACAATGTTTTAGATGTCCTGCATTTCCTCTTGATTCTGTCTTAGTCTCCAGCTCTCTGCTTACTTTACACCTCTGTGTTTTTTCCTAACTTTTCATTATAGTAACATTTATACAACTCAAAACATTACATTTTTACCACTATCAAGTGCCCAATTCAGCTGTATTAATTACATTATTTATTGTGCTGCCATTTTTATAATCCATTACTCAAACTTTTTTTTACCCCCTAGAAAACACTACATCAATTAAACAATAACTCCTCATTTCCTTCACAACTCAGCCACTGTTAATATGTAATCTGTGATTTTGCTTGTTCTAGGTATTTCATATAAATATATTTTTTTCTTTCAGGCTTATTTCACTCAAATTCATCCTTACAGTATTACAGCATGTATCAGATCTTCATTCTTGAACACGTGGGGAAAGCAGACATTCTTATCACATTCTTGATCTCAGGGGAGAGGCTTTCAGTCTTTCACTATTAGGTATAATGATAGCTGTGGGATTTCTGTATATGCCTTTATCATGTTGAGGAAGTTCCCTCCTATCCTTATTTTACCAAGTGATTTAATCATGAAATTGCATTGGATTTTGACAAATTCCTTTTCTACATCAATTGATATGATAATGTAGTATTTCTTCATATATTAATGTGGTGTCATACATTGATTTTTTTTCTTATGTTGAACCACCCTCCATTCCTGGGACAAATCCCAGCTGGTCATGTTGTGTAAACCTGTTAGTATTTATTAGATTGATTTTCATAGAATTTGTTGATGATTTTTCATCTATATGATGAAGGAATTTTATACATATTTTACATATATATATATTACATTTAAGTATGTACATAATTTTCTGTGCCATTTCTTTTCTCAGGTAAATCCCAGATTAGGGGACCTAGACATGGTCTCTGAGTCAGAGTTCCACAGAGCCAGTTGGGGCTGAAATACAAAGACACCCAATATGTTAATTAAGGTGAACCAGTAATCAGGTTTCAGGGATCCTCATTTGCATGTGGGTCATAGGACTACCATGCTGAGTCTAAGGGGGGTGGTGAGCCCTGGACAAACAAACTTGTCCTTCGGCTCTCCTAAATTTCTTAGTTTTTTTTTAACTTTGTTTCCTGATTTCATGTTGATTGTTCACTCATCATCTATCATTGATTGTTTTCCACCATTTGGTGGAAATCTGTAATTTAATTCTGACAAATTCTACCCATTTTTTCACTGTTTCTCAGGGGCCAGTCAAATGTGTCTTACTTCACAGTCTGGCTCATGTCACCTTCTACCCATCAGTTTGAGCATGATGTTCACTTTTTCTTCTAGAGGTGTTACCATACTAATCATAGTCACTTTAAATTACTGTTCTGGTATTTCCAACATCTGTGAAATTTGAGTGTGGTTCTGATGTTGTTATGGTCTTTACACTGGTAATATTTTTTTTTTTTTTTTTGCCTTTTACCATGACTTGTGATTTGTTGTTGAAAACCAGGTGTGATGTATCAGTTAAACTTAACTAAAGTAAATAGACTTTTAGCATGAGGTGTTAGGGTTCGTGTGGTAACACTTTAGGATTTGTTCATCGCTTCTTGTAGCTATAGGTTTCAGTGGCTAAAACTCCTTCTGTTGACCCTGTTTTCTCTCCTTGTTGTTGGGTTTCTTTAGGGATTGGTCTTTAAATTGTCTGAGCCTTGCACTTCTTAACTTTGTAACCCATTTTAATATGCACTAATGCTCTTAATGTGGTGGTAAGATATGGGGAGAGAGAGATGATGTATAATCTTATGATAAGGTCTCACAAATGTTTATTAACATTCCCCTCTTCCCCTAGGTGATACAGTGGGCTCAGAGGGGCCTGAAATTGGGTATCTCTCTTTCCCTAGGGAAGTTAGGATATCTTAAATCCAGGTTGGTTAGACTCTGATAAAATAGTATTCATTAAGGGCAGGCATTTGTTAAGGAGAACAAATTGCTTTGGGAATATTTTAAATGGTTATTTTCCCCTTACTCCTGACAGAGGCACAAAGAAATTTTTCTGCTATCTACAGAGTGAGAAACTGTCGGTACTCCTAGAGGTAAAAATCAAGAAAGTGTCTGGGTCCCCTAAAGCTGGATCTCTGGGCGTTTTTTTATTTCTCAATGTAGTTCACACTCAATCTTCAGCAATTAGATCAAGTTTTAAATTGTAATTAAAGGGAAATTTAATATTTCCCTTTTTTCCTTTTAATAAATTTAGTATATTTTTATACTATCTGGGCCTGGTTCCAGGGGAGTTTCAACTCCTGCTGAAAATAACTTGGACCAGCAAAAGTACAGCAGAATAAATAAGGCAGAATCAGGGATAACTTGAAATGAGAAACTTTCAATTATGTGCCTCACTCACTAGCAGTAAATTTGAGGATCAATAACAAATGCAAAGTCATTCCTCATAAATAGGGGATAAAGATAGAGATGTAAACTGAGCCCAATATCTGAGCATCACAGGAACCCTCAAATAAGGAAGACATATTCAGGTCATAGAGCATCTACATCCTATAGCCATTTGTGGGTCCTTCTCTAAAAGTTATATATTTTTTTTGTTTAACTGATTCTTAAGTATATTCTAAATATTATAATGTAGACTTAGTAAATTTTGAGGAGTTTAAGAATTTATTTAATCAATATATGTAATTGGAAATTGGAAAGGAGTAAATTAATAAAGTAATAAAAATATATGGTGTTGAAGCAAAGAGTGCAAAAGATATGCCCAGAGGCCTGAATGGGTCTAGATATGGAAGGTACAGGAAGTGAATAACCATAGGGAAGTCATTCCCAGGGATTTCAGAGGGAAAATTAACTTCATAATAAGTGCAATGGAATTACTATGAAAAATGTGAGAATATATGAAGTCATCAAATCATGGACATACCAACTCTAATTATAATAAATAAAAATCAAGTTATACAAGGACTAACAACAACAATGCATGTATATAAATGAATATTAATATGAATATATTCAAATGTAGTCATAGTCATATTGATGACAAAGTTTATCTACATTTATAAAATGTTGCAGAGGAAGGCGAATTAGTGATTTATTTTGGAACATTCTAAGATATATTACCTAAAAACAAGCAATTTTCATCTTTATTTCTCTCCATAAATACACAGATTGATCCCATCATCCTTTTCAATTTGACTCAATGCAAAAATGTACTTTATTTTTGAAGCAATGTTTCTCAAACACTTTTTTCATTGCCTCTTTTACATCTTTGTTCCTCAAACTATAGATGATGGGATTCAGCATGGGAATCACAATAGTGTAAAATATAGACACTATCATATCATGATCCAAAGCATAGCTGGAACTTGGCCTCACATACATGAAGAGGATTGTCCCATGAAAATTTTACACTCCAGTTAGGTGAGAGCCACAGGTGGAAAAGACTTTTCGCCTCCCTTCAGAAGAATGCATCTTCAGAATGGCCAAGAGAATGAAACCATAGGAGATGAAGACAATTAACATAGTGGTTATCTCAATAGAGCCCACAACATAGAAGAATAGAAGCTGGTTGATATAAGTGTCAGAACAAGAAATAGCAAGGAGTGCAGGTATGTCACCAAAAACATATCTTATTTCATTGGATGCACAGAAAGATAGACTCAAAGTGGACACTGTGTGTAATATAGCATGTAAAATGCCACCAACATAGGAAGCAATGATGAGTGGTGCATAGACTCAGGGTGACATGTTAACAGGATACAGCAGTGGGTTGTAAATAGCTACATAACAATCATAAGCCATTGCAGCCAAGAGAAAACATTCTGTGGTCCCAAAAGTAACAGCTAGAAATATCTGTGTTGCAAATCCAAGAATTGAAATAGCTTTACTCTCTGCCAAGAAATTGAGCAACATTTTGTGGGTAACAACTGAAGAATAGCAGGCATCCAAGAATGACAAGACACTCAGAAAAATAATACATGGGATTGTGGAGCCAGGAATCCTCAATGACCAAAAAAACCAGTCCCAAATTTCCTATCAGAGTAAAAAGATAGATTGCTAGAAATAGGAGAAACAGGGAGACTTTCAGCTTAATGTTATCTGTGAAGCCGATCAATATAAACATGGTAACTTCAGTCACATTTTTCAACTGAATATTGTATGGCACCAAATTTGACATCTTGCTTTATATTTATAGGTCTGCAAGGCAATATCTGGTGAAATATATTTCCCCAATTATATACAAATGTCTGCTTCTTATATGAACATCTGATAACCTAGGCAGTTATAGCACAGACATTGATGAAGAAATTGGGCCCAAGTGGATGCCTTTTCCTGTATAAATAAAATGAAGACATGGTTTCATTCATTTGGTGCCTAAATTTGTCATGTTAAAAAGAAAACAAATTAATTTAATGGATTTATTTTCTGTAATATTCTACTACCTTTCCTTATATTACATCATTGTAAGATTAACAAAAAGCAATTAATACCAAGATATTTTGTAATATGTTAAAGTGGAATGTAATACCTCAGTACTAGTTTGAGCTTTCATACAATGTGCATGAAACACTTTTTCTTAATGATCATATTTATAAATGGGAGCAGCCCCATTTACCTCAAAGGTTGTGTTAAATTGAAATGAGAAAAACAGGGTGAAAATTATGTAATTTCAACTGCTCCCAGATGATTCACACTGGGATAAATTAGACTTACATTTCAACTTTTCTCACAGGATAGCCTTTTCACATCAAAACATTTTATGTGTTCTTTTCTGGCAATGATCCTGTTCAATTAGGTCTTCTGGAATAGTTGTGAACAAGAGAACAAAAGTTTCCTGGACGTATATGAAACCTGTATGCCATAAAAAACAGTACAGTCTCTTTTTTCTTCTTTTTTTTCAATTTTCTTTCTTAAAAACATTTCACTAATTATCCATTTTTGCCTTTTCAAATTATTGTAACATTGTAATTGTTTTGCACATGGTAACAATAAGTATGCAAGATGTTTCTCTATGTATTGGTTTATTATTAATGCAAAATCCTTGGATGGATTTTCCAGACATATTTCTATTAAAAAGATGTATGGCCATAACTTTAAAATATTTGTATTGCTAATGCAGTTTCTAAAATAGCTATAAAATAATATCATCAAATAATCAGCAATAAATTTATTGTAAAAGCTATCATTATTGTTTTCCTACAATATAGTGCTTTAATTTGGTATTTTTTCCATATGCCATCAGACTGTTTCTTTTATGGAGTATGAAGAAAGTAAAGTGCATGACCAAAAAGAAATGTTTAAATGCAAAAAGCAAATACAAAAACATTAAAAAGGTACTTCCATGAGAACTGACTACCTCAGTAATTGAAATACAATGCTGGATCCAACATCTTTAGACATCAGATTTCAGTACAGTGGCATTTGTTTTGCCTTCATTATGATATAGACTAAAATGCTTCATCCATTCTTAAGTAATTGGCAAGTGTGTTTTCCAGGGTTTAACAGATTGAAATATCTGCCATGCTTTGGGCTGGGCTGCATTCAATTACAAATGAGTTATATTCATGATATGAAAGACAATACAGTTTTGTCATAGTGAGATTCCTTACATTAAAAAGAACATGAGGAAATCAGCTTAAAACTAAAGCCGGGAAGAGAAGAAAGCCACTTGTCATTATTTGCCAAGAAAGGTAATCACAGATCCCATGTTGAATATGATTAAAAAGGAGAAGTAGCAACATAAATATGTGGCCAGAGAACAAAAAATTCTCATTTAATCCTTAAAGAATTCAAGTGCAATATATACATATATATATTACCATATATATATATGGTAATTTCTGATTTCTGTGCAATTCCTGACACATTACCTATTACTTACCCAGAAAGCACACACACATACACTTGTGCACACATAAAAATATAATAATTTCCAATGTACTTTGAATAGCTATATTAATAAAAACATATAAATTATTTAATAATATAAATATGTATCAATATGTTGTGTATCATAAATATATATTTCTATTAACAATAATCCTCATTTGCTCTTTCAACTCCACATTCATATCTCTTCTCTTTCTCTCTCTCTCTCTCCCATAATTCTATAGTTAAAAGAAATAAAAATATTCAAAAAAGTTTTGAAAAACATACTACTTGTGGGCTAAGAAAGGAGTCTACTCCAATGTATATTTGGGTAACATATATAGAAGAAATTTCAGGTACATTACAGGTCAAAACTTCACTTCTCTGCCATCTGTGAGACAAGACAACAATTATAAAAGGGTGAGAACATTGTATTTGGTCTCTAAGGCCCTTTATTGGAATCTTCAGTTTAAGACCAAGTGATAATGTGCACTTTTAAAAGTAGTTTTAATGATCCAAATAAAAGAATAATAAAAATGTCCACAATTTTTGGGCCTAACTTGGTCAACTACATGAATACTGTATCACGGCAGAGTACTTATTTATGAGCTGCATTAAATTATTTTGTATTAAATTAAAATTTTAATTCTATGCTCAGCATGCATACAATTGAAATACAACATCCAAATTCTATTTATGTGAAACACAATAGTTATAAAATCAACTTTTATAATCACGAATTGAGCAATGAGTTGGTTCTATACCATATGCTAAATATTTCTTCTTTTAATTATATATGTGATTGTTATATGACACTAATAATAAATACATTCATTGAGAGTAAGCCCGATGTATCTCGTTATTCTGTCTTTAATGTGCAATAAAAATCTATCCATTTCACTCCATTCTGCCTTTGCTATGTCAGTAAAGGGTGTGTTTTCCTTTAATGTTCCAGATAACCTTGCTGATATAACTTCTTGCCAAGTGTTGATATCTCTGATTCAGTCTATAGATTCAAAAGATGGTTTATGAATGAAGGTATATTTTATATCAAATGATGCTTCATTAGGGAAATTATCTACTTCACTACAAAGAACTGGAGACATAATAGAAAAATTTGAGATTTAGCTACTTCATCAAGCTGATCTTCAAACAGGCATTTATGTTAAGTACTATTTGAAGAATTTAGACAAGTTGTGCTTATGTGTAGCTGATTTTACTTTAAGAGGAAATAAATGTTAAAAGGAAAAATATAGAGAGCTTGAATTTACAAAAAAAAATCATTCTGGAAGACTCAAAACCATTTTCTCAACTATCATATAGTCTGAAAATATAAAGTAACAGACATCCATAAGATCAGTTTTACCAACATTAAACTTTAGCAGAAGGAAAACTATGATAGTAGCTACTACATAATTTGAAGTGGCTACTAAGGGTTGGGAATTTTATGTACACTATCCTGTGTATTCTGCATAGCAAACTGCAATTAAAAGATACTAGGATCCTTGTATAGAAGAGAACACTCACACCAGTTAGAAATACAACATGACAAAGCTCACACAGTTAGTTATTAACAGAGCCTGAATTCATGCCCAGACTTCTCTAACTCCACACTCTTATTGTCACTCTAGCACATAGCATTACCATTGTGACATGTCAAAATTCTGTAATCATTGCATAGAAATTGTTTTAAAAAACAAGCTCACTTATTTTATTCATTTTTAAAGACATCAAACTTTAGAAAAAAAGAACAAACTAAAATAGTTTCTAAATTAATTAGCATATATATGCACATATATCTCAAAGTAGCATACATTCATTGGCTTGTTATAAGCTAATTTTCTCAAAGTGTTTTATTTCTACTACCCCTATTCTGACTATTATCTTCCATCTAGAAAATTAAAATAAATTTCTCATTGTAGCTCTATTTATTTAAATATAGTGGAAGGCCTTCCTATTTTCTCTATTATGTTCCCTGGAAGGCATGCAGTTCAAACTTTAATACAAAACTTAGTTAATTAGACTCAATGATATCAAATTTAAATATTAAAGCATGAAATATTAATGTATTAAGGCAGGTAGTTTGAGATTCAAGATTATGCTTCTAAAATATTTTGTAAGTGATTTTTTAAAAATTCCCCTTACCTATGGAACTGAACAGCTAACTCAAAGTGTTTTCTGACTGCTATGATTTGGACTCTTTTATTAGCTTCCTGAGTTATTCTTGAATTCTGTAGGGACTCCCTAAGGAGAACACAAACTGTCTTTTCTGTCTCCTGGGACAAAAAAACACAAGTTAATTTATATTTTGGTAGAAAACATGTGAATAGTTCTAGAACAGCAGACTATATGATAAAAAATAAATACATGAATGAACTGTGATTTCTGTTATAAAATGATCCACCACTGGAGAAAAACATATGACATAAGATTGGAAAAGAAATCTATTAATACAGGGCATATTCCTAGCTCTGATATTAATGAGCTAAAAGACAATGGGTTAGTAACAAACATTCTCTGAAATCTAGTTTCCTCTTCTTATGAATACAATCTGCTTATTTTTTTCAACATCCAGTAAAAAGGTACATATTGAAATAATATGAAAATTATTATTTACAAATTTATAATTTTTTTAAAGATTTATTTATTTACTTTATCCATTTTAAATCCCCCCTTTCCCATTTGCCATCTCTTCTCAACCTCCTCCTCCTGCCTTCACCAGGATTCGATTCTGGAGACCTCCAATGTAGGAGAGAGGTGTTCTGCCACCTGCGCCACCTCAGTTCCTGGTTTTCAGAGCATCTCATCTTGTCTCTCCCCTGCGTCTCTCTCCTGTTACGTTATCATCTTGCTGCATGGTTCTCGGGGAGCCTGGCAGCTCACCTGCACACAGAGCCTGGCAGCTCACTGGCACACAGAGCCTGGCAGCCCATGCACCTTCTATATATATATATATTTTATTTTACCGGGAGGTCCCAGGGATCGATCCCAGGTCCTTCCATATGGCAGACGGACGCCCAACCATTTGAGCCACATCCGCCCCCCCAGATTTATAATTTTTAATACAAATTAGCTTATTTCACATTTTAAAATTGTAAGTGTTACACTTTTAATGGAATGAGAGATAAATCTAAACAATGAAATTTCCAGAGAGGACATAAATTATGAATAAACAAAATTATACTGTAATCTCAGAGGAAGGAAATATTAAGAAGAGAGACAAGGCAGGATATAGATAACTGCAATATTTTGTAAGATAAAATAGTAGAATATTAGAGATTTGGAAGAAATAAAGTTCAAACTTTTTGAGTAATATAAGGTCTTTTTGTGTCCTGGGGAGCTCATATTCTCATACCCAAGCATTTTAAGTTGATAGATAGGGAATTCTTATCATCCAATCTGAATCTGAAAAAGAAAGAGAGAGAGAAAATGATACTGGTAGACAGACTACTTGGAAAAGTCAATCCATTAATTAAATATAATCTCAAATTGTTCTTTAGATTCAATGAAACCCTAGTTAAAATTAAGCAAGAGTTTTGACAGAAATTGACAAGCTGATTCTAAAATTAATAAGGTAAAGCAAAGGAACTAAAATACTGACAACAACTTAGAAAATGAATAAAGTTGGAAGACGTTTTCTAATTTCAGAACTTATAATAAAGTTAAAACAATCAAGAGAATGTGTTGTTGGTGAAAACATAAACATATAGTTCAAAAGAACAGACTAGAGAGTACAAAAATAGATTCACAAATATATAGACAATTGATTTTCAACGAAGATGCCAAGGAAAATCCATGGAGGATTAATAGTCTTTTGAAAAAAATTGGGGCTGAAGCTTTTTGCTACAATTGCCTTTTGCAATTGATGAACACATTTATCTGTCATTGCAATGTCATTCAAGACAATTCCAAGTCCTGAAAATGCCCTCATGCTACACCTCTTTTTCCCTCTCCCTGCCTTCAGCACCTCCAGTGGCCACTGTTTCCACATCCATGATATAATTTCTTCCATTGCTAGAATCACAATAAGTCTATAGTAGAATACCAGCAAGTCCACTCTAGACCATATTTTTCCCCCTAATCCTTAGGATTCTGGGATGGTGATGCCTACTCCACCTCTAACTGAGAGGGAGCTTCAATCCCATATGGCTGATGGATGGGACTCTCTTGCTTGCAGTTGTAAACTTTCTTGGTTCCTTAGTGTGGTGGTTGCCCATCTTTACCTCCTTGTTATTTGTCCTGGGTGAGTCCAACGAACTGGAGAGTAGGTGTTGCAACTCTGCTGAAGTTCAGGACCTGGCTGGCATATGGACAGCCCAGAGATTCAAGTCTCTTGGATATACACCTACCCACTCCACCACCAAATATAGGTTCAAATAAAAGGGACAGAGGAGGCATGTGTAGAGAAAATAAAGAGCAAAATGCATGAACCATAAGAGAAAAGGTTAACATATTGTACTTCATCACAATTAAAATCTTATACTTTGTGAAGAGCACTGTGATGAGAATGAAAAAACAAATCATAGCCTTAGAAAAAATATTTTCTGAACAACTCTTTAATAAAGAACATGTATCCAGAATTCATAAAGAACACTCAAATTTCAATAAAATTGAGGCAAAAAAACAATAAAATATCTGCAAATGTTTGAATAGACATTTCACCAAAGAAGATGCACAGGTGACAAGTCCATGAAAAGATGCTCAATGTCATTTGTCTAGAGAAATACAGCTTAAATCCACTATGTGAACTCCATTATTTGAAACTTTCCTTCCAGGATTACTGTTCTATTCAAGTAGCAGTCTTTTATCTAATATCATAGTGAAATATTACAATCTTTCCTTTTGGTGTTGACTCAAAAAGTAGGAAAACAAGTCAACCTTTTATATTTTACATTCTAGACACTCCATGGATATCAGTTTAGCAGGGAAAAAAATATAAGAGATGAAAATGAAATCACAAACTGTTATTTGTTTTTGATAAATGTTATGACTGAATGTACAGAAAAAATGTACTAATAACTTATTAGAATTAATGAGTTTAATAAATTTGCTGGATATAAATTAAATTTGGAAAAAAAACTTTAGTTGTGTATTACAGAAATAAACAATTAGAAAATAAAATTGAAGGAGAGATAACAACAAAAATATTTTTGTAAGGAGAAACACAACATAGAAATAAATCTAATAAAAGAAATTTAAGGACTCTTTAATGATAAGTATAAAAGTTACATAAGTTATTCAAAGAAGATAAATAAATGGGGATATAGACTCAATATATCTATGCAATGGAAATTTTTTTATTGTAAAACAATGTCCAATATCCTAAATTCATCTACAGTTTCAATAAAGCCCAACTATGAAATCCTTCCTTCCTCCTTTTCTTTCTTCCTTGTTCCTTTCTTTCTTTCCCTTCTTCCTTCTTTTGAAAATTTAAAAACTGTAGAATTTATTTAGAAAGGTAAAACACAAAAATTAGCAAAGAAAATCATAAAGAGAACAAATTTACTTGAATTACCATACCAGATATCAAAACTAATTATAAAACACAGTAATTAACAAAATAAGTTATTGTTGTAGGGATAGACTGACTGACCAATGGAACAGCATAGTGAGTCCCCACACAGGTCTATGCATCCTCGGTCCCCTCACTTATGATGGAAGCATCACTGTTCTCCAAAAGAGAAAGGGTGATGCTACCAATAAATGGTATTCAGACATCTACCTCATACCTTATACAGAATCAATTCCAGATGGATTGAAGATATAAATGAGAAGTGCAAACATAAGTATAAAAGGGAAGCATAGAGAAAAATCCTTGTGATATGTATGTTTTTTTAAATTTTTATAGATTATTTATTATTGTAGGAAAGGACATTAAAATTTATCCCAAATTTGAAAATAGGCAAAAAATGACTGCATATTCTTTTGACATCATCTTTTTTATTTTTCATTTTTTATAAAAGATACTTAGATTATATAAATGTTACACACAAAATATAGAGATTCCCATATGCCCCTCTCCCCACACCTTCCACAACCTTCCACATGAATATGCTTCATTAGTGTGGCATATTCATTGCAATTGATAAACACATCCTGGGGCTTTGCCATTAAGCATGGCCAATAGTCACATTGTAGACTTCACTCTCTCCCACACAAGTGTGCATGTTATGTGATGATACAAAATGGCCTATATCTGTCATTGCAATATCACTCAGGATGATTCCCAAGTCCTGTAAAAGCCCCTGTATTACAACTGTTTTTCCCTCTCCCTGTCCCCAGAGCCTCCAGTGGTCACTGGCACCACCTCAATATTGTAATTTCTTCCATTGCAAGAATTACAATATGTCTCTAGTAGAATACCAGTAAGTCCACTCCAGTCCATAGCTCTTCAGCCAATCCTGAGGATTCTGGGATGGTGATGGTCACTCCACCTCCAATTGAGAAGAGGCTTATATCCCATGGGGAAGATGGATAGGACTATCTTGATTGCAGCTGCAGACTCTCTCCTTTCCCTGAGATGGCGTTTGCCCATCATCATTTCCCTGCTAGTTTTCCTGGGTGAATCCAATGAGCTGTAGAGTAAGTGTTGCAGCTCCACCAAGGTTCCAGACCCAGCTGGCATATGGACAGACCAAAGACTCGACTCTCTGGACATACACCTATGAACTCCAGCACCAACTATAGGTTAAATAGAAGGAAAAGATGAGCCATGTGCAGGTAAGACATAATTGAGTCCAACTCTTTCACTCTCAGGAGCACAAACTCCAAAGTAGGGCCCACTGGCAAGGTATCAAACTCCAGAGATATCCACCCTGACCATAGGACCTGGGTGTCTTCAGAGCCTTCAGGAGCCCCACTATTTGGGGAGGTATCCACTTTGGAAGTCTATGAAATCCTGCTGAGATGTGCATAAGTGTTACCTCTGGGATGACCTCCCAACTCATTTTGAAGTTTCTTAGCCATAACAGCTCATTTGTCTTTACCTTTTCCCCCTTTTGTTTGAGGTCTTTTTCCAATTGCATTGTTGGTTTGTGCTTGGTAGCAATCCATCAGTACCAGGGAGGCTTATCCCTGGGAGTCATGTCCCATGCTGGGGGGAAGGTAATTCATTCATATGCTGAGTTTGGCTTAGATAGAGGCCACATTGAGCAACAAGGAGGCTCTCAGGTGGCAACCCTTAGGCACCCCATAACAATAAGCTAAGTTTAAATTTCAAGAGCAAAGACACATAAGTCTAGTCATCAATATCAAGGGCCCATCAGTGGATCATCCTCCTTTGCCAGTCACTGTCCCTACACTTGGGGGACTGTTCCTGCTCCCTTAGAGAATGTGGCAGAGCTCTCCAGGATGGGAATTCAGTATTCTCTCATTTATTGTGTAAGTCTCCACCCATTGTGACAATGTCCTATGAACATTTGAACATTTTTATATACCTTATATGTATGCTCAGGTGAACTTCCTCCCATGCATCCCCCATCCCTGACACCCTAAACCAACAATCGTCCCCTGCCCCAGTTGTAAGTCTTCTGTGATCCAAAGCTTCTTTAAAGATGGACCATTAAAATAGCCAAATACAATTAATAGGAAAATGAAATAATAATGTTTAAATATAAGAGAGAAAATAGATAAAAAATAAAAAAATCTAGAAATAAAATAAAAGCAAAAGATTAGGATATTAAAAATTTTTAAATATTAAATTTTTTTTTTGACATTTTGCCTTTCATCATTGCAATATCTGGTGTCTTATCTGTACTGTGGCACCTTCCCCTTCCCATTCTGCAGTTTCTCGCTATTTTTCATTTTGTTTTCAAAGAAGTGTTAGGTCACAGCAAAGCCACTCACAAACACAGGAGATTATCATACACCCAACATCCTCCCCCTTTCTTCCTCTCCATATTAATACCTTTTTATATGTGGTTGGTAGCTTTGTTATAACTGATATACAAATAGTGAAACATAGCTACTAAACATAGTCAATGTTTTACACTATGGTTTATATTTTAGACCGTACGCTTTTATAAATTTTGATGATATTTACTATGTCCTATGTCCATCACTGTAAGATCATGCAGAACAATTCCACTGACCACTAAATACCCTCTGTTTCATCTATTCTATTCCTTCCTCACCATCCCCTTGGGGCTCACAGTGAACCTCTGGCTTGACTCGTTGGATGACAAGATTCCTAGTTACATGCAACAAGACTGAGGTCTTGACATTCTGGCTTGTCCTTCCCTATTAGGAACTGCCCTTTTCAAGATGCTCCTGCCTGTCTATTTGTGACCAAATCAATCCTCCTGAGGATGGGAGTCTAACTCCTTCTCGCTCATTATGTGTATCTCCACCCACTGATACAACACATACGACAGAATGATCATGATCATGCACACACTCCCTAGAAGCCTGCTCCAGGTGTGCCTTGTTCTGAATGCCCCACCATCCAACACCCTAAACCAGTAATCCTTCCTTCTCATATTTGCCATGAAGAGCATTCCCAAATTGTATGCTCAACCACATAGCTGCAAATCTCCAGTGTTCACCTGGTCCCTCAAGTACCCTGGACCTTCCAAACCCACCCTTCCCAATCTACCCACCTCTCAACACTGCACCACCCAACCTAATAATATCACTACTCTCCTGTCATATCTCTTCAATATGCAACTACACTTTTTCACCTTACCATAGGTTATGTCCATATGGGTGATGGCTCACAATCTTCTCCACTCTATTTCTTGTAAACCTATCTTCGAGACACAACTCTCTGAGATAGCTGAAATTCCTTAATTCCTATCAGTGAGGTCATGTACTGTTGATTCTTCAGTGCCTGGCTTGCTTCACTCAACATAAGGCTCTCAAAAATCATCCATGTTATCCCTTGTGTTAGCACTTTATTCCTTCTTACAGCTGAGTAATATTCCATTGTATGTATGTAACACAATTTGTTTATCCATTCTTCTGTTGATGGGCACGTGGGTTGATTCCAAGTTTTGGCAATAGTGAATAAATGCTCCTATGAACATTGGTGTGCATATATCTGTTCGTGTCTTTGCTTTCAATTCTTCTGGGTATATACCCAGCAGTGGAATTGCTGGATCATATGGTAGTTCTATAGTTAGTTTTTTGAGGAACTGCAAAACTGTCCTCTACAATGGTTGGACCATTCTACATTCCCACCAGCAGTGGATGAGGATTCCCATTCCTCCACATCCTCTCAAACATTTACAGTCTGCTGTTTTTTTAATAGCCGCCATTCTAATGGGAGTAAGATGGTATCTCATTGTACTTTTGATTTGCATTTCCCTAATAGCTAGTGACATTGAACATCTTTTCACAAGCTTCTTTAGCCATTTGTATTTCTTACTTGGTGAAATATCTTTTCAGGTCGCTTGCCCATTTTTTAATTGGGATGTTCATGTTTTTGTTTTTGAGGTGTAGGATTTCTTTATATATGTAGGATATTAGGCTCCTATCAGATATATGGTTACCAATTATTTTCTCCCATTGGTAGGCTACTTTTTTACTTTCTTGATAATGTCCTTTGAGGTGCAAAAGTTTTAATTTTGATGAGCTCCCATTTATCTATTTTTTTCTTTTGCTGCTTGTGCTTTGGGTGAGAAGTTCATGAAAGCATTTTCTATTACAAGGTCCTGTAGATGCTTCTCTACATTACCTTCCAAGGTCTCTATGGTCTTGGTTCTTATATTTAGATCTTGGATCCATCTTGAATTGATTTTTGTATAAGGTGTGAGGTGGTATTCCTCTTTCATTATTTTGGATATGGATATCAAGTTCTTCAAGCACCATTTGTTCAAGAGGCCATTCTCTCCCAACTGATTGGGCTTGGTCTCCTTGTCAAATATCAGATGGCTCTATATGTGAGCCTCTATATCAGAGCTCTCAATTCAGTTCCATTTGTCAGTATATCTATCCTTGTGCCAATACCATGCAGTTTTGACCATTGTAGCTTTGTAGTACGTTTAAAGTCTGGTAGTGTGAATCCTCCAATTTCATTTTTCTTTTTCAATATATCCTTGGCGATGTGGGGCCTCTTACTCTTCCAAATAAATTTTCAAGTTAGTTTTTCCAATTCAGTAAAAAATGCTGTGTTGATTTTTTGGGGGATTGCATTTAATTTGTAGATAAGTTTGGGTAGGATAGACATCTTAACGATGTTATTCTTCCTCTACATCAACAGGGAATATGCTTCCATTTATTTAAGTGTTCTTTGATTTGCTTTAACAGGGTTGTGCAGTTATCTGTATAAAAGTCCTTTACATCTTTAGTCAAATTTATTCCTCGGTATATGATTCTTTTAGTTACTATTGTATTGGTATTTTTTTCTTGATTACCTCCTCAGAATGCTCATTATTGGTGTACAGAAATGCTAATGATTTTTAAGCATTGATCTTAAAACATTAGAACTCATTTATAAGTTCTACAAGCTTTGCTGTAGATTTTTCAGTGCTTTCTGTGTATACGATTATGCCGTCTGCAAATAGTGAAATTTTTACTTCTTCTTTTCCAATTTGTATGCATTTTATATCTATTTCTTGCCTCAGTGCTCAAGCAAGTAATTCTAAGGCAATGTTAAGTAGGAGCCGTGATAGTGGGCATCCTTGTCTTGCTCCTGATCTTAGAGGGAAAGCTTTTTGGATTTCATCATTTTAGATGATGTTAGCTGTGAATTTTTCATATATTCCCTTTATCATGTTCAGAATGTTTCCTTCTATTCCTATCTTTTGCAGTGTTTTTATTAGGAAAAGGTACTGTATTTTTTGAATGCTTTTTCTGCATCTATAGAGATAATCATGTGATTTCTTTTCCTTTCAATCAGTTTATGTGGTGTATTACATTGATTGATTTTCTTATGTTGAAATATCCTTGAATAACTGGAATGAAACCCACTTGGTCATGGTGTATAATTAATTTGATATGTTTTTGATGCAATTAGCCAGCATTTTGTTGTAGATTTTAGCATCTAGGTTCATTAGAGAGATTGGTCTGTAATTTTCCTTTCTTATGGCACCTTTGTTTGGCTTTGGTATTAGGGTAAAGTTGGCATCATAGAATGAGTTAGGCAATGTTTCTTCTACTTCTATTTTTTGGAAGAGCTTAGCCAGGATTGGTGTTAATTCTTTCTGGAATGTTTGGTAGAATTCAACTGTGAAGCCATCTGGTCCTGGGCTCTTCTTATTCGGGAGTTTTAATGACTGAGACTATGTCTTTACTTATAATTGGAATGTTGAGTTCATCAATTTCTTCTTTCATCAATATAGGCTGCTTGTGAATTTCTAGGAATTTGTCCATTTCATCTAAATTATCATTCTTGCTAGCATATACTTTTTCAAAGTATCGTCTTATGATACGCTATTTCTGTGGAGGCATTGGTGATATCCCCTATCTCATTTCTAATTTTGTGTATTTGCATCTGTTCTCTTTTCTTCTTTGTTAGTTTCCTAAGGGTTTGTCGGTTTTATTTGTCTTCTCAAAGAACCTACTTTTGGTTTTGTTTATTTTTTCTAGTGATTTCTTATTTTCTCTTTCATTTAGTTCTGCTCTAATCTTTGTTATTTCCTTCTTTATACTTCCTTTGGGGTTAGTTTGTTGTGTTTTTTCAATTCCTCCAGGTGTGCATTTAGGTCTTCAATTTTAGCTCTTTCTTCTTTTTTGATATATCCATTTATGGCTATGAATTTCCCTCTTAGGACAGTTTTTGTGCCATCCCAAAGGTTTTTATATGTTTTTGGGGGGCGTCACTTTCATTTCTTTCAAGGTAGTTACAGATTTCTTTTGCGCTTTACTCCTTAACCCACTGTTTGTCTAAGAGTGTGTTGCTTAACTTCCATATCTCTGTTCCTAATCTGGTTCTCTGGCCTTTACTGATATCTAATTTCATTCCATTGTTGTCAGAGAAATTACTTGGTATAGTCTCAATCTTTCTGAATTCATTGAGAGTTGTTCTGTGGCCTAGCATGTGGTCTATCTTGGAGTATGATCCATGTGCACTCATGAAGAATGTATATCCTGCTGTATTTGGGTGTAGCATTCTGTATATATCTATTAAATGAAGATCCTCTAATGCATTATTCAGCATCTTTGTTTCATTATTGATGCTCTGTTGAGATGTTCTGTCTAATGGTGATAATGGTGTATTTTTGTCCCCAACTATAATTGTAGAGGCATTTATTTCTCCACTTAATCTTTCCAGTGTTTTCCTCATGTATATTGAGGCATCCTGATTAGGTGCATAAATGTTTATAATTGTTCTTTCTTCTTGAAAGATGACCCCATTTATTAATATATATTGTCTGTCTTTGTCTCTTACAAAGTTTAGTCTATTTTGTATTTAGTCTATTTTGTCTGATATTAGTATAGTTACTCCCACCATTTTTTTGGTATTGGGTATTTGTAAAATTGTTTTCCAGCCATTCACTTTCAGCCTCCTTGTATCCCTGGGTATAAGGTGGGTTTCTTGTAGACAAAATATAGATAGGTCATATTTCTTTATCCATTCTGCAATCTGTGTCTCTGGAACTGGTGAGTTTAACCCATTAACATTCAGTGTTATTACTCTCAAGGAATTTTTTACATCAGCCATATTTTGTTTGGGTTTATGTATGTCATATGTTGTTTTTATTTCACTTTTTGTCTTTGTAGTTGTTCTTACACTCTCTTCCAACTCTCTTTCTCCTGTTTTTTCCTTTCAAATTGCAGAACTTTCTTTAGTATTTCTTGAAGTACAGGTTTCTAATTGGCATACTCTCTTAATTTCTCTTTATCTGTGAATATTTTGAACTCTCCATCATTTTTGAATGCCAGCTTTGTTGGATAGAGAATTTTTGGCTAGAATTTTTTTTTTTCTTTTAATACCTTGACTATGTCATACAACTGCCTTCTTTCCTCCATGGTTTCAGATGAGAAATCAGCACTTAATCTTATTGTGCTTCCCTTGTATTTGATGGTTCCTTTTTCTCTTGTTGCTTTGAGTATATCTTCATTGTCTTGAGCATTGGGCATTTTGACAGGTATATGTCTTGGCCTAGGCCTGTTGTGATTTATAATGTTTGGGGTGTGCTGTGCTTCCTGGGCACTTATGTCCATCTCCTTCAGTAGGGTTGGGAAATTTTCAGCCATTATTTCTTTTAGCATTCCTTCTGTTCCCTTTCCCTTCTCTTCTCCCTTTAGGATGCCTATAATGCATATGTTTGTGTATTTTTTGTTGTTGTTTAAATCCCTAAGTCCCTGTGGGATTTTTTTTTTATCTTTTTATCTATCTATTCTACTAATTCTATTGTCTTCCACATAACTAATTCTCTCTTCTGCCTGTTCAGATCTGCTGTTATGTGATTCCAGTGTCTTTTTAATGTCTTGGATTGTGCCATTTATCACCATCATATCCTTACCTTTTTATGTATGTTTACAATTTCTTCAGTATGTTCTTCCAGTGTCTTCTTAATATCCTTAATCTTCCTTCACTTCATTAAGTTGGTCCATGATATTTGTTTGGATGACTTTGATTAGTTGTCAATGTTCTACATCTCTTTCTGTTTTTTAGTTTGTTCATTGAACTGGTCATGTCTTCCTGTTTGTAATTTTTTGTTGCCCTCTGGTCATCTTTTTATCTTGATGAGTGTATTCAGTTAATTAGCTTCTCCCTCTCCTCTAGAATTTTAAGTTTTCTCTTTCACACTTTGTTTTTCCTGTTCTATTTCCTTGATGTTTTCTATGTTCCAGTTTTATCTTGAGCAATCTATCTCCCTGTCCAGTTCCCTCCAAATTGATGCCCCAAAGTCTTCTGCTCTTTGGGCTTCCAGAACAGCTCACCTGGGCAAGATCTTGTCCCCCTTTAGCTGTCTCTTGTGGGAAAGATGGTGAGCACCCACTTAAAATGATGCCATCTTGTCTAGCCTATGCATAGTTTTTAAAACAGAATGCAGAAAACACTAACCATATAAAATTTTAAAAAAGGTTACTTGGACTATTTTAAGAAATTCTTTTCAGCAAAATTAATAGTATAAAAGAGCAACCTTCAAAAAGGGAGTGGATGTATATATATATTTTCATATATATATGAAAAGGACTCACATGAAGAATGTTATAAGAATTCTTACAAATCAATAAGTAAACCAATATAAAGATTGTCAAAAGACTTGAATGAACATTTTTCAAAAGAAAATTTCTGAATTGCCTTTAAACATATGAAAAGTTTCTCAATTTCATTAAGGATCTGGATAATGCAAATGAAAACAAAATGAGACTCATATAAATCATTAAGAAAACTAACATGGCTATTCTTGACAAAAAATATTGAGCACTGGCAATTATCATGCACTGCTGGTGCAAGTATAGGTTGGTATGTCCACTTTGTTTAACTGATTGACACTATTTACTAATGCTTAATATGCGTACACTGTGATTCAGCAATATCAGCTCATGGAACATACCCAACAAAAATATATCTAATTTTCCATCAAAACATGCAGTAGAATATTCAGAGAACCACTATTCATAAAACCTCCAAACCCAATCCTAACAAGGAACAATAGAGTAGTGGATATTTATTCTTCATAATATTTATAAAATTATAGTGTATAAAAAAATGAAAATGAGCAATCTAGAAGTACATTTACAAGTGTATAATGTGAGTGAATCCAGCAACAAAAATTAATATGCACATTTATCCACTTATAGTAAAAAAAATTGGTGGAAATAATATATACACTTAGAAGTTTGACTAGGAGCTAAACTTTTTCTGGGTAATAGTAGATTTGTCCATAGAGAAAGGGAAAATAAGGGATTCTTTTGCAGTTCTAATGTTTCCTTCTGTTTTTGCTGTTGTTGTCTTGTTTAATCTGAAATGTGGCTATACTGATATGTTAAGTTTGTCACATTTATTTTGCTGTGGGCATTTGTTTATATGTATATTATATTTCAATAATAGGTCAAAATATAAATATAAGGGAAAATGTCTACACATATAGACACAATGTGCTTCACTTGTGTTTTTTTAAAAAATGCATTAAGCTGTGTGTAAATATCCACTGATGATAATATGGGGAGACCATATAATAAAAAATATATAAGAAACAGTTCATTTAATTTAAGATAAAATTATAATATATACCTAAATATAAGCTATGGACACGTGAATAAAACTATATTATTTATAGTTATTTGCAATAATATTGAGAGATTGACATATTGTTCTGTTTTATTAGGCACTGCCTACATTCTCAAGGGATTCTTGTCCCTCTAATTGAGAACATAATTCTCAATTGAGAACAAAGCAGGAATCCCCAGCATGGGAGTTTAATATTTTCTTGTTTATTGTGTGGGTTTCCACCCACTGATATGACAAATGAACACTTAGATATTCCATAGAAGCCTGATTTTCAAAAGAAAAAGGCATTTTAGAGAGGTCTCTAGTGAAATATTAATATTAATTATTGTTGGTAGCTGAACTTATGGTTTTCAGAAATTATATTCAGTGGATATTTATCATGTTTTTTAAGGGAAGAGGTTAAAATTTTTTAATATTTAAATTTGTGGAAACAAGTTGTTTATAAATATAACTCAACTGCCACTTCTTTAAAAAAATTTATTGTGTCTTCTGATTGTTTTGCAAATGATGAACCAAGAAGAGGAGAGTGTACTGAGAGGTATATTTTTTAATTATATATATAGTTAATTTTTAAAGTTAGTCTTCATCATTATTAGGTAGACATATAAGTTATAACATAAAATTTAATAATTTTTGTAGAATATAAAAAATAAAAAGTCAGAAATTGGCACACAACTGACTTTATAGGATATTTTGAAGATCAATATAATTTAATATATTACAGAGTAATGAGTCAGAAGGATAAATAAAAATCTAGAATAAGAAAAATAAAATAAAATTTCAGGTACACCAATTGTGTTTCTGCAAAATAAATTCAATGTATATTTTAGGTTAAGGCCCTAAAAATATGAGTATTATATATTTCCATGGATGTTGGAACTTAGAAACATGTTAATAAAAATTCAAGGGTAAAGGGAATATCAAAACATAAATTTTTATTTAGACCACTCTCTCCCTTGAAAAGGAGTCATGTCCAGATGATTTACTAAACATGTAGGGAATATCCAATAACCAATTCTCTGCAAACTTTTCCAGAAAATTAAAAAGAAGCATGTATTTCTCAACATTCACAGACACAGGCAGAAATGTGATAAATATTTTATGGGGAATTTGGTTTGCAATATTTTTTGTGTGTGCTGAGAATTTTTATTTCTTAAAGTAATCAGAAAGATAATTAAAATGACATTAAGAACTTAAGTGTACCATCCATCTTGAGTATAAATATCAAGTTCTATTTTCTGTAACAAAGACAACTTTAAAAATAACCTTTAAAATCTCAATAAATCTGTTAAAGAAATTGCCACAATATCACCCCTTGCCTCTCTTCACATCAAAATTAAATTTATATCTATTACTTAATTAATGACAGGGCTCAGCTTGTGACATAAAACCCCTGTGGCAATAATTACTGCCAATTGTGCAAAGCACAGTCTTGTTGAGGGTAGACATAAAATATACATACACAGTCCTTCAGCCATGCCATGAATGGTAAACTGACTTTGGTTCTAAAGTCCTTGCTGATATAAGAAGAAGGAAAACTAATTTACAATTGTATTTATAATATAACAATGGGCTCCTGTTGCTTGAAAATCTTTAGCATCATTAGAACACATGTTTTAGAGATATTGTAGTAAGACTAAAAGATCTGAAATGGGGACATGTATTTGAAAGTAGCCATAAGCAAGTCACACTTCCTTGCTCTCACAATTGATTATAACATTTGCTGCAAATAAAAAATGAGATAGATGCTATTGATATGGTTATCATTGTCAACAATATGCTTAACGAGCAAGGAAAATGCTTATCTAGAAAAAATCAATTAAAGTGAAATTCAATTTATTTCCCCCTTATAGATGCAAGTAAAACTCTTTTCCAAGTCATTTATGCAACAAAAGGAGTTATGATAGCACATGTTCTCAATCTAGATGAGAATGGCTTGGTAATTTAATGACTTCAATCTTTGGTATGTATCACATCCCAACCTCAAAGGATTAAACAGTTTAATTATGGCTGATTTCAAGCCACGTGTGATGTTTGGGCTAATTTCTCAAACTTAGCCAGGTAATGATGTCCAGTTGTTTGGTCAAGAAAATACTAGGCTAATTGTTATACAAGGACATTTCATGGACTTTAATCGTCAGCGAGTTGATTTTATCTGTGGCTGATTACATCTACAATCAACTGAGGTGATTGCCTTCAGCAATGAGTGAGGTCTCATCCAAACATGTGAAGGCCTTAGAGAAGTGATTTCAGCATTCACAGAGAGAATTTCCATCTCTACTTCAGACAGCCAGCATCTCCTGCGGAATGCATCAGAGTCTCTGTCTTGCAGCCTGCCCTACAGAATTTGAACTTGTGAATCCCCACAGTCATGAAAGATAATTTTATAAAATTTCATACCATTTACAGATATCTCCTGTCTGTTCTGTTTTCCTAGAGAACACTGACTAAAGCACCATGGCTATTGTCACATCAACCTAATTTCTTCCTTTTATGACAGTTTTTAAAATAGATTCCTGGGTTTCAAAAAATGATTCATAATTATTAACTTTCAAATCCATTGATCTCATATACATTCACATTTTTGAACCCCAAATAGTTCTAAAACCATTGATAGGTGTGTTGTATTCTTTGATAGGAGGTTCAAATCTGTAAGAACATGAATTTGAAAACAAGGTATATGATTTGCTAATAACAATAAGTAGTCTCTGATAACTATGGTTCTGTTATTGGGCAAGGGCTCATTGCCTGAAGCATACAAACACTCATAAATGAAAATATCCATTCCAATAAAAAGGATAAGTCACTCAGTTAACATAAGTTTTAACCATATCAAGTCAATGAATTGAAATAAGCTAAAGTAACAACTAATACCTCTGTAGTCAGAAGTTGAAGTTCTTGGCATAGTATAAAAATATATTCCAGTATATTTGGGTCAAGAACAAGGCATGAATACATTAGGTTCAGACTCCAGAAAGTAAAAAGTTTGAAAAACTATAAATTACAGAAGATGGGACAAAGTTCATAGAGTTATTGATGTATCTTTGGAGGACTGCAGATGATGTGGGCAAGTAAAAGTTCCACAAGGTTGTATTGTTTTTAATTTTCATTAAAGATCTAAGTGAGGCAGTTGAGATTTGTGACATGATATTTGCTAAGTATTTAGACAATATTGAATTCTTCCACATGAAAACTTGATTCTGAAATTCATTCATGTCACTTATCTACTGAGAATTTCTTCTGAGTCTTAATGGACAACATCCTTATTTTTGCATGATGATTTTAAAGCATAGAAAAGCATACTGGTGATGAATTCATTGAGAAGTTCAAAGGTTTTATTAGGAATGATGGGATTCCAGAAGAAAATATTGTAAATCTCACTGAAACAGGTAATGTGACTATACTTTTTCCTGAATGGCTGATATATAAATATACTATCAAGAAACATATTTATTTCTTTCAAATTATTTTTTCCAGAAATTATTCATTATAAAAATTCTATGCTGATTGCTTGCATTTTTCCCTGTTCCTATTTATCACAGAAAGTTGTCCTAAAAACTCTAATTATTAGATAATTGGAATCAGTGACTTCAAGGCCTGCCATATATTTTGTTAGTAGGTTAAACTTTCCTCTTATTCCTGCCACTATATAATCTAAGTCAATAAGCAAATATTGTGGCTGAACAGGTACCATATATTTACAGTAACTTACTTTCTTATTTCAATAACAGCAATTATGCAACTGGAGAATATTTTCTCTTTATCAGATAGCTTTGTTTCTAGTGGTACCTTCCAAGACCATATTGGTTGAAAAAATTAGGACAGAAGCAGTTATAGTGACAAAGCATAATAATACACCCAATGATGATTTAGGTATAAGCAACAGAAGCTGGTGGAGTATGGGAACACTAACAAAGCAGTTAAAGAGGCAAAGGTTCAAATCACAGTAATATACAAAAAATATGGAATGCTTCACAAATTTGAGTGTCATCCTTGTGCAGGGGGCATGCTAATCTTCCCTATATGGTTCCACTTTTGGTATACGTGCTGCTGAAGCAAGCACTGATTCACAATATTTTAAGGGGACTAGCACAAGGCTGTTAATTAAAATGATACATTATAGTTGCACTGGTATTTATAGTTGAAAATTGGAGAAAAAAAATACCATTAAATAATAGATACGTGAAATTTGTTTGATGTGTATTATGGAACATAAGGCAGAAACAAAACAAAATGTGTCACAACGTGAATACTTTTCAAGTAGTTAAAGCTATTTAAAATGTAGCAATAAGATTTACAGCACAGTAGCATGTAGGCAAGGTAAAACATATACACATAAAAACTTACATGATGTAGGCCATATAACAAGCATGGTAGAAAATGTGTTGATGTAGGAAAGGAGAATTTTGATAGGGTTTAGACAGAATAGAAAACATGAAATGTTGAAATATAAGAAAGTAAATATAACAAAAGACAAAAAAAAAAAAAAAAAGGTCCTAAACAGACAGAGGGTGGCCAATCACTATGAAATGACAAGTAGGAATAGCAAATTTCTGTCCTAAAGTCAAAATAAATAATATAATTTAAAAAAATACAATCTTATTGTATTTGTATTTGAAGTCATTCAATAAAGCAGTGCTTAAACCTTCTGAATAGTGTCATCCATTTGAGGTGTCTATTATAGAAATAAGAGCATATTGACTAGCCTGTGTTTTAGATACAATATTTTCCTCCCAACATTGCATGTTAAAAGGGAAAGTTAACCAAAAGTAAAACATAGGAACTCATGAAATAAATTAATAAACATGATTAAACAAAAGTACATACATGTACAAATAAATTAATATTTGCTCACTGGTGAGCACAAATTGTCCTGAACAATTAGTAGACAGCCCCAGGCATTTTGTGAAACTTTCAAATGCTTCAAGAAAAATCAACAAATTGCTTAATGTCTCCTGAAGGAGAATCAAAAGGGTGAAAAAAAATCTATACTTTGTTCTCACTGTGCCATGTTAAGAAGCACATGGGGGAGTCAATACAAAGGATTCATTACAGGTAAAAAGATAATTTCATCTGATGTCATATTTTATCATTATCTACAATGTCTCAGTGACATTTGCAAGGACTCACTTTTCTTTGATGACAAAGACATAGTAAACTATGAACATTTGATTCAACTCTGTATGCATTCTACTATGCAATAGTGCCTGAGCAAAATGGGACCTTTCTTCTTTTTTCTTTATATTAATTTTTCACATTTCACATTGGCTGTAAGTCTTCATTTTTGTACTGGATGTGAAGTTTCATTCCCACAAGCATCTTGAAAACATCATTATTATATTGCTTATATAATATTTATGCTTTATATAAAGAAGTTTATGATAATGGTAGTCAAAACTGAGAGCAAATAAAGCATAATTAAAGGGACAGGAATAAAAAATTTCACAGATTTCTAAAGGCAAAGCTATTCAGTCCTTTATTTGGAGTTCCTCCAAATTCTTTTGTCTTTTAGTGGCCCTAATCTCATCAATGTTCTTCTAATAACAAAAGTGATATTTAATGTAAATTGAGATAAATGTAAAAAGATGCATCAAAAATCAAAATCAAATAATCAGCAAGGATAATAAACTAGATGAAAAGAATTGTTGCTTTCCATAAAATTCCAAAGCCAGTGAGAGGAAGTGTACTGAATTCTCTTACCTTACAGGAAGATCTGTACTAACCAATGTAATTTTTTTCCTTAAATGTTTCATCATTGCAGCTAAACAAGATTTATATTGCTTCTTACGGTAATCACTAACAATATTTTTTTATAAGTATAATATCTACTGAGCTTGATTTGATAATTCTGACATAAAGAAAGTGTGCATGGGGGCTGGATAGGATATGAGAAAGTTACAACCTTAAAGCAATGTTTTATGTAATATCTGTGTGGTCATCAAGAATTACTTTTACACTTTTCTGTCATAAATTGTATTTTTCTATTTAGTTGCTTGGAGCCTCTTCAGAGCATGCTGGCATTGTTATTTTCATTATAACCAGGTTCATTCCTATGATTTTTTTAAAAAGAAAATATTGATGGTCATAATTTTTTAAACCACTAATTCTTTTATCTTCACCTGTTATCCTCATCTTACACTGATTTGTTTTAAAATCTGTTACTATTGGGGTTATATTTACATTTTTATTTGATGTCATTTATGTTTATCTGTATTATAGTGCAGGGAAATTCTATGTGACAAATGTCCATGTGGTCTTAGTGTGCAGAAAGGTCTAAAATAACAAGTAATCCATGAACACCTAATCCTTAGTGTATTTTATTTTGCCTTTATGCTGTTGGGTAATATATCAAATTTTAACTTATTTTTCCCATAAAGTAGATACTTTCTTTTATCAAAGGGAATTTTTTATGAAAATTCATTATAGAAAACCAAAAACAACGTCTTCACTTTCTCCCTTGCTCAAATTTCCTCATTTTATCTAGGATTCTTCAAAAAGAAAATATATTTGATGTTTAACAAAAAAATTTCTTATACCAGTTATAATGAAAATGACTCTAAAGGAGGAGGAAATATTTTAAGTAAATTTATACTTAAGTGAAGTTATATTAAAATATTTAAGTAAAATCATCTGATGGCCCAATTTTTGATCATGGTATATGGGAGTGGAGGAAAGCTGTGGTGAGTTACGTGGAAAACAACCTTCTCAACCTTTTCAACATCGTAACCCTGACATAAACATAATAAAAGAATCATTTTTCAAGTGACTTACTGTCACCACTTAAAAAAATAAAATGAAAAAAAAAAACCACAGTGTATTTAATATTTGAGAGCTCCTTGCAGATACCACACACACTTTGAAACAGGTTTTAATAATTCTCACTTATTTTCCCCAACAACCCTGCAAGAAATATTCATTTTTCAGAAGTGATTAAGGAGATTTAGAATACATCCATCATATTCCCAAAGCTCCTCTTTTTATTTGGAACAAATGGTGGTATACAGAGGCTTTATCTCTCTATCTCTCTATCTTATATCTCTTTATAGTTCTTGTGTCTTACCTACTCATTGGAGCCATTGTCATAATGCACACCCCTGAGGGCAGGCACAAAGCCTTCTCCACCTGTGGATCCCATCTAACAGTGGTAGTAGTGTTCTGTGGGACTTTAATATTTATGTATGTGCAGTCCCAGTCTAGTCATTCCAATGACACTGATAAAGTGGCTTCCATATTTTACACACTGGATATCCCCATATTGAATCCATTGTTCTATAACTTGAGAAACAAATATGTAAAATATGCCCTAAATAAGACTTGGAAAAAAGTATGCAATTTGTTTTCTTAAAGTTCCCTGTAGAATATGGTACCTTTCAATTACATTATGGAGTTTAAGCCTTGTTCTGTATGCTGGCAGATTTGATAGTAATCAACACAGGTTTACAGATTGCCTTCTATGTACCAACCACTTTTCTAAATACTCCAAATAAATTGAAAAAATGAACTGAGCACTAAAAATAAAATCTGTCCCCCTTGAGGGGGACAAAAAAACGTCAAAGAGAGCAGGTATGCTGAGTGGACATGTAGAACAGTATTAGACATACAGAGGGAGATACAAGGACTCTATATTTTACTCACCTATTAACTCACATTATTTATTTTTTTAATAATTGTTTTTATTTTTAAAAAGATACTAAGATTACATAAATGTTACACAGAAAATATATGCCCTACTCCCCACACCTCCCACACCCTCCCACATAAACATCCTTCACTAGTGTGGCACATTCATTGCAACTGATAAATGCATCCTGGGGCTTTGCCACTGAGCATGGACCATAGTTCACATTGTAGTCTACACTCCCTCCCACACAGTTCTGCATGTTATGTGATGATATAAAATGGCCTATATCTGTCGTTGCAATGTCATTCCAGATGATTCCCATGTCCCAAAAAAGCCCCTGTATTACAACTGTTTTTCCTCTCCCTACCCCCAGAGCCTCCTGTGGTCACTGCCTCCACATGAATGTTGTAATTGTATTTAGCAATATGTGAAAACAATAATAAAACAGAAATGTGGAGTAGGTTTAACATTCAAATTCAATTAATATCATTCACTGCACTAAAAAACTAAAATAGAAAAACCATATGGCATCTTAATAGATGCAGAAAAACACTTTAAAAGTTCTAATACGTATTAGTGATTAGAAGAAAAAAAAACAACTATGTCCATACAAGTATTAAAATAGTTACCTCAAACTGATAAGAGGCATTCATGAAAAACCTACATCTAACATAATAGATAATAGTGAATGATTGAAAATATTTCCACTAAGATTAGAACAAAACAAGTAGGTCTGCTCTTACCAATCCTATTTAATATTGTGCTTGAGTTTGTAGTAAAACCACACATGGGTAAGAAAGATGGAGTAGAAATTATCCAGATAAAAAAGAAGTTATTTTTATTAAAAGTGTCATGATTGTGTAAGTAGAATATATAATGGAATCAACAAAAATTTACTAGAACTAAAGAGCAAAATTAGCAAGAGGCATGCACACAGGATAAAATTAACAAAACAAAACACCTTTACTGAACCTTGTACTAAAGCTAACTCAAAAGGGTCATGAATTCAATGAAAATGTTAAGGTATAAGACTTTTAGACAAAAACATAGAAGAAAATGAAAATTTCAGGATCTAGTGATAGGGAAAGACTACATAGACATAATGTCAAAAGGACAATCCATAAAAGCCCAAAATGTTAATTTTGTTTTCATCAAAATTAAACCAACACATCAATTGCACTCTTGGATGTTTATCACAGATAAATAACTGATTTTCTTACACTAATGTTTAAATGAATGTTCATAGAAGATTTATTTATAATAACTAAAAACTGTAAATAATTCACAAGTCCTTCAAGGAGGAAAGAATTAAACAAACTGTAATATATCCATATTATCTTATTTTCCCAGCTGTGTGTAGTAGGAAGTGATAAAAAGGAGGTAGATAGTAGGCACACTAAGAAACTTTGGAGGTGATATATATTTTCATTATTGTGATTATTTTCATGGTTTTACAGGTGTGTAAATATCACAAAATTGGTTAAGTTTTAAGATTTAGGTATGTGAAATTTATTATTTTCAATCATACCTCACAGAGGTGGTTTTTTTCAACTACTAAATATATGAAGACATTCAACCAAAAACAAGAAGAAAAAATTGACAAGAAACAGACCTACAGTTAATACATATATAAAGTGGTAATCAATGGGCAACATGGAAAGTAAAGAGAAACAATATTTTAATGTAGATGAAAGCTAAATAATTTATCATAAATTCCCATTTAACAGGAAGGACATAATTCATATTCTTTTCTCAGGTGTGAAGAACCAGACAACCTCATATATTTACTGTCGGAAGACTCTATTGGTACCATCAATCTGAAATAGTTAACAAATTTAAATGCCATATTGTATATCATTTTACCAAGATATGTCACTACTGATGTGTGTTTGTGTGTATAAATATTTATACATATACCTAAATACATACTTAATGCAAATATACATATATATGCATATTTATATGCATGTGTGTGTAGGTGGCTGTTTATGTGTATCTCTACCTGTATCTATATCTATATTCTGTATCTATCTATATCTATGTCTTTATCTATATATGTATCTATATCTATCTACATACCTATGTCTCTCTCTTTGTCTCTATCTCTGTCTCATCTATCTATCTATCTCTATCTCTATCCATACACACACAAACAAACACACAGCTGTAGATATGTGATATGTATATCACAGGGAATTTTGTACACAGAATTTTAAGGGCACAAGGTCAAAGTTGCTCATTAAACCATTTTAGTGGTATTGATAGCCGAGAATTGAAGACAAAAAGTATCTCCCATTTAAAAAATAAATGGGTGAAATCTGTTAGATATATATTGTAGACTATATGAGGAAGAAGAAAAAAAAATCACAATATGGAACCAAAAATAATACTTAAAATGCCCTTTCTCATGATGAAGAAATAAATTACTGCTGCCTCTAATCCAACTCTCAGTCTTCAGAACTTTTAAGTAAGTAGTCACCATCGCACTCAATTGGGGGCTCATCCAGGAACACGGGATCGAGGAGAGACCCTCAAACACCTTCTCTGACTGGCAGGACATCCTGCTGAAGTTTTATGGTGGCCTTCAGCATAGGAAAAGTTGGGGGTCTCTCCCCATCATCAGACCCAAAGGAAGCAGAGATTGAAACAGATGCACAGGAAAAAATATCCAGACCTCAAAAACTGAGTTAAAAGAAATCACGTAAGTCTGTGCACAAACCCTGGTAAAAGACTTTGTGTCTGGGGCCTGGTTGACTTGAAAAGTGGGGACTTAGTTCTGAAAGATCCCGTTGAGTCAGCAAGACTGAGTATAATACAAGACATCTCATAAAAGATACGTTAAGTCAGTGAGATTGATTATAATATGAGGTCTTAGGCAAGATACAGGGTGATAAGTAAGGACTAGGGGCCAGTAACTCTTCAGAAATCTCAGGGGAAATGGGAAAGACAAATTCTAAAAGCAGTCGGCAAGAAACTTTAGCAGAGGAACCCGAGAACAGCCCATTAGGGACAAAGTTAGAAAATTAAGATAATCTTCCAAAATATAAAGGAAAAAGTAAAGAAACAAAAATAAAACAACAACAACAACAACAAAAAAAAAACATGATAAAATGTTATTTAATCTGGGCTGGAATTCCCCTTAAGAGTGGAGCTGTTCACTGGCCAAAGTTCAACTCCATGGAAAAGTGGGTTTGTCAAAACCTAGATTTGTAAACAATGCCCTCTCAGAGAAGTTCTCCTAGGGCAAGGGAAACTGGTTTTGTGAATGCTCCCTTGAGTAGTGTTAAAATAAATTTCAAAAAGGAAATGAAAAATCTATTAGAAAACCCTTCAGGCTTAGCTGACCAATTTAATCAATTTCTCAGCCCAAATGTTTATACTTAGACCAAATTAATGTCCATTTTAGATCATTTCTTCTCTAGAGAAAAAAAACAAGGACAAGTTAGAAGAGCAGGTATGAAGGCCTGGGGTGATAATCACCCAGTAGCCCAAGGGGGACCCAGAGGGGAGTTGAAGTATCCCCCTCCAAGACCCTACCTGGGATCATAATAATGCTGCCCACAAGAATAACATGAGAGATCTAAAAAGTATAATTGTCCAAGGAATTAGAAATGGTTTTCCTAAGAGTCAAAATTTATATAAAGCTTCAGAAACAAAACAAGAAAGAGAGAAAACTCCCACAGCTTCCTTGAATAGGCTAAAAGATTTGGTGAGAAAATATTCAGGCTTAGAAATAAATGATCCAGCAGCCCAAAACCTACTTAAAGTATACTTTGTAACTAACTCATGGCCTGATATTAATAGAAAATTTCCAAAGATAGAAGAATGGGCAGGCAAGCCACTGGATGATTTATTATCTGCAGTTCAGCAAGTGTATGTAAGAAGGAATGAAGAGGAGAAGAAAGAACAAACCAAGGTTATGATGCAGGCTTTAAAACTGCAATAGGAAGGACAGACTAAGTTAATGTTGCAAACTGTACAAACAATGACTAATTCTTTACAGAAACCTAGTGCTGGAAGGGGCAAAGGAATTCCCTTTCAGGGACATGGCAATCAAGACTGGTTCCTAGTCCAGAAAGGGAAAGGGCTGTTCCTCATCATCTACTTGATCTCAGTGCTGGGCAACTTGGGCATTATCATCCTCACCAAAATGGACTCCAGGCTACAAACCCCCATGTACTTTTTCCTCAGAAACATGGTTTTCACCGATCTTGGTTATTCAAATACTGTGGGACCCAAAATGCTAGTAAATTTTATTGTGGATGAAAACACAATCTCCTATCATTTTTGTGCCACACAGCTAGCTTTCTTTCTTGTGTTCATTGTTAGTGAAATTTTTAATCTGTCAGCAATATCCTATGACTGCTATGTCACCATGTATAACCCACTGCTCTACTCAGCCATCATGTCACAAAGATTATGCCACATGCTGGTGGCAATCCCCTAAGTCTACAGCACATTTATTTCCCTTCTGGTCACCATAAAGATTTTAAATTTATCCTTCTGTGGCTACAGTGTCATCAGTCATTTCTTCTGTGACAGTCTTCCCTGGTTACCTCTGTTCTGTTCTATCATGCAAGACATTGGATTGATAATTCTCATTTTAGCAGCTTTAGATTTGATTTTATCTCTTTCAATAGTTCTTGTATCTTACCTGCTCATTCTTGTAGCCATTCTCAGCATGCACTCTGCTGAGGACAGACACAAGTCCTCCTCCACCAGTAGATCCCACTTAACAGTGGTCGTAGTATACTATGGGACTTTAATATTTATGTATGCACAGCCAGAGTCCAGTCATTCCTTTGACACTGATAAAGTGGCTTCCATATTTTACACTTTGGTTATCCTGATGTTGAATCTCTTGATCTATAGCTTGAGAAACAAAGATGTAAAAAGATGTAAAAGCCTTATATAAGGCTTGGGAAAAATTATGTAATATATTTCCTTAAAGTTCTCTGTATACTCTAAATCCTGTAAATTGGATTAAAAAGATTTTAATTCTATACACAGAGAGGATAGGAAGCACAAATATGTCCAACATATATTGATAGTTTACTTTCTATATATTAGTTACTCTTTGAAATGCTATAAATAAATTAATGAACAAAACATCAAGAATAGTGGCTCTCCTTTTGGGTGAGAGATAGATTATGAACATATAATTAAGTAAATATTAAATTATAATAGAATACATTGGGGGATGTGGTGTACTGAATTGTGTACCACAGTTTGGACATGTTCTTGGTCTTGATCTGTATTCTGGTGGGTATAGACCCATTGTAAATAAGATCTCTAGAAGATGTTACTTCAGTTAAGGTATAACTCAACAAGGGTCCTTTTTAAGCAGAATGAATTTCAGACAGAGGGAGAGAAAGCCACATACACACATACACACACACAACACACACACACACACACACAAAAGCCAAAGAAAAGGGAACTGAAAGGAAAAAAGTAAAAATATCACCATTTGCATTTTCAAGTGATAGAAGAGCTGAGGACCAAGGATCTTAGGCAGCCAGCCCCAAAATGCCACAGTCTTTGGCAAGAAAGCCTCTCCTTGCTAAGGCCTTCAGTTGAACTTCTCCTAGCCTCCAAACCATTCCCATTAGTTAAACCAACCCTTTGTATGGTATTTGTTTAAGCAGCCAGGAAACTAAGGCAGAGATCTATAGAACAAAAAAGCAAGCAAGGAGAATTGTTTCACTGAGGGAGTTTCACGAAGAGCTTGAGATACAGAGGGGTTCTTGCAATGATTCTGATGTTTTTCTTCCCTATTGGAATGAATTTTGCAGTGTCCCAGTGTGCACGTGTGTGTGTGTGAGTGTGTGTTTTCATATAAGCCCTTTCCATCTGTTTTAGTTTTCATAATCTTTACAGAAATGTATTAGAGATTTTTAAAATATATTTTTTTATTCTTTCCAATAGATACTTAGATTACATAAAATGTTACATAAAAAATAAGGGATTCCCATAAGCCCCACTCCCAACACCTCCCACTATTCCCCACATTAACAACTTCTTTCATTAGTGTGGTACATTCATTGCAATTGATGCACACATTTTGGAGCATTGACATTAAGCACGGATTTTAGTTTAAATTGTAGTTTACCTTCTTTCCCATTGAATTCTGTAGGTAATCGCAGGATATATAATAGCCTGTATCTGTCATTGCAATGTCATTCAGGACTATTTTAAGAACTGAAAGTGACCCTGTATTACACCTCTTTTTCATCTTCCCTGCCTTCAGTACCCTGCAGATTTGCAACACCTACTCTCCAGCTCATTGGGCTCACCCAGGACAACTAACAAGGAGGTGAGGATGGACAGCCACCATACCAAGGAACCAAGAGAGTCTACAACTGCAAGCAAGAGAGTCCCATCCATCATTTATATGGGATCGAAGCCCCCTCTCAATTAGAGGTGGAGTGAGCATCACCATCCCAGAATCCTCAGGATTGGGGAATAAAATATGGACTAGAGTGGATTTACTGTATTCTACTATAGACTTCTTGTAATTTTAGAAATGGAAGAAATTATATCATTTATGTGGCGACAGTGTATTAGGTTTTGACTCAATTCTGATTAGAAGAAGTCTCAGCACCTAATCCAAGCCTTGAGCTCCACTCTTTCCTCATTAGTGTCTTTATTTCACATGAGTCTGTTAACACAACATACTTTGTAATTAATCAATCAAAAGGATCAGCTCAGATCTGTTTTAGGCAAGCATCCCATTATGCCTACATCAGTAGATATAGGAAATTAAGATAACTTCCTTGATGACAGTCCATAGAAGGCCTCTGGTTTTAACTTTTTCCCCACCTCATTATTCTTGTTTAATAATGTGGTGTCAGGAGACAGAATAGGAGTAGAGAGTGGTATGCCAGTGTTAAATCTGGGCAGAACCTATGATAAGGTGGAAGGGGTGGTTTGGCAGTAGGTGGGGTTGATGGAGGTACAGGGATGTGAGCAGGGTCTGTGATGCTGGAGTGTGAGAGTGAGCAGGGTTGGAGGGGTAGTTTGGACTATTCATAGAACTGGGGTGAAGGCTGGAAGGAAGAACAAGTGAACCCTGGGAAGGTGGAGATCTGTGGTTGAAAATACAATTGTAGGGACATTCTTCTGGCAAATATTGCAGAAGAGGGTCACTGGTGTAGTGCATTGTTGGTGGAGGGATGTGTGAGAAAGAGTGCACCTGGGGCATGCTTTTATGAAATATTAATGTGTTCATCTTGTCATAGGATGTTATTTCAGTTGGTATTGACCCACACAATAAACAGCAGAATATTAAACTCCAAAATAAGTTAAATTAAATTTTTAAAAATAATGTGTTTTATTCATGAACTATTATATGTCTTTATTGCTTTAAAAACCAGTTTAAAAATTATGTTCCACATATTTTGGATCATTGGGTAAGAAGACTATTCAATGAAGAAAATTAAGTTTGTTTTCTCTTTTGCATTGAGTTGACTTTTCTCAATGTAGGTGAATATTTATTATGTACTATATTTTCATTGACTTTCAATGTTTGAGTAGTCTACTATGAGATGAAAAAGGAAATAATGCTATGGTTTTCATTATGCTATATTCTGAAGCCAGTAAAGTCTGATATATGGCAACGGGAGAGTTGTCAGCTTTGGGAATACAGTTTCATTAATGTCACTCCCCCAATTTTCCAATATTTGTTTCTATTTATTGTTTTAATATTCCTAGGATTTACTAAAGCTAATAGAGTCTATAATATTTGCTTATTTCACAATCATGAAATAAATTTCCCTGTGTATCTAAGGAAATGTTATAAATATACTTTATCAGAAAAAAAGAGAAAGGGCATGAAATATTGTCATTTGAGGACAAATAGTACCAAAGAGTTGGACTAGTTAAAAGGCATCTTTTGGATGGTAATAAGGGCTACCAGATAATAAGAATATCTCACTCTTTTATAATATTATATTATAGACATGTTAATTATCATATGATAGTTCTTTGTGTCTTAATGCAAACATCATGACAGCTCTTTGAGATAGATTCTACTAATATATCCATTTTTCAGAAGATAAAATGGAGACTTAGTGAGGATAAGTAAATTTTCCAAGTCCATACAGGTACTAGACATTAGAACCAGGTTTCAAACACAGGTGGTTCAGCTTCAGATTTGATGCTCTTTACAATTGCCCTACTCACTTGTTACACTCTTTTTTTTTTTTTTTTTTTGCTTCACTGATACCACCCTAGATATGGCAGACAATAAAACTCCACTCTGACAGGTGTCAGATTCAAAATGAAGAAATATCAGGGTGAGTAATAAAGTAGTGAATAGCTAGAAATGTTTCTGTCATAGAAAATGAATTCAATGAAAAATATACTTAATGAATTAATAAGTTGAGTCAGAATGATAAACAAATGAGTATATGGTTTGCATGACTGACTTGCTTAAACCAAAAAATGGAAAGCTATCATGTAGTGGATGCAGGACATAGTCTGGGCATGTTTATAATAAATTTGAGAGTGGGGGCAGAAATTAGCATTACATCATAAGGAACATGCTGAAAAAGGAATTTTAAAAAGGAACTTTCTATTTTAAGAAAATATTTCTTTCCTGCAAAGTTCAGTCACCATTTAGGAATGAAGAGTGAGGAGAAACAGAATGCCAAACAAAACAAAACAAAATAAAATAATACACACACACACACATGCACACACAGTTATTATCAATAGGTATTACTTCCTAAAAATGAGTGGTGTGTAAGGAGAATATTTCTTCACATAACTTTCTGCTTCCCAGATTATAAATGCTATCATGTGATTTTCAATCATTTAGTGCATTAATTTAAGGGCAAGATAATGGATAATATACTGACTCTGAGCTACTGAAACAATTTAAGCCATCTACCCCACTACTTCCAATATTAGACTTTTTAAAAAAATTAATTAAATTCTCTCCTTGAGCTATTATTTGTTGGATGGTCCATTATATGCATGGAAAATCATTCCCAAATGGTACAATGGGGAAAGGTAGAAGCACCACATGCATTTGTGAAGATGGACACCATGTAATTCTAGGGTGTCATTCATATAAAATAATTTTTGAAAGAAACCCACAACAATGAGCAATATATTGGATGTTGCCATGATTCATGTAAAATCCAAAATCTGACACCACAGTGCTTAGATAGATAAAAGGGGAAAACATAAAACTCAGGGATATCCAAAATTACAAGAAAATAATCATTTCTCATTCACCTATATAGATTGTCATTGAAGGAGCTCCTGAAAACAGAACAGAGAAATAAAAAAAGAGGAAATATTAATGGAGAAGCTTGAGAATATATGTGAAAAAGTATTATCTTTAGTATAAAAAGTGTTCTGTGATTCAAGAAAATATTTAATGATCCACAATAATCTTTATAACCCCAAGTGTCAAATTCAGCTGAATATGATTTCTTAATTGGGGAAAATTACCACTGGGGAAGAGGAAGATAAGGGAAATGGCAAATTGGTACCACATCCTACATTATCCCCTGGAGAATGAGTAAACAAGTGGAAAGCTGAACAGGAATTCTATGAGGTAGAGAGATCTCAGTGTGATGAAAAAGTTTTGGTAATGGAAAATGTTGAAGGCAGAACACATTGTGAATGTAATTAACACTATTGAACTGTACACTTGAAAGTTATTAAAATGGGAAAATTTATGTGGTATATGTTTACCACAATAAAAATTTTAAAATAAAATCAAGCAATAGGAGAAGCTTTATTTTAACTTCTAGTATATGTGAATGGCACATCCTGGAACACTGAGGGAATGGAAGAAACACCTCATGATTTTAGCTCCCAGTATCATGTGGTGTTTTCTCCATTATCACTATGTAATATATAAGCAGAAGTTTGCAGGGCATTTACAGCAAGTCTTACCTTTATAAGCTTCTTGATGAGAAGTATTAAAATATTTTGTATTATATTTTCTAACTCCCCCCAAAATGTGTGAAATAATACATGTACATATAGCCAAAGGTAAGTACACAAGTATACATCTATTTATATAATTTATAACTCAATATATTGGTTTAACACTCAGAAAAATAGAAATCAGTCAACCCTACAGTAGGCAAAGTAAAAATTCAGTTTTTATTCTGTCATAGAAAATGTTGGTATTTTTAAAATTCACTTCTTCATGGAATTCCTTGACAATTAAATCCATCATTGATTCCATAAAATTTATGCGCTTATTTTTAAAATAAGTAATTTGGAAGAAAAACAATACAAGGACCTTTTCAAGGTTTTATCTTTGTGAGGTTGTTAAATTTTCATGTATTTTTCTAATCATAAAGAAATACAATACTAACATGAGTAAACATAGTTTCTGCCTCTTGCAGTGGGGATTATACATAGATTAGTCTCTTGTTACCAGGTCTAGATATAAATAAACTAACATTTTTTTCTCATTGTTAGCTCAATTTTTATAGGATTTATAGAGGAATAATTCAAAGACCTTACAATTCACCCATTCATAGTGTAAAATTCAAGATTTTTAAAAATATATTCACAGTGTGAACGATTACCACAATTTTAGAACATTTTTACTGCCCCTGTAAAGAACCCTATCCATATTAGCAGCCACTCTACAACTTCCTCCATCAGACTTAGACAACCAAATATCTTTCTTTTCTATATGGATTTGCCATTCTGAACGTTCATATGAATGGAATCATAAAGTATGGTGGCTTCGTTCACTTAGTCTGATATTGTCAGGTTTCAACCACATGGTATTAAGTATCAAACTCCATTTTTTCCTAATAACATTCTATTGTCTGGATATATCACCTTTTGTTTATCCACTAGAATCAGTTGATGGACATTTGAGTTGTCTCCATTTTGTGATTACTGTAGCTAATGTTGCTATGGATATTTGTTGACAAGTTTTTACACAGTCATGTTTTCATCTCTCTTGGGTATATACCTAGGAGTAAAATTAATGGGATATAAAGTACCTCTATGTTTAATATTTGGAAGAATTGTCAGATGGTTTTCTAAAGTGGTCCAACACATTTACATTTCTACTAGCAGTATATGAGGGTTTCAATTTCTCTACATACTTGCCAACACTTGTTATTTTCTCTATGACTTTTGTCATCTTAGGAGATAAGAGGTGGTATTGTAGTTTCATTTGCATCTTCCTGATGACAAATAATGTTGAATACCACTTCATTGGCTTATTGGTCACTTATATATCTATATTATATATATTATTTGGAGAAATGTCCATTCAATCATTTGCTCATTTTAAAATTAGGGTATTTCTCTTTTTGTCAGAACACTGTTTTCTGCTCCAAATTGTCAGTAAGAAAGAGAGAAATCTATTATCACTTCCAGGGGAGGGGACCCACTGCATGGAGTGTAGCAAAGAGCATAACCGTACATGCCATCAAGAGCAGCAGTCTTCAGGTCCCAACCTACTATGCTCTTTGCAGGTGTCAAGTTCACAACAAAAGCACAACTCACACCAGTACTGGATGGAACAATGTTTACTCATATACACAAAGCAGGATCAGCTTCCATAGTGGGTGTTATTCCCCCATGGTCAGCCGGTCTCAATCTACAGGATATGCAGGGAGATGTTCTATGCAGACTTCTTGCCATAATGCCCTCTTAGCCAGGAACAGATATAACAGAAAGGGTGACTTGGGTGTCATAAAACTCACATATTTTAGCCAGACTGTCTCCAGTGAAGGTTTATATATGCTCAGGGCAAAGGGAGAAGGGATGTACCAGTAGGTGGCTTCTAGGTGCTAAGAGATGTGTTTTACCTCAGAATACTCCAAAAAAAGGGAATCAGCCCACATTCACCATTCCATCCTAGGGGACAGAATTACAAAGTCCCAAGGACATGATTTTATTTTTGGGTTGCAGGGAAAGGTGGCAGCCTGTGTTTGGCCTATTCTCTACCAAATTTTTATTACTTAGTTTTAAACACAATTTATATATTCTAGATTCAAGTACATAATCAAACATATGATTGGTAAATCCTTCCTCCCATTCCAGGAGTGGTCTTTTTACTTTCTTGTTGGTGTCTTTTGAAGCAATTCATTATATCAAATATATTTTTCATTTCTTGATTGTGCTTTTGCTGTTTTACTAAGCAGCCATTGCCTAAACAAAGGTCACAGGTTTAAGCCTGTTTTTTTGTTTTTTTTTTTTCAAAGATTTTTCAAGTTGTAGCTTTGACATTTAGGTCTTTTTTTCCATTTTGAGTTTATTTTTGCACATGATGAGAAATGTGGATCCAACTTCATTCTTTTGCATGTGAATATGCAGTTGTTTTAGCACCACTTGTTGTAAAGAAAATTCTTACTTCATTGAATTCTCTTGGCATCTTATTAGAACAATTGACCATAATTGACCTCAATGGGCAAAGCTGGAGTCTTTTGTGTCACATGGCAGAATCAAACATGGCAGTTCCCTTTTTCTGGGTCTGTCTACCTGTGTGTCTGTTTATATCAGACCCAGCAAGGGGACAGAAACACAACCTGTGTTAAGCCTCACTGACATAGTCCAATCAAATGCCCTAAAGAGATCTTATCAAGTAATCTAATCAAAAGGCCCTCAACTGAATTTAATATAATCAAAGGGTCTCAAACTGTCATAGAAGTTAACTCAGATTTTGATAAAGATTCGCTCATATCAGTAGAACAATTAGGAATATGGCCATTTTAGCTATATTTAGTACTCTGATTGATAACCTTGAGATAAGTATCCATTTATTTAGGTTTTATTGAATTCATTTTTTTAATATATATTTTATTTTTTAAAATATATTTAGATTACACAAATGTTACACAAAAATTTAGGGATTTCCATATGTCCTGCTCCCCACATCTTCCACAACCTCCCACATAAACATCATCCTTCATTAGTGTGGCACATTTATTGCAATTAATATTAATAATATTAATATTATTATTAATAATTAATAATAATAAATGTCCTGGGGCATTGCCATTGAACATGGACCATAGTTCACATTGTAGTTTACACTCTCTCCCACACAATTCTGCAGCCTATGAGAAGATATATAATGGACTTTATCTGTCATTGCAATTGCCATTCAGGACAATTTCCAACTCTGGATAAAGTCCCTGTATTACACCTGTCTTTCCCTCTCCCTACCCCCAAAGCCTCCAGTGGCCACTGCCTCCACATCAATGCTGTAATTTCTTTCATTGCTAGAATCACAATAAGTCTATAGAACAATGCCAGTAAGCTCACTCTAGTCCATAGTTCATTTCCTAGTCCTGAGGATTCTGGGATGGTGATGTCTACTCCACCTCTAAAGGAGAGAGGGCATCAAATCATTTACAGCTGAAGGATGGGACTTTCTTATTTGCAATTGTAGACTCTCTCGGTTCCTTGGTATGGTGTTTGTCCATCATCAACTCCTTCTTAGTTGTCTTGGGTGAAATCAATGAACTGGAGAATAGGTTTTACAGCTCCATTGAGGCTAGGTCCCAACTGGCACATGGACAGCCCAAAGATTCAAGTCTTTTGGACATACACCTACTAACTCCAGCATCAATATAGGTTCAAATAGAAGGGACAGATGAGCCATGTGTAGGGAAGCCATAACTGAGTCCAAATCTGTCAATCTCAGGAGCACAAATTCCAAAGTAGGGTTCACTGGCAAGGCACCAAACTCTGGAGCTATCTGCTCTGACCATAAGACCTGGGTGTCTCCAGAGCCCTCAGGAGCCCTACAATTTGAGGTAGTATCCAATATGGCAGTCTATGAGATCCTGCTGAGATGTACATAAGTGTTACCTCTGGGATGACCTCCCAACTCACTATGAAGACTCTTAGCCATATAAACCCATTTGCCTTTACACTTTCATCTTTTTATTCAAGGTCTTTTTCCAGTTGCATTGCTACTTGGTGTTTGGTAGTAATCCCATGGTGCCAGGGAGGCTTATCCCTGGGAGTCATGTCCAAACACTGAGGGTAAGGCTATACATTTATATGCTGAGTTTGACTTAGAGAGAGGCCACATTTGAGCAACAAGGATGCTTTCAGGAGGCAACTCTTAGGCACCCCACACTAGGCTAAGTTTCAATTTCTAAAGCAAAGACTCACAAGCATAGTCATCAATATAAAGGGCCCATCAATGGACCACTCTCCTTTGCCAGTCATTGCCCCTGCACTTGGGGGACAGTTGCTGTTATATTAGAGAACAAGACAGAGCTCTACAGGATGGGAGTTCAATATTCTTTGTGTTGTGTGAATCTCCACCCACTATGGCAATGCGCCATGAACATTTGAACACATTTATATACCTTATATGTATGTCCAGGTGAACTTCCTCCCATGTATCCCCATCACTGAAACTCCTCACCAATGATCCTCCTCTGCCCCATTGCAACCTTTCTTGATCTAAAGCTTCTTCAAAAAGGAAGCCAATAAAAGAGCCAAATACAATTAATAGGAAAATGAAATAATAATGGTAGGTTTAAATATAAAAAATAAAATACATAAAAATTTAAAGAAAACTAAATATAAAATAACATTTAAAAATTGGGATATTAAAAAATAATAAAAAATATTTTTAAAAATGTTTTTGACATTTTGCTTTTCATCACTGTAATATCTGTTGTCTTGTAGGTACAGTGATATTTTTTCCATTTATTCCCCAGTGTCTTACTTTTTTTCATTTTGTTTTTAAAGATGTTTCAGGTCACAGTAAAGTCACATACTGAATACGGGGACTCCCACATACCCAACATCCTCTCCCTTTCCCTCTTTAATATTAATACCTTTTTATATGTGGATGGTAAATTTGTTACAACTGATATACAAATAACGAAGCGTAGCTACTAACCGTGGTCAATGGTTTACATTATGGTTTACATTTTAGACCGTACATTTTTATAAATTTTGATGATATTTAACATGACTTGTGTCATCATTGCAAGATCATATAGAACACTTCCATTGCCCACTAAATACCGCCTGCTCCATCTATTCTATTCCTCCCTCCCCCACCCCTTGGGTCCCATGTGACCACCAGCTTGACTCCCTGGATGACAAGATTCATAGTTACTTGCAACAACACTGAGGTCTTGAAACATTGGCTTGTCCTTCTTTATTAGGAACCACCCATGCTCTCGAGAGACTCCTGTTCTTCTGTTTGAGAACATATCAGCATCCCCAGGTTGGGAGTTCAGCTCCTTCCTGCTCATTAGGTGGGTCTCCACCCACTGATACAACATATTATGACAAAATGATCACTTACTTGCACTTTGTACTTTCAACCACATACCCACCAATCCCCAGTGTTCACAGGTTCCTCCCTCAACCCTCTCCCTATTGAATTTATTGTACTAAATTTTTACAGTTTTCAGAGTATAAATTAGCACTTTTTGGGCTAAATTTATTCTAAAATATTTTATTCTTTTTGATAGTCAGAAATGGCACTTGTCATAAATGGAATTATTTACTTAATTTCCTTTTTGGTCTATTCATTGTTGCTGCATAGATATGAAATAATTTTTGTAGATTAATCTTACATCCTGTAATCTTGTCACTCTTGTTTATTTATTCCAATAGACTTTGGGTAGATTCATAGGATTTTCTATATATGAGATCATTTCACCTGCAAACGGATATACTTTCAATTCTTCATTTCCAGTCTGGATTTGTTTGTTTGTACAAGCTATGAACATCTGCATGTTTTCATCTGAAAATAGATACCAATTTGTATGTAACATTTTTCCTGTTTTAAATCTAGAGATTTTGTTAACAAGTTGAATGTACCTGAACAGTCAGCTTTGAACTAGCAATGATAAAGACACTTGAATATTTTTTAACTATCAAATAGACTTTAAGTATTTCAGGTTGTCTCCTCTAATCTCAGTAACAAATAGAGCCTCAAAAACACAGAAAAATGAATTTAATTCCAATTAATTTAATAGTAACATAAACATATTTCCCAAAACATTTTTGTTAATTGTAAAGGCATTAATGGAAACATAAAATCACAAAATTAATATTTATAAAACAATTCAATTAATATATGATAGTCTTCATAATCTTGTCTGAAGTGAATGCAGTGGGAATCCAATAAAGAAAAAGTTTCTTGAATGTGAAACTTCTTGGTATTTTGTTTTTCAATCATGAATCTAAAGAAAGAGATACTTAAAAGGATAAATGGGATGAGTTTTAAATTTAAATACTCCAAAATCACACTTCAAGGCATCCTATACATGTAACTAAAACTTTAAAAACTTAGAAGGAAATTATATGGGGCTCCTTTTACAATCTCAGAAGAAATTATATGGGCAACCATCCTCTCCTTTCAGAAATAAAGAAATCAGTGCTTAGAAAAAAGAAAAAAATTTGGAAAAAAAAACCACACAAGTTTTTGAAAACAGAAATGGGAAAGAAGCTTTATTTTTATTTGTACAGAGGTCCCTCACTCCTTAGAATACATAAAATAAATGTCAAACTTAAAAATGAAGAAAATTCCAACTATAAAATTTTATCTATTTCTTACAATTTAAGGATCTTTCCCCCCCCTTAGGAAGCACTCTATTTCTTTATGTCCTTAAAGAAAAACCTTATATATACATTTATTTCCTCCAAATAATAGTGAAATATATATATATAATATTGTACTTTCTATTGTATTTTATATTGATTCAAAGATTAATAGCCTAGAACATGATAAAAGTTATGTGATAGGCTATATTGTTTAAGGACACAGTTATCCAAATTACATAACTTACCATTTCAGTCCTGTTTCCTCATATGTTAAGAGTATAGAATGAAAGGAGTCATACAATTGCTAAAAGCATTAGCATTCATGAAATTCTTATGATTATTAATAAATGAGAACTAACTGTCCAAAAGTTTTAGGATCAAAAGTAATTTAAATTCAACAGAAAATACACTTTGTTTCTGTGACCTTTTTCACAGCATCCTTCACATCTTTGTTTCTCAGACTGTAAATCAAGTGGTTTAACATGGGAATCACCAGTGTATAGAAAACAGATACCACCTTCTTCTGTTCTACAGATACTGGGAGCTTGGCTGAATGTAAATAAACGGTACCATAGAATATGGTCACAGCAGTCAGGTGAGAGGCACAGGTGGAGAAGGCTTTTTGTCTGCCTGTTGCTGAGCACATATTCAGAATAGCAACAAAAATGAACATGTAGGAAATGATCACAATCAAGAAGGTGCCCATGGCAATGATTCTGGAGAAGGTTAAGAGCAGCAGTTCATTCATGGAGGTGTGAGAACTTGACAGCTTTACCAGTGAGGGAATATCACAGAAGGATTGGCTGACAGCATTTGGTCCACAGAAAGACAATCTCCCTAAGCTTATGGTGTGTATGAATGAGTTAATTATTCCACAAATCCATGACCCAATGACCAGCATTACACACTTTCTCTTGGACATGACTGAAGTGTAAAACAAAGGATTCACAATGGTCACATAGTGGTCATATGCCATTACCGACAGCAAGAAACCTTCTATGGTGACAAACACACCAAAACACAAATACTGCATCATGCCAGTAGGGAAATAAATGGTTCCATTGACAACCAGGAGGTTGGTCAGCATTTTGGATGCAATTGCAGATGAATAGCAGACATCTACAAATGATAGGCAACTGAGGAAAAAATACATGGGTGTGTGGAGCTTGGAAATGACCTGGATTAAGAAAATCATGCCCAGATTACCCACCAAGGTAATGAAATAAATCACCAAGAACAACACAAAAAGCACAACTTTGAGTTCAGCAAGATCTGTCAATCCCAAAAGAATAAACTCAGATACAACTGTGAAATTCTCCTCAGTCATTGGCTGGCTTTCACAAAATCTGTTGTGAAAGAAGATGCATGGATTATAAATTATTAGAGGCATATAGAAAAAATATATATATTAACATCAAATGCAGAGAGTAAGTACATTTCATCTTTGGATAAATAATATTCTTTCTTTGAATCTGAGTTTTATGTCATCAATAAAATTAGCAGGTGGAACTATATGGTCTTTATATTTTTACAGTGATGATATTTTATCTGGTTATATTCCATAGAAACCAATGGGTGAGAAAACAGTTTATCTTTCAAAGCTTCGGTCTGTGTCTAAACTGTCTACCTCAATAATGAAGTCATATCAACACTAAGAAAAACACTAAGGACAGTTGAAATTGATAGGAGTATACACAACTATATGTTGCAAAATTACATTGTCATTCAATGAAGCTCTCTTCTGACCTCTTTTGAATATGAAATTATTGTGTCTCTATATTATCTCTCTCTTGAAGTTAGATGTGGAATTGATCTACAAATGCTTTATTGTAGACCCCACATTGGGCACAGGTACTTACAGTGATAGTCTACCAGGGACACTGGTTCCTGGGACAGTGAGAGGTGCATTTAGGGCATTACCTAACTCTGAAAACCATGACAACAAATCTGTCTATTTCATGATACATTTAGAAAATTGTCTGGACTCTAGCTTCAGGGCAATCTTCCACATGGTAGTGTAGAAGAGCAGCCCTGAAAAGTCACTAAGTCTGAGGCTGAGGACACAGAAACCACATCTTGCATATATGAACCAGATAGAGGTTTTCTGCTTTTACCAAGACCACAAATAAATAAATAAATTCAGACAATTAAGCCAACTAATTGTTCTCTGACAGTTTTTCATATTCTTCATCCTATAACCCATACATTAGAGAAGTTAAGGCTTTTAAAACCATAATTTCCATTGGCTGTTTGGTTTCCTATATCTTATATTCAAAACGGGCTATATTTTCTTAAGAATCAACTTTCTTTTTCCCTTGCCCTCTATTAAATTGGAATATAATTTTAGAAATGATAAGATGCAAATATTGATCAATTTAGCTTATCTATATTTTATATTACTTATTTATCTGAATTAAAACATTTCAGTTGCCACAATGGAGAGAGTGTAGAACATTAGACATGGGCCAAATCTTAATACAGCCAAAATCTGTCTTTATTTATTTCTACAATTTATTTAAATTCTTAGATCAAAGATATAATCATATTTACATCTCCAAGATTGCTGTAAGGATTGAAGAAAATCATTCCAACAAAGAATTTACTGTTGCTTTGACTATGAAGTAAGCATTAATAAATTATGCAGACAGATATATAGTTACATGAGTTGTAGCTAGCTAGATAAGTAGAACAGTGTTGTTTTGATGTCTCTTGTTTCAAAGAGATTGCTTTGGATAAGCTTACTAAGTTTTCAAACTTAGTAAACAATGTTTCCATTTTGGAGCATTTCCATAATGTTTCAGTACTGTGAATTCATCAATTGTCATTATTAGTAGAATTAGTTTAAGCCATCAAATTGCCACTTCAAGTGATTATTTGAGAATTTGCCTTGTTAAATGTGAGATATAACTATTTATATGCTTTTGTGATTTCTTGCATGCACTTTAGAGATTGCCAATAGATTTGACAACTTTCATAATGTATTCAACTTATTTAGTTGAATTATTTATCTAAATGTAAAATCACCTCTTATAAATATGAATTTGAATGAAAATTATAATTTTAGAAATATAGTGCTTAAAAGGAATTAGAAATTAAATCACATTAAGTATCACAATATAAGTTATATAAATGTCGAAAAATATGATGGCAATCATGAAATAGAACTAAAAAGTAAGATGAGGGGTTGAATGCAGTCATCTTCTGGGTTGAAAACACTGATAGTATTTTATCACATTTAAATTTTTAAATTATCTGCAGGGTGGAATATAAATATGAGAAAATTTAAAGAATTAGGAAGACAATAAAAGGAATTAGAGTTAATTACCAAAAAATAAAAAACGCTTAGTATATCAGCTTATTTAGATATCCAGCTTATTTAGATGATCATGGTTTCTTATATTCCATTCAGAAACACAATCAATTAATATATTTCTCACATTCTGAAAGATCAGCATTCAAATAGGACATAACAGAAGATGACTCCAGGTAAAATAATGTAAAATTTAGATTTTAATACAACACATGATGGAAAAACAACAAATTATTGTTTAACATCTTTAATACTTTCCTCAAGGAGGACAAATTTGAAGGAAGGGACTAATATATACATAAATTCTACTCTAATGAAGCCAGAGTACCTATAGTTCAGACATTGATTAAACTAGCATAATTACAACAACAAAATTGTATTTTGGATTGTGTTCTGATTTCTTCAGAGACTTTCTCAAGGTATTCCTATGGAACTGGTTTTCTCTAAAGTGTTTAATATAAAAAAATAAAACTTCAAAGAATGGAGGAAAAATCGAGCAAAGTATAGAAAATATTAAGATATTGTTGGAAATATTTTGTATGAATGGCATAGAATTTAATTACAATATAATGTGAACTGAGATATCCTTTGTAAGGCAGAAATACATAAATGGAATCCAGCTTGAAAATAGGTTATTCTTTCTAAACCTTCTTATGCAGCAGCATACAACCAAAACCCAAACACTTTTGTTAATTGTCTAAATCTGCAATTATATATAACATGCCCATCATATTATATTCAGATTCAATATTCTCATTTATTTAACAAGTATTACTTGAAGGATAAAGAGAAGCTAGACATTGCATTAGATATTGGGAAGATAAGGGTTATTAAAAATAAATAAACAAGAAATATGGTTGTACTTCCATTTCTAGCAAGATGGAAGACTGGATATAATTTTCACTACTCTTTAAAAAAAATCTGAGGAAAGAATTCCTTGAAATAATAGATATAAACCTTAAAGACTATAAAATCTGTATATTAATTCATAAAATAGAAATTTAATTGACACTGGGTTCAAAATGTAAAAGAGAAACCCTATTGACAGCATAACTCCCTTGGGGCTTTTGCAAAACTTTATAATTGAACATGTGAAATCCAATATATTCAAAAAAGTTTTCAATCCTTTGACTCATAAAAAGAAAAAAGAAATTCTATTGAAATGCACACATAAATCTTGTAACCTTTAAAAAACTGACATTCTCACTGAAAGCGCTAACTAAATTGTCTGCTTATCAGTAAAATTATAAACATTCATTTTATGTATGCATGGATAAAAGTTTACCAAATGTTTTCTCCCATTGAGTAGGCTGCCTTTTCACTTTCTTTACAAACTCTTCTGAAGCACAAAAGTTTTTCATTTTAAGGAGGTCCCACTTATCAATTTTATATTTCATTACTCACACTTTGGGTGTAAAATTTATGCAACCATTTCCTACTACAAGTTCTTGTAGCTGCTTCCCTACATTATCTTCTAGCAGCTTTATGGTCTTGACTCTTATATTTAGGTCGTTGATACATCTTGAGTTAATTTTTGCATAAGGTGTGAGATGGTGATCCTTTTATTCTTTTGGATATGGATATCCAGTTCTCCAAGCACCATTTGTTTCAGTGGCCATTCTGTCCCAGTTGAGTGGGCTTGGTGTCCTTGTCAAATATCAGTTGACCAAATATGCAAGGATCTATATCAGAACTCTCAGTTTGGTTCCATTTATCTATATCTATCCTTGTGCCAACACCATGCAGTTTTGATCACTGTAGCTTTGCATTATGCTTTAAAAATACATAGCAGGATTCCTACAATTTTGTTTTGCTTTCTAAATATGTTTTTTGGCTATTTGGGGTCACTTGTCCTTCCAAATAAATTTCATAATTGACTTTTCCAATTCAGTAAAACATGCTGTTGTAATTTTTATTGGGATTGTGTTAAATCTTTAAGTCAATTTGGATAAAACAGACTCTTAATGATGCTTATTCTTGTAATCCATGAACATGGAATATTCTTCCATTTGTTTAAGTCTTCTTTGATTTCTTTTAACAATGTTTTGTAGTTTTCTAAGTACAAGTCCTTTACATCTTTACTCAAGTTTATTACTAATTATTTGATTCTTTTAGTTGCTATTATAAATGGATTTTTAAAAAATTTCCTCCTCAGATTGCTAATTATAGGTGTACAAAAATGCAACTGATTTTTGCATGTTGATCTTAAATCTGCCACTTCACTGAACTCATAATCAGTTCTAGAATTTTTTTTTAGATTTCTCAAAGATTTTTTTATAGGATCATGTCATCTGCAAATAGTGAAATTTCTACTTCTTCCTTTCTAATTTGGATGCCTTTATCTTTTTCATGCCTAATTGCTTGAACATGTACTTCTAAAATGGTGTTAAATAAGAACAGTGACAGTAGGCATCCTTGTCTTGTTTCAACTCTTAGAGGAAAAATCCTTAACATTTCATGATTGAATATGGTGTTAGCTGTGGGTTTTTCATATATACCCTTTATATGTTGAGGAAGTTTCCTTTTATTCCTATATTATGAAGTGTTTTTATCAAGAAAGGATGCTGTATTTTCTCAAAAGCTTTTTCTGCATCAAAAGAGAAGATCATGTGATTTTTTTCTTTTGATCTCTTAATGTAGTGTATTACCTTGATAGATTTTCTTATGTTGAAACATCTTTGCCTAACAAGGATGAAACCCATTTGGTCATAGTATATAATCCATTTTGTGTGTTGTTAAATATGATTATCAAGTATTTTGTTGAGGATATTAGCATCCAGGTTCATTACAGAAATTGGTCTGTAGTTTTCTTGTGGTATCTTTATGAGGCTTTGGTATTAGGGAGATGTTGGCATCTTCAAATGAGTTAGGCAATGTTGCCTCCACTTCTACATTTTAGAAGAGTTTAAAGAGGATTGGTGTTAGTTCTTTCCAGATGATTGGTAGAATTCACCTGAGAAGCCATCTGGTTCTGGCCTCTTCTTAGTTGGGAGGTTTTTGATGACTAATTCAATCTCATTACTTGTGAATTGTCAGCATATATAAAGAAACTTAACATCTCAAAAAGAAAAAGCAACCCAATTTAAAAATGGGCAAGAGATTTGAATAGACACATCTACAAAGAAGAAATACAAATGGCTAAAAATCACATGAAAAGATGCTCAACAGCATTAGCTATTAGGGAAATGCAAATCAAAAGTACAATGAGATTTCATTTTACACCTACTAGACTGGCAGCTGTTTAAAAAGCAGAGAACTACAAGTGTTGGAGAGGATGTGGAGGAAAGAGAACACTTACCCACTGCTGGTGGGAATGTAGAATGGTACAGCCATTGTGGAGGACAGTTTGGCTGGTTCCTCAGAAAGCTAACTGTAGAACTGCCATATGATCCAGCAATCCCACTTCCGGGTATATACCTAGAAGAACTGGAATCAGGGACATGAACAGATATATGCACACTAATGTTCATAGGGTCATTATTCACTATTGCTAAAAGTTGGAAGCAACCTAAGTATCCATCAACAGATGAATGGATAAGCAAAATATGGCAAATAACTACAATGGAATATTACACAACTGTAAAAAGGAAAGAAGTGTTGAAACATGGGACAACATGGATAAATCTTGAAGACATTATGTTGAGTGAAGTAAGCCAGTCATTGAAGGACAAATATAACATGACTTTACTGATATGACTTAAGCAAATTATGCAGAATCACAGAGCTAGAGTCTGGAAGATAGATTATCAGGAAACAGAAAGGGAATAGAGGGTGGTGAGCCAATGCTCAATATGGCAAAAATCTATGATAAAGTGGAAAGGGGGTGGTTTGGGCAGTGGATGTGGGTGATAGTGGTGCAGTGATGTGATTTAGTTTTGATGGTGCTGGAATGTGAGGGGGAATAATGTGGGAGTGTTTGGTTGAACTATCCATAAAACTGGGCAGAGGGCTGGAGGAAAGAAAGGTGAACTCTGGGGATTTGTAGATCTGTGGTTAAAACTACAAAAGTGGGAATATTCTTTTGGCAAATATGGCATTGGAGAGTTTTTGGTGCAGAGCTTTAGGGGTTGCTGGATATGCAGGATAAGGCACACCTGGGGCATATTTCTGTGGAATATGAAAGGGTTCATCTTATCATAGTGTGTTATCTCAGTGGGTGGAGATCCATACAATAAACAGGAAAATTTTAAACTCACATCCTTGGGAGTTCTGCTATGTTCTCATTTAGAGGGGCAAGAATCTCTCAAGAACATAAGCAGTGCCTAAAAAAAAGAAAATAGACAAATATGTCAAGCCCTCAATATTAGTGCAGGTAACTATGAACCTTATTCTTCAAAAATTGAAACTTAAGAGTTACCATAGGTCCTGAGAGGAGAGTAGGGAACATAGGGCCCTTTTAGGGCATTAGAATTGTTCTGCATGATCTTGCAATGGTAGTTACAGGTCATTTTAAATTCTGTCAAAAACTGTAAAAGTGTACAGTACAAAATGTAAACCATAATATAAACTACTGACCATGGTTAGTAGCAATGCTTCAGTATTTGTTCATCAATTTTAACAAATATAGCATACACATTTAAAATGTTATTGAGGGTGGTGGGCCACACTGTGGGAGATGTTTGTGTGGGATGTGATGGGAGGTGTGGGAGGTGGGCAACACTGGAATCCCAGTGGGTTCTGTGTAATATTTTGGGTAATCTAAGCACCTCTTAAAATATATGTATATATATATATAAACAACATTTTTGTAAGCAAATACACATATATGCATATATATTTATATATCATTTTGCAAATGTTTGTATGTATTGTGAGAATTTTGATTTTTACCCATAATAAAAAAAAAATGTTATGAATAGGGGAAGGGGTAAGGGGGAAGGTGTTGGGCAAATGGGAGTCCCCTAAATCTTCTATGTGCCTTTTCTAAAACCTAAAGCTTCTCTGATGATAAAGTTTAAAAGTAAAGAAACTGGGGGAACAGAAGAAATTTTCACTTTCCATAAAAGATAACAGATCTTATGGTGATGAAAAAAGATGGTTTTATTTTTGTATTTTTGTATTTTATTTGTTATTTATTATTATTATTTTATTTCTATTTGTACACTTTTTGGGTTTACTTTTGTAGAGGCTTTGGGTCACAGAAGGGCCACAAATGTGGCAGGGGAGGATCACTGGTGTGGTGTGTCAGTGATGGGGGGATATTGGGGAAGGGTGTACCTGGGGCACACTTTTATGGTATATGAATATGTTCAAGTTGTCATGGGGCATTGTCTTGATGGGTGAAGACCCACATAATAGGCAAAAGAATCTTGAATTTGCATCCCGGTAATTCCTGCTACATTCTCTAATACATAGCAAGTATCCCATGAGTACATGGGCAGTGTCTAGAGTAGGAGGACAGACCATATAAACATCCTACCTTCCTCCCAGTGTGGGACATGACTCCCAGGGATGGGCTTCCCTGGCACCAAGGGATTATGCCCAAGCATCAACTCATGATGCATTTAGAAAATGACCTTGACAAAAAGGGGGAAATAATACAAATGAGTTTTTATGGCTAAAAGATTTCAAAGTGAGTTGGGATGTCATTCCAGAGGTTATGCGTATGCACAGCTCAGCAGAATCTCATTGACTGCCACAGTAAACAATGCCTCAGTGGGGTTCCTGAGGGGTCTGGAGCATCTAGACACTGAAATCAGGGCAGACAATCTCAGGATTTTGCAGCCTGTCAGTGAGCCTTACTTTGGAATATATACTACCCAGTGTAACAGAGTTAGACTCATTTTTAATTTCCCTACACAGGGCTTTTCTGCCTCTTTTGTTTGAACCTATAGTGAGCATTATGCTCATTAAATATATGTCCCAGAGACTTAAGGCTTTATTCTGTTAATATGTCGGTTGAGCCCTGAATCTCAGCCAAGTTGCAACATCTGCTTTCCAATTCATTGGACTCAACTAGGACAATGAATAAAAGGATGATGATGGAAAACATCCATCCCAAAAAACAGAGAGTATTTATAACTGCAAGCAAGACAGTTGCATCCATCTGTTCCATGGGATCTGTGTTAGTCAGCCAAAGGGGTGCTGATGCAATGTTCCAGAAATCTGTTGGCTTTTATAAAGGGTATATATTTTGCATAGAAGTTTACAGTAACATGGCCCTAAAGAGTCCAACTCAAGGTACCTCCTCAACAAAGTCTGTTGCCACATGTTGAAGCAAGATGAGAGGTGACCTCTCCCTGGTCTCAACTTCTTCCTCTTATGGCTCCATGGGCTCAGCTTCTTCCAATATCAGCTACAAGATGGAGGGCTCCTTTCTTTCCAGGCCTTCTCAGCTGCTCAAGTCTATGGTCTCTTCAGCTGCAAACTATCAGGTGAATGGTTCAGCACTCACAAGAGCTTTAGTTGTTTGAGCCTTTTCCTTTCTGTCCCCTGGCAGGGTAAAAATGACCAAGTTCTCTACTCTTCTGTGTCTATGGGGCTCTCCTTCTTCTGTGTGTTTTCTTGAGTGTGTGTCCATTTATATAGCCCATTAAGGGTGCAGGGATTCAACCCTGAGTTACACCCTACTGATGTAGTTGAATCAAGGTCCTAATCTTAATATAATTTAATCAAAGTCATCTCAGCTGAATCTAATACAATCAAAGAGGATCACACCCAGAGGAACAGACCAGTTTACAAACATAATCCCTCTTTTTGGACTTCATAAATAATCTCAAACTGCCATAGGATCCAAGTCCCATCTCAATCAGAAACAGTGGGCAATATCATCCCATGATTTTCAACACTGAAGAATGAACAAACATAAGAGGAGAATGAAACTATGGAGTAAAGTAGACTTATTGTTATTCTAACATGGAAGAACTTGTGTCATTGACATAAAGTCAGTGGTCATGAGAGATTCTGAGGGGAGGGAAAGGGAAGAATCAGTATAACATGGGGCATTTTGGGGACATTGGTATTGTCCTGCATGACATTGCAATGATGGATACAGTCTATTATACATTTTGTCAAAACCTATAAAATTGTGCCATGCAAAGTATAAACTATAATGTAAACTATAGAATATGGTTGGTAGCCATGCTTCAATATGTGTTCATCAATTGTAACAAATGTACCACACTAATTAAAGATGTTAATGGTGGAAAATGTGATAGGGGAGTGGTGTGGTTTATAGGAATCCCATATATATTTGATGTATTATTCATATAATCTAAAGTTTTCTTTTAAAGTAAAAAAATAAGTAAAATAAAAAAGTTCACATCATGACCCAGCATCTTGATAGTAAAAAAATCCTTCTTCTGAGAAGTAGTAACCAGAGACTTGACCTCACATGCATTGAAGTTGAATTTTGCTGCCTCCCAAACTCAGTGATTTCAATCTGAGAAACTAATCTAAAGTTGTAAGTATTGGTACCACTGTAGGACCCCTGAGAGAAACAAAGTAAAAACTTCTATGTATAGATGCAGTCTCAACAAAGTCTTCCAGGATTGTCCCAGAGACTTTCTCTTAAATGTGAATTAACCACTCATTTGCAAAACATGACGAGGAAGTGCATCTCCAAAAATTAGAATTCAGAATATAGTAAATTTATTTAAACATTTAAAGAAATAGATGTCCTCAAAAGGTTGGAAAAAAATTAAAGGAAAAAGGTCTCTTCCAAGAAGACTAGGATGACAGGATGCTTGAACTGGTACTGTTCTAAGCAATGGATTTGAATAAAATCAGTAATTGATAAAATAATAGAAAAAAAACAATGATAAATGGTAGGTAGGTAGGTAAATAGATTGATAATTATGACAGCTATGATAGATAGATGATAGATAGATGATAGATAATAGATAGATAGATAGATAGATAGATAGATAGATAGATAGATAGATGATAGATGATAGATTAAAAACAAAACAATCACATAAATAGTTAAAGAAACCTACATAGGCAGAAAGAATTTGTGTCTTGGTGTGGGAAGTAATGGTAGTCCATTGTTGTGAGAGGAATTAGATTATAATAAGAAACTATTTGGGGAATTTGATGTTACCTTGTTCATTTTTTTCTCTCCTCAAAACTGTCCAGGCATGGACATATCACCACAGGCCAACCCAGCTCTGCCCCTGAAGTCAGTAGGAATCTTCAGGTTGTGGATAAAATAAGAATACATGAAGAGCTTTGGAGGTCCACTGCATATACCCTCTTTCTGATATTCATTCTTACCTGCTCATTAACTTCAATGCTAAAAGCTTTTTGAAAGTGTGGCATCCTGGCATGTTCTTTGCAGGCAGATTGCCTCATGGGGAACTTACATTGGCATGGCATAGGAAGTTCATTGAAAGGGTGTTAAATTACAATGCCTTGCCTTGAGTAACAGTCTTCTTTCAATGATTCACCAAATTGAATCGTGCCTTTTAACCTTGGGTATACATGACTAGCTAAGGGAAGAAATTCTCCACAAAATAAGAGTTCAACTGGGAAAATAAAATCTAGATAGAAGAACTTCTTTATACTTGTTGTAACAGAAGCAATTTCAGAAACTGGTGAGTATTTTTAAATATATGCTTAATGAACATCCTCAAACTGGTCAGGTCAGAGGTTGGTACTATGGAGAAGTATGTTGGTACTAATAGTATGCAGAAATGCATTTCCAAAATAATGCTCTTATTTCACTCTAATTGTATCTTGTTTGAACAATACATTTCAAAATATTGCTGTACTGCCGAAAGAAAGAAAATCTTCAAAAGCCAACAAATCAAATTGAAAAAGCAAGCAGTGGTACATTTTGTGGAGAAATCTTGGCAGTAAAACCAAAAGTAGTAAGGAATGGAAGATATGTCTGACAGAGTTGAATTGGAGACTGTGGTAGAAACACATATATTATGCCTATTACTCAGACAAAGCAAATGTATATATTCTCAGAATGAAATTATGTCCAGTTGATCTGGTTACTCAAAAGACCTAAGGATTCCTAGAATTTTAGGAAAAATATATAATCACATGTATAACATTAAGTAGGTAAGGAACCAAATCTTACAGAGTCTGAAGAAATATGAATTTCAGATATATGAAGCCATGTATTCATATTATGAAATAAATATGGAGAAATATTTTCAGAATCTAAGATCATGAAAAAATGGAAAGATAAAGAATAAGGTATTTATACTGGGAAATATTGAACAAAGGGAAGAAGGATATCAGTATTAACATCAGAAAAAATGACTTTTAAGAAAAATGATCATGATATAGCCAAGACACAGTAAGTAAAGTTTAAGTAATTAGAGAAATATGGTAATTATTTATCTTTATGCATCTGTATCAATTAGTGGGTTAGGTCTTTAACTCCTTTCCTTTTTCTCAGGGATGCCCTAAAAATGTTGACTCTACCAACCATTGGGATTGTTTTATCAGAAGGTGGACAACCAGGATTTTTCACTAAAACATTCTTTGCTTATCATAAATAATTTGGAAATTCATGAACTGATGTTGTCAAGTAGCCAGAAAATGAATCTTTGTAATTGATTTATACATATATATTTACCCAAAAGAAAAGTCTAAGAAGGCCTAAACCCTAACCCAGGGAAATTGTCTAAGTGGATAGACAAACAATGCCATGCACAGGAAAACAGCAAAACAATACTGTCCCCTGCCTCTTATAAGCAAAGTTGTTGAAAGCTAAAACCATAAAGCAGGAAATAGAAGAAAATGTATGAAGGAGTAAAGAAATAGAATCTTTCTCAAGTTTCCATGGTCATCTGGGTAAACATTATCATATTTGGATGCAAAGTACCTCTCACCATTGATCTCCTGGAAGTCAGCAAAGGAAGCTAGTGCTGCAGCCAGGTAACCACAGAACACTAAAGATATATTTTTTAAAACACTGGAACACTTTACCAACAAATATGAACAGAAGTCTGATAACCATATGATGACGAACATTCTCTGAAAAAAGAATGAGGTGTCTTATTGCCAATTCTAGATACAGCTGAATGAAAAGGATCATTGAATTGATACTGGTTCACAAGCTACTAACTTTCGTGAGCCAAATTTTCTAAAAGGTATGACAACTGGCTTTTAATGGGTAAAGATGAGGGTCTGACACATTTATCTGGAAAGAGACATCTGCCTACTCTTTTACTAAGAAATAGAACACCGTTTCTGAATTTGTAGGAATGTTGCAGTTGCAGGCAACCTCAAGAAAGTTCATTTTACAGTCAGAGAAACATGCTTAATTTAATGCTTTGGACACACAGCTTGATTATGGGGGACTCCACAATTTTTTGTGATATATGTAATCTCACTCTTGGAGTGGACAGGAAAACATTCAGGAGGTAGTAACTGATCTGTTAGTTTAGAACAAAACTTGGGGCTAAAATTTAGGGAAGGATTAATATTATTATGTCTAGAAATAGTGGTGAAATTATTGTTAACATATTTAATATCAAATAATTGTCCACTTTAAATAGGTAAAATGACTTTTATGTTATGTATATTTTACCACAATAAAAATAAATATATTTAATGAAAGAAAAATGGAACTAAGGAGAAAATGTGTGTAGAAGACAGGGTGTAACTTTTAGATGTCTTTTTAAAATGCAATTAAAATGAGGAGATTGAGGGATTAATATCAGAGATTTGAGAGGGCATTATTGTCATTTAGAAGGTAAAAACCTGGTTCCAGCTCCAGCTGTGAATCACATATCTTAAAGGATCCAGTCAAATTAACAACATATGTATTAGCTTGGGAAAATATAAATCCAATCAAGAGAATTGTAATTAATCATGGAAAACATGAACATGGGCTGAATCTACCCATCAATAAAATCATAAAGTTCAAATAGTTTGACTAAAGGACCTGGGCATGCTCATCCTCACATTGTTTCCCATGCTGAGGATCCAAAGCCTTATGTAATGTTTTGGATGAAATGGCCTATGGGTGGGACACAAATATTTCAAGATTACTAGAAATTGGTGGTCAATTTTAAGTGATGCCCATGTGGATAGAGAGGGCATTATGAAAGGCACAGGATTTGGAGATACTATAGCAGAGTAGACTAAGTTCATTCTTGAACTTCAGATTGGAAACTGTATCTGGAAGAAATAGTCTGTCATTGTATCACCATTACTTATATGTGTAAATGATATTGTATATTATGTGCCAACTAGGCACTATGCCTTTATCATTCCCAAATGGACTGTTGACCAAGGACAGCCTTTGTGTGATGAGAATCTTTGGAATCATCCTAATACTATGGTGTAGTAAACATTAGTTATTTAGAAATCTGGGGAGTCAACATAAGATCACTGATTTGATTAAGGAAATGGTTGGAACAGGAATACTTATCCAAAGAGAACCAATGCAAGAGAGAAGTGCCCATCTAAGTTTTCCCCAGAACTCTTTTCATACAGAATCTGAGAGCAAAATAAAGTAGTTGTAATTTAATTCACTAATTGTTGGGGTAGTTTTTTTAACTAACAGTGGTAAGCAGAGCAATGAAACCAATTGATAAAAATACTGATCAAGCTAACTTTATTGGAATTAAGGACTATTGTTCAAAGGACAGCAAAAAAAAGATACAGATGAGATTTGATGTTTTTGGTTTTTTTTACAACCACTCCCCATTTCCCCACCCCACATGCCTCAGTAATCTCTAGTTTGATTTCTATCTCTGCAAATTTGCTATTTTTAGTAATCTCCTATAAGGATATCATATAATATTTGTCTTATGTGCCTTCCTATTTCACTGAATCTAATATTTTCAAGGCTCTTCCATGTTGCAGCATATCTCATATTTATTTCTTATGTCTGAAATAATATTCTATTACATATATGTATCCCATTCTTATCCATTCTTTTGTTAAATGCATATGTTATATGCAGGCTATTACAAATAATGCTTCTATTAAAAATTATCTTTGATACTTTGTTTTCACTTTCTCTGGGTATATACCTATAAGTGGAATTGCCAGGTCATATGGCAATTCTATATTTAGCTTATGGAGGAAAATATATATTGCTTTCAACAGTGGCTACATCATTTTAGAGTCCCACCAACAATACATTTGAGTTCTGATATCTACACATCCTCTCCAACACTATTTTCCTTTTATTAAATAATAACTAATAGCCATTTTTATGGGTGTGAAGTGGTATCACGTGGTTTTGACTTGCCGATACTTAATAGGTAATGATTTCAAGCATCTTTTCATGTGCTTATTGGCCATTTATGTATCATCTTTAGAGAAATTTCTATGCAGATCCTTGCCCATTGTTTAAATTGGTTTATTTATTTTTTTGTTGTTGCATTATAAAAATTATTTGTATATTCTGGATATTAAATCCTTAACTGATATATGGTTTCCAACAATTTTCTCCTATTCTGTAGTTTTTTTATTTTATTGATAATTTCTTTCAATGCACAAACATATTCAATTTTGACAAAATTTAAATTATCTATTTTTATTGTCATATATCAGAATCCATTTTCATGTTTCAGGTAATTAAGATTTTTCCCTGTGTTATCTTCTAAGATTTTTATGTGTTAGCTTTTATATTTAGGTCCTTCAGCCATTTTGAGTTGAGTTGATCTAACTTCATTTTTGCATATGGAAAACCAGTTTTCCCGGGACCCCAATAATAATGGATAAACTAGAAATCAGGTAATAGAGATTTTATATATTGCCTTTAAAATAACAACAAATAATAAATTTAGGGAATGTAAATACAATAATGGAGAATTTTGGTATAGAATTGGAAAATATAAAAACATAGTCACTTCATTCAACATGATGTCTTTAAGTTTAAACCATGTTTTCTCATATATTAGGACTTCTTTCCTTTGTATGGCTCAATAATATTCCATTGTATGTATATATACCACCTTTTATTTATCCGTTCATTGGTTAATAGACACGTGGTTTGCTTCCATCTTTTGGCAAATGTGAATAGTGCTGCTATCAACATCAGCATTAAAATATCTGTTGGAGTCCCTGTTTTCAATTCTTTGGGGATATATCAACTAGGGTTATTGCCAGGTCATATGGTAGTTCTATACTCAGCTTTCTGAGGAACCACCAAATTGTATTTCATAGCAGTTATACCACTTTACATGGCCACCAGCAATGAATGAGTGTTTCTATTTCTCGACATTCTACAAATATTGTATGATCTCACTGGTTTGAAATAATTAGTATAAGGAAACTCACAGAGTCAGAATCTAGAATATAGGTTACCAGGGGACTGTGTAGGGATAGGCCATGGAAATTGAGGCTTAAAATTTACAGAGTTCCTATTTGGAATGATGGAAATATTTTGAAAGTGGATGGTGGTGATAGCACAACATTGTGAACATAATTAACAGCACTGAAATATATATATCTGAATGTGATTAAAAAGGTGTTTTAGTTTGCTAATGTTGCTGAGAGCAAAAATACCTTAAGTGGGTTGGCTTTCAAAATAGAGATTTATTAGGGTAACAATTTATAGTTCTGAGGTTGTGAGAATGTCCAAATCAAAACATCATCAGAGATGCTTTCTCACCAAAGGTCAGCTCCTGCCAGATGGCAAGACAAAATGATGAGTCTGCCCCACTCTCTGCTTTCTCCTCCAGGCTCACTTTCTCCCTGAGCTCAGCTTAGGTAATTAGGCATATGACTCTTCTCTTCCCCTCACTTCCAAGCCTCATCGTTTCAACTTTGGGCTGCTCCAATGAATCTAGCCTCCATCCTCTCTCTCAAGCTCTCGGGACTTCCTTAGTCCTCTCTTAAAGCCCCTCACATTTCTGTCTTTCTGTAGCTATAGGCAATTCTGAAGTCCTTTCTTTTCTCACATGGCAGTGTAAAAATGGCAGCTATCTTTCTCTGTATGCTTCTGCTTTAGTTCTCAGTTTATATAAGACTCTAGCAAGAGGACAGAGACCTAACCTAAGTCTTTCCTCACTGTGATCAAAGGCCCTAAATTGACCTAATCAAAAGATCTATTCAAAAGTTCCCATAAGTGAATTGAATGCAGTCAAGGGGTCCCACATCTACAGGAATGGATTAGTTTCAAGAACATGATCTTTTCTGGGATTCACAAAACTTCAAACTGTTACAAAGGGGAAATGTTAGATTTTATATATGGTGAAAGAAGAGTAAATTTTTTTAAACTCTTGGAACTGCTCTCTAAATGCCAGTGAACTCTAAGTTAAACCATGGACCTTGGTTAATAGTACAATTACAAATGTTTTCAAACATCAATTGTAAGAAATGTTCCACAACAATGAAGGTGTTGGTTGGGATGGGAATAGGAATCTTATATTTTATGCATGATTGTTCTGTAAATCCAAAACTTCTTGAATAAAGAAAAAGTATTTAAAAATAAAACAGAAAAACATATATATAGTTAAGTGAGACTTCTGCTTCAAGATAGGAAAACAGAAGTTACAGTCAGGCAACAGCTGCATAAATTTCATAACTTTTTAAAATCATATTTTATGTCATCAATGAGCTGTGAAAGACTTTTATGAACTCAAATTCCAAATCAGTTATTTATTCCAATATACCAGATAATTTCCAACCATTTATTCCAGAAGGTATTTGCCTCTTCTGGGATAGACTGTGGGGTAAAACTTGCCCAGGTAGCAGTGCCTGATGAGGAAAAAAACCTGCAAAGCTTTGGTGATATACACTAATTTGACAAATATGAAAGTAAAACCACACAAATGCATGACTGGTTCTCAACATGAGATATTTATAAAACTGAGAGTAGGCTTAGGAAATGAATCAAACCCATAAAATTCTCAGTGAAATCTTCTTCAGTCTGACTAATGCATTAGAAAAGAAAACCTTCTAGAAATGTATAAATTATAAAGTTTATATGACAATATTAAGGATCAAAAAGATTGAAAGTCTTCTAAAAAACAAAGTACTACCTCTTCTAGATTCCAAGACTTACTAGGAAGTTAGCATATTTAATAGAGTGGGATATTATCACAGGAATCAAAATAGATCAATGGAAGAGCAGAGAGATCAGATTAATGGAAGAGAAGAATGATCATTTAATCAGATCCTTTTTTTTACTTATGTAATGCTGGGTTTAATGAGGAATTGAGGCAAAATAGTAGGGAACAGCTGGCCCTTTCAATCAGTGGTGCTTGTATATAGTTGGATGTCCATACAGATATATAGAGAGACAAAAACCAAACAAACTTTTTCAGTAGAAAATATATCTCTTATTAATCCAATAGTAGAAAACATTAGCAAAAAACAAAAATTTAACTATGCTGAAATTGTACATTGCTTATGTCAAAGGAAAAAATTGTGGAAAGACAGCATACCATGAAATAGAAGATATTTACAACATATTTAACAACAAAAAAAGTTCATATAAAAAATTTACAATACTTTAACAAAGAAGCCATATCAAGAATATTTTTAATCCTAAATATCCATAATAGATATACTAATTTATATATATATATATATACATGTATACATATGTATGTATATATAGGCAATCATATGTACATACATATTATATATAGATAATACTTGACTATTTTTTCACAAAATTCGTTAAACTTATGAAAATTGTTTATAAAAACTTTGGTAATGGATGGTGGTGATGGTAGCACAACTATGTGAATATAATTAACAGCACTGAACTACATATTTGGATGTGGTTAAAAAGGTGAAATGTTAAGTTTTATGTATGCTATTTTAAAAAATAAAAAAGCAGATAAGCATAGTACTGTATAAAACAAAAAATGAAACCTAATATAAAACATGAATTACAGTTAATAGTACAATTATAATAATATTCTTCCATCTGTTTTAACAATTGTACCTCACTAATGCAAGATGTTAATAATAATGGGGAACGTAGGATCTCTTTTCTGCATGATTTTCTATAAACTTACAACTTCTCTAATGAAAATATGTATAACCTTACTAATTACAGAGAAGTAAATTAAATTAAATGCTAATGTAATGCTTTACACATTTTCAGGTTGACAACATTTTACAACTATAATAAACTAAATGTGGGAAAGGATGTGCAGCCATGTGGGCTCTTAGGCCAGCTAATGGGAGTGGAACTTGGACAACCATTTCTGATAACAGTTTGATCTTATCATTTGAACTTGATGTATGTATAGCGTATAGCCCAGATATTCCACATCTTCTAAAGTTGTAAAAACCTTATAGACTCTCATGTACAAATGAGTCAGGATGAATATATAAGAATGCCAGAATACTATTTTTATAATTGCTAAAATTAACCAAAATAATAAACACTAAAATGAGAAAATGAACTTTACCAAGGAATATCTTATAGCATATACCACAAATGTTCAAATTTTTACTGAGTGCCACATCACAGAAAATGGCAGACACAGAAGTTCCAGAAATCAGTCACTCCAATAAAAAATCTATTGAGCTGTGGGACTCAAATATTTCAGAATGCTGAAGTCTAGTCAAACACATGCAATGATGAGAGGAGGGCTTGATGAAGAAATAGCTTGGTAAATTTCAGGGAATGTTTTTTCATGTAACAGCTTCCATCCTCAGCCCCTAGTCCCAAGGCAGGCAGCAGAGGGGATGGTGACCTGATTCCTGGCTTGGTTTGCTGGTGCTGGGGTGGGGTGAGATACGATAAGGACTAAGTCCTCCAAATATTGATGCTGTGTGTTTTTTATTTGCCTGATAGTTTATGTACCAGGAACTGGCACAGAGCTGGCCATTGTTTTAAACCCCTCAGGATGAAGCACCTACCTGAGAAGCATCCATTGAAGGTGTTTAGGGACAGGCCAGAAAGTTTTTGTTTGCTTATTAACACCAGGAACATAAGGAAATCATTGCTAGATCCCTGGATGACCCCAGAGATTATGGAACAGAAACTTCTGTGACCACACATGCAGAAATAGTTCAGAAAAGTCACTAAACAAACAGACAGTTGCAACCATAACAAGCCCCAATTGCTTGGGTAGGGGAAAGAATTTTAATTCCAGAGTTACCACATTATAATATTCAAAATATTAAATTCTCAATGAAATTATGAAGCATACAAAGAACCATGAAAATAAGGTCATTCAAAGAAAGAAAATTATTGAAAGAAACCATCTTTAAATAAATGCAGACATTGAATTTACTAAACAAAGACTTCAAATTAACAGATTAACTACTCTCAAAGACCTGAAGGAAACCGGACACAAGAAACTAAATGAAATTAGAATATTGATATATGAACAAGTAGGGCGTATCAATAAAGAGAGAATTATCAAAAGGAACCAAATAGAAATTCTGGTGTTAAAAAGTATAATAGTTAATGAAATGAAATGAAATGAAATGAAATGAAATGAAATGAAATGAAA